>JAUESE010000023.1:3158563-3170457 GCA_032274725.1 Malacoctenus triangulatus
CCACCAAAAACCAACCACACCAACCCCCCCCCCCCCCCCAGCCGCCCCGGGAGGAAACAACCATCGTGCCAAACTGGTGTCATCAGAATCTGCCTGACAACCTTTGAGCCGTGCAGACATGGAGCAGATTACATAAGATGCTTCCAGAGACCCCCGTGGACGAGTGGGATGTTAACTGGTGCTGGGATGCCTGTCTGCTTTCTCACACGGCAGCAGTGAAAACGACGTGCATGTCGAGAGCGCAACGAGGAAGTGATGAGGCAGCCATTACCGAGCAGCGAGAATGCAGATGTCCCGCTTTCTCTCTCTGGAGGAGTCGCAGAAACTCTGGTCGCTGCAGGAAAAAGATGAAGATTCTTGGACTTTTCCTTCACTTCTTGTTTAGTTATTGTGCTGGAAAACAGATTTTATAGAGCGAGGACAAATCTCCTCAGCAAACAAAGAGATGACTGCGTGTTTGTAATGCAAACAAAATTATAAAGCATTGCCTGTTATTTTAAAGTCGGATATTGTACAGTCTTGTTGAGTGAGCAATCTGTGTGCATTGTGCCATTGCTTTTGCAAAGCCTTTGCAGGCGGTCTCACTAAAACGCTCTGATGCCATTTCCTCTTTTGTATCAGTTTTTATTGCATGGAGGAAGCATTGATTGTTGCGGTTCCTGTAATGTCGTTTACCTCCGAGGGAAAATTGTTTCTTCGCAGAGCCTAATGCATTATGTTGTGTTTGATGGCACATTTTTATGTTGCTGCAAAGCCTCTGAAACGCATAAACAAGTTATGAGTAAGTGTGTGCGTGGCTCCATAGATTTTGTGCCTTAACTTGACTTGGATGTCATGCGGCTCTCCATACGGCCGGAAAGCTATTTATGGAAACAGAGTTATTCAGAGCTTGTTAAAGAAACAGTATGCGTACAGTGTCAAGTTAGTGTTTTGTCAGCATATGCGATTTTATCATACGATAATAAAAAATGACTGTTTGTATGCTTTACAAGAAAACAAAGTCTGCTACTCTTCCTGCAACATTGAGCCAGTACTAATCACTCTTTTTACACCCAGTGGTTAATAGGACCAGTGGCCCAATAGAGACGATACATTCACTGGACTAAACAGGCTGCAAAAAGCCTCAACAGCTGGTGATTCAGAAGAGAAAATAAAAAGAAAGTGATACAAGTGCGTGGGCAAACAAAAAGGGTGAAACTTGAATATCCAGCATAAATAACTGTAATCGTCGTGAACTACGGTGAAGCGGCGAGCAGCTGGGTCCTTCATGAAGGGGTCAGACTGTGCTGACCTGAAAATGAAAAGTAAATATTACTGGAGAGGAAAAACTACAAACTACCTGCTGGAATCCTAATTATCTTGAAGCTGCAGTTCACAAGATATCAGTTGGCTCAACAAATAACAGGAAATACCTGAAATAGGTCAGGAGGATAAATTCTGCAAATACATTTTCTCCATGTTTAAACTGAAATGTCATGAATGCATTAAATGTAATCAGTCCCAGCATTGGGAATATAATGCCATTTCATAACAAAAGCCCTCGACAAGCTTTTTCTCTCGCGAGTGAAGACGGCTGATCATCAATAGCCTGATTAGGATTACGAGGGAAGCCTTATCCTAATCAACAACAGGAACACTTGAGCTCGGTGAACTCTATTGTGATTCTGGAGGGTAATGATCACAGAGGCACCGAGAGGCTCCGATATTCAGATAAACATAATTAAGACATAAGATGTCGGGACTCCTCCGGATTTAGCATCTGTAGAGGCACGACTACGATGATTCACCCTGCGGAAACATTCATCTGATTACAGATCAAAATATTAAAGGGATGTTTGCCTGTGCAGGTGTACAGCAATCAAAGAGCGAATGCTGGAGCAGCATATTTTCTGACTATATTACTTTCCACTATATCATTTCCATACCAAACCTCGAACCCGATCCCAAGCAGATTGTACACTATGAATGACTGCTTTACATAACAATTGGTATAAGCTGAAGCTGTGGGATTCCTGCATGACAATGAACACCGTCTTCACAGATAATCGCTACCCCAAACGTCCACTGCAGCGCCGCAGTCTACTTCCCAAACAAGCCGACGCATGGTGAAGACCTTTTGTCATCTCTAAGGAAGTATTAGCTACATAATCGAGTCCTCTGACCCAAATTCACTTGTTCCACTCAAGGATAGAAGAGGATGAAAGTTGCTCGATGGCATTTCAGAACATAAATTCCAGTTTCCAGAATAATCTGGGTGAAGTGGGGTCAACGCCTGCTTTTGGGGGGGGTGGGTAGGTGGGTGGGGTGCACTTAACGTTTTAGCTGTTCCATAAATGGAGCGGACAGGGATCAGAGCTGCAGGGGCTGCTGGGGGGGGGGGGAAGCTCTGTCCTGCAGTCTATTGTTCTGAGCTGCCAGAGGATTCTCACCAGTGGGGGGAGAAACCATTTCTTCTCCGGGCCACAGACGAGGCTAAGTGACCATAACAAAGACGCACATCACAATACAGTTGGCCTGAGAGACGATCGATCGCAGGCGTTCCCATGCCGATGGCTGCTCAGACGCAAACATTCCCTACCTGGTTATTCCATCAGCTCCATTAAAAAAAGATCAGAAACTAAGAGGGACGAAGGTTCAAACCGGGGAATGATCGTGGACTCTGGAACATTTCCATCCCAAACCAAAATGTTTGAGATCAGGTGACACATCCTTAAGGAGAAATCATGGGAGCGATTCAATTTTCACGCTACAGTTCGCGCTCTGTATCAAGAGCCACTGGGAGGCACTTCACTCAGTCACTATAAAGTGGAAGCACAGCAATCATTCTTGCATGGTTTATGAACTGAATCATGATCTAATCATTTATATATTAATTATTCAACTATTATATGCTTTGGAGCATAAAAAATAAGAGTAACCGGCTCACGCTCAGAGCTGCAAACATCTTTGTACGTGCAGATAAAAACAGGTTATCATAAATATATCATGGTTATGAATGTGATCGCAGTAGAGAGACACTCAGTCTTAATATGAGCAATGCATATTCCCTGTCAATCATGCTGCACTGTTGACCAGCTTTTTCTTCCATTTCCCAGTTTTTCTGTCTGTCTAAAAGTGCCTGTTGTCCGCCTTTCACATTTGATCTCTTCCCATCAGGTGATGTGACAGGTCTGCCAGTCTGTTTGTATTCCGGCTCGTCTTTTCTGTCTGTGGGCACGTGAGAATGAGGTGAAACTGGGTGAGGCTGCCTGACAGAGCAGGGAAAACCCGTGATGCATGACCCGGGACGGAGCGCTGTCAGACGGCCTCGTCCGGCGTTACGCTTTTGCCGTGACATCAATGCCAGTTTCGTCACGGGTTCGTGGCGAAGAAGTGATTTGCTGGATTAACAGCGCTTCTCCCCGCAACCGTCACAAGTCTGCCTTCATTATGCAGGGGTCAACGTCCTCAGAGACGATAAGAAATATTCAGACAGGAACACGCTGAGCCTTAGTCCAGGCCTGTGATTAGCTATCCTCATTAGTCCACACTTTTTCCACCGCAGACATTTAGAAAATACAAATAATCAAAATAAGCCTTCATATTTGGAATATTACTTCAATGGACCTTCATGTCGAAATAAATATGGACTTAGCATAATCCTATTTCAACAAAGCTGACTGTTAGAAATCAGTCACTTGACTGGTTACATAAACTACAGCCTGAAGTAGGAGTCACACCAGGTCAGGAAAAGACTTCAAATAACTCCACACCAGTCCAAATCAATGATGTCGAGCTGCAACTTTGGGTATATATACGACTTTTAGACTTGAGCAAGCATGTAAACAATACAACCCTCAAGACTAAATGATGCAGAAGTGATGTAGGGTCTTTGGAACAACCTGACAAGACACTGAAATCTGAATTCACATTGACAAAAGCGCAATGGGGCCTTGCACGAGGCCTTTTGAATTCTGCACGGGGAACACTGGCTTTAGAAAAGTATCAAGGGTCATTATAATAAACAATGGTTGTTCTGGCCGTGCAAAGGGCGACATAAAAACAACGTGGTTTTATGGTTGAACTACAATTTCAAAAGGATTGCAAGAGTCTGACACTGACAAAAGTGACCTTAGATGGCCACACAAGCATCCAAAAATACAAACATATCATCAGAAAGGATTAGATTCATCCTGAGGGAGACACATGAAGGCCTTTGTTCTCCTACAGAGTGAACTGGTCAGTCTGGTCAACAAATTCAAAGACAACAGCTTTGTTTTCCACATGTCTATTTTTGTGTGTAACAATCAACTCTGTTCACACTAAAAACCACCCATCAGAATCCATTCAGACACAATCACACTTAACTTCAGCATGACCTCCTCTTGTTTATTCATGGTAAACGATCACTGAACCAATCACAAACTTCAGAGTTTGTTATCCAGAAACCACACAAGTGCAACTTGCTACTGGATTCTTTAATGATGCAAGACTGCAGATTTAAAGGCAAGAAAAAGGTTCTGGAACAATCTTTCAGAGTAACAGTAAAATCTCTTCATCCCTGCATGAAGGAGAGTGGCAAGTGATTACCATTTAATGAATAGAACCATTAACTGTAGCATGCACAGAGGTCAAAAAGCAGCAATTAGTGTGATGAACTCTCGCCTTCCCTACTGAGCATGTCTGGATTGATCCACTAATGATGACTTTGAATAGCTGGCAGCATCCCAATCGGACAGAACTGCAGGAGTCAGTCCAAGCCTCCCCGAAAGTAAAAGAAATACAGTAAAAGCTGCTTTTCTTTTAAAACTCAGATTTGAGTTTCACAAACTGTACCGGTTCTGAGTTTGTTTTCAAGCACAACAGCGACAGCTCATGCGGTCAAACCTGCATTGCGTTATCGTAAAAATGCCACGTTCCTGTGGGAACACCTAACTCTCGCTGGCTTTGTATTCTTCCCTCAATTACTTTTAAACCAGCAGACCAAAAACAAACAATATTCAACCACGCTCGGTTCGTAATCACAGAAACAGAACACACACAAAGTTCACTTCAATTTGCGCTGGAATGTGCCAAAACGTGCGATAAGCCACACAAGACAAAAGTATATCTATGAAATGCCTTCTGTACTTTGAGAGAGGAAAATGTGCAAGGCAAAGGTGCGAGCGTGTTTGCGTGGGCGTGCTTGAGGAATGTAGAAGCTGCCAGGTAATTAGGGTTCACATTCAGGTATGTGGAGCCGCAGGGAGCAGAGAGCCTAACAGACAGACAGACTGACACTCAGTGGGTTTTAGTATGGCTTAATCACCTGCCAGGCACAACCACTACAAAAGCACTCAGGTAGGGACATATCGACACTGGTGTGGTCTCCATGATCAAAGCTTTCAGCGTCGCCCTGCCCTCATGCCTTGAAAATGGACCAATTAGGGCTGAGGAGAGGTGCAGGGGGGAGGGGAGGGGGGGTGAGAGTTGGTTGCATGGCTTACCATGCACCCAGCTGGCAGCGGCTTCAGACAAGGTAATTATACACACTCTCCTGTCTGTCTCTCGCACACTCATACGCACTGCTATCATGCCTCACTCATCTCTCTGCACCCCTGCATTACATCCCTTAAACACGGGCCCAGATCAGACGGGCCGACAAGGGCCAAACTGTAGCTACATGCAGGACAATTAAGGTCTTTCGCAAGGTAAAAGAGCAATAACGCACCCAGATATCTTTGCCGCCTGATGAATTCACACTAAATGCCAAGATGACAAGGAGCTTGCAAATGCCTCCACCATCCACCAAGTGCCTTGTTTTGTTTGTTGCTTGTTTCTTTTTTTTTTTATTGGAGGAGCGCCGATTATTTTTTTTATTTCAAGAGAGGATATCCACTTATGTAAGGGGCTCAAAACTTACTATTTTGCTAATCATGAGCTCCTAAACATTTGAATATTACATTCCTCAGCTGCAAGGCCCTAAAAAAGCTGCTTTTCTTTAGATTTATTCAAATGTAAAGTGAGTTGACCCTTTCACTGTGATTACAATTTGCACAAATAACTAATGCTTGAGCAATATCCTAATCTATAGAGCCCCTCTATTGCTGATGGATTTAGAGCTTTATGCAATAATACCAACTTGTGTATCTGGTATTAAACTGATAACACTGCAGGGGGGGGATTACGTGAAAGGAAATCATATGCTATGAAGTTTAAATATCACACTGTTTGCTTTCCTGATCACCTTCCCAAAGCTGCTTTCGTGTGTGACCCCTGAGCTGTGTGCTTTCGAGGACTATAGGTCACGCAAACACATGACCACCTAAGGCAGCATAATAAACCTCCTCTCACACACACACACACACAAACACATGAGTAAGTGGTATCTTGACACAGCATCTATTAAGCATGCAACAGTGTATGATTGTGTGTTTGTAGCTAAGATTGTGGCTTTTGTGAGAACAGAGCCTTAATGAACCCCTCTAGAGTAATCACCGTGAATGTTTTAATCAGCGTGTGCAAGACAGAGATGTCGAGGCAGAGCAAAACATGCGTGGATGTGTTGACTTGTAGGGGTGTTTGCAATCTGGATTCTGACACAGACAGATGCTCAGGCCTGCTCTCTTGTCATCTCTGTTGTCTCCTCGTTCTGTTGGGGCACTTGATATCTTCATTTCCAACAGTAGAGGGTTATTATTGTGCAAAAGACTGCAATAATGGTAAAATCCCATGATGCATAAGGGTATCTTAGATGCATCTGCACAACATTTGGAGAAAATAAACTCGTGTTTGCGCTTTTTTGCATTTGCCAGCCCCTCAGAGAGAAGCAGTGAAGAAATGTGCTGAAGACAAACATGTTTACAGCAGCAACTGAGCATTTAGTTTCTCTGTTTGCTGTTGCTGACAAGGAATCTGCCTGCTGTGCTCTGAACCATGAAATACAGCAGCGTGTTCAAAAGATTGGACCCAAAAGTACAAGGGATTTTTCCTCACATGCCTAACACAACTTTGCGTGGGAATGAAGCCTGTTTCTGACACCGAGCTTATAGAATAGGTGTTGATTGGGATTCAGTGAAGGAAACTGAAAATGTTTGATGCCAAATTTTTGAATTCATTAAAAGAGTACATAAACTAGAAGCACTCGGAAAGTGCAAACTGCCACCATGACGCCAGTTAACTTTTACTAATATCTGATCTCACCCCTCGCCCATCCTTTGATTTCATCCAAAAACTTGACGAACCTTATGAGTTATTTTGCAACAAATAAAGATACAGAATAAATCCAAGTCCGGTGAAAATATAAACTCTTCGGCATAGTTAACTAGAACGCTGGGTAAAGAATATTCCAGAACAAAAGAAAGCTGAATGGCGCATAGATTGAGATGTACGACGAGTAAAAAGTGGAAAAGGTGTTTTGGTATTGATGCTCAAGGCTGCAGTCTCACCCTGAGGCAGCTTCTATATGCGTCATGTAGTCAGGCTGTCTGGAAGCTGCTGAAACCTTGGACCAGAATAGCTCTGATAATGTATCTGTCATGAATGTGTGTCATCAGGACCTGTTCCCCCCTCACACTGTGGAAAATTAAATGGCTGTGATGACCGTCCGCTCTGCTTTATTTTAAGCGGTTACCATGACGGCACAACTTTACGCCAAAATGCACACAGTGTTAAGTCACATGTTACTTACGATACAAGATAACTTAGAGATTGGACCAAGTGATGTTTACGCCTGGAGCAGAGAAACACTTCTTCAATTTGAACTGAATGTATAAATGTAAAGATAATCTTGGCTGACGGCAGTGCGGAGAGAAGTGGCGCTTTGTTAACTCGTACGTCATGCAAGAAGTCATCTTCCCAAAAACAAGTTCACAATGAGGTGCCTTGAATTTAGTTGCTGGTGTGGGAAACAGCACGGTAGGAACAAGCCCTTCTCACTTCTTCCTGCTCAAATGAGAAGGCCAGCTGGATATATAGCAGAAATGTTGCTTTCCCACATTCGCACATGCTCCCAGGAGATGGGTGGTTCAGTCTTTCTGATGGAGGGACAGGCAGACAGTCTCTGACTCACATTTGAAAATAAAAAAAACATGAATGGCTGTGTTTTCTTGCAGTGATAACATTTATGAAAACAGTGGAAGGAACTGCTTTTGCAGGTATTGTTTTTGGCCTAACAGAAGCAAACATGTACAGAAATGTCACCACATGAATCACTATGTATAGAATATTCAACAAATGGGAAAGCAATCAAACTTGAAACAACAGGCCAGATTTGCAGAGCACCACATCCAGCACCCACTGGAAAACAAGAACAGCTGAGTGCACTTCGCTGTCTGGGTTGAGTCAGCATTAAATGGCTGTGTTTGTAGCCAAAGCTGAGGGGGGGTCAAAAGGTCAGCAAGATAGCCATCGATACTTAGCTGCTTTCCGAAGACCTAAATACTGCTACTTGCACTCGATGCTCGACAAAGATGGTTCAAATGACCACAAACATAGATTGTATATAAAGGAGCCACTGTGCGAGTGAGGATGTGACTTTTCTATCGAAAGGGAAGATGATCTACCCCCTTTTTAGTGCTCCATATTACTCAGCTTTCCCATAATGTAAACAGCAGCTCACTCTGCTAATTGACTTTCCCCGTCCTCTAAGGACAATAGAGCTGGTCCTTGACTTCTTTATGACTTCCTCTTTATGAGTCCTTGGCTTGATTATGCCTTTAAGGGGGCTTTAATAAAATCTAAGCAAACAGTGCTTTCAGCACTGCTCATGGAAAACTCTGGAGCTGTTGTGAAAGGCTTTTTTTTCTCTTTTTGTGGCAAAATGCCAGCCGTATTGCAAACAGCAATACGACCAGTGACGACGAGGACATTCACCCAAAAAAGCACAGACTAAATGAAAAGCCCGTGAGAGTATTCACTGGAGTGTTTTGCTCGGCAGCGGCAATATGAAAAGCCTTTTATTGGCAATAAACTGCCCATAATCAGTTCAAATAATAGCTTTCAGAGGAAATCTTTATTTTCCCAAATCAGGGGCATCACATGGATACGTTTTGAGCATCCCATATTGTATGAGAATCTGTGTCAGTGGAGTATTCTAATTAAATTCAGTTTGTGCCTCTCCTGAGCATCACCCAGACTTGGCAGCCAGCCTGTGAACGTATACATTAGAGGAGCTCCGATTAATTTAATTTGCTAAAAAATGATTTCTCTGGCTAAGTCTTGGACGCTGTCCAGTGAAACCTGAGGGCCTTCAATAACCACAGACGGGCCAAGAGAGGGTCATCCTAAACAAAAACGCCAATTTCCTGCCGGGCAGAGAGTGTTGGGATATTAATTGAGATAAGAGGACTGGAACGGGAAGCAAGGCCAGTGTTCAGCATGTTAGGTGGTGAACTGCTCCATTGTTGAAAGTAAATACAAGAAACGGCCGGTTAAAAAAAGGTTATTCTCTCCCCCTCCTGCTTCCTCCCACAAGGAGACACAACACCTCTGGGGGGGTCCCACTGCATTTCTGACATTCTTCCGGCCAGTTGAGGTGTAACTGCTGCACGATTGTCCCTGGCTGCATTTGATCAGCTGTTCGCCGGGGGTCAAAGAAAGGCCTTGAACACCAAACTTTCCCCTCAATTTATCAGTCGTAACAAAAAACCACCCGAGCAGCCTTCAACAACAATGTGCCCATCTATTTACAACCGTCCCCTTCTGCTTGACAACCAGGTTTTCAATCACCCACCCATCAGCACAATGCTGGACACTTGCCTCTGCAGCCTCTTTCAATGGACGGAAATTGGGAATGCAAAACAGAGCAGTAGTGAAAGGACATGTGGCTCCATCAGCTTCCATACAAACAATGGAGAATCTCCCTCTGTTTAGCCTCCACTTCCTCCTGACACACAGCGCTCACAATGAGGCGCTATTATGACTGACCGTGTCATCAGCGTCTGGACGAGAAAACATCTTCGCATTATTTGGTGAAAAACTGATTTAACAGAAGGTTCGTCTCGGGGAGCGGCAATAGGAAACGGCAACAAAAACAGACCATAATGTGATCATAGAGAAACTGCACTTCTTTGTCCACCATTCAGAGTGAAAAGGGAGAAACATGTCCTGCAGCCAGTTAAAGGACTGAACATGCAAGTAAAACTACATAAGAAATCGTTAGGCTTACACGAAACATAGATGAGCACACAGAGGCTTGCACAGCCGATGGCAGTCCTCACAATTATCCAAAACTTTTTTGGAAAAGCAGTGAAAGGAACCACTTGACTCACGAAAGATCCCCTCCAGGTAAGATCAGAGATAAAGTGCAGTGTTCTGACTTTAGGTCTGACATGTTTTTTCCCCTAAACAATGTTTATTTAACAAGGCAACAGTTCCTAAACACAACATCAATACTTCATTTCACAGTGAAGAATCCCAAATCTACGAAAATGCCCTTTTTACCCCACGACTTGATATATGAGCACCTTGAACTGTAGGTGCATTCCCAGTTTGTCTGTGTGAGCTGACAGTTAACCTTCAAACTTGACATCACAAGAGCAGCTTGCAGGTGCGCGAACTACAATCCGGTTTTACGAGGACGTAGGAACTTTCTACTTCCAAGAGAGGAATTAATAAGCAACCTTTCTGTGTAGATCACACACTGCACAAATCAATCCACATAAAAATGGCTACAACAATGGCGAGTATCCCGTTCATCATTGTAGAACGAATACACCTTTTAATGTGTTACTGGGTCCTGATGTTACCCTTGTTTATGGCATTACTTTGGTAAAAAGTAGCTTTTTATGGTGATTTGCTGTGGCAAAAACTGTAGTGTAGGAGTAGCTGAAAGATATATACATGCTTGTAATAAAGCATTGAAAGTGGACAGTAATTTCCAGTACACTCTAGTTATATTGACAATATAACACTGAGTTTGAACTCAAAGGGAGGAGCAGATGTCTGCAGTGTTAAAACAGGCATCTTCATGGATGACAATGTTTCCAGATATGAAAATTGTTCAATTCATGGCACAAGAGATTGTTTACATCATGAGAAGTAATACTCCGTCTCAGACAAGTGGTCTCATCCGCCTTGATGTGGATCATGAGTATTTATCAGACCCTGGAGAGTCCTTTCAGTCAATTGTTTTTATACTGGGCTGGGAAAGAAAAAAAAAACTCCTTCAGCACACACTTGAGGACGCTTTCAAATCTTTCTCTGGTTTCAAACCGTCTCTGGTTTTGCTTAATGACAAACAATAGAGACAAAGAATAACAACTGGCACTGTTGCTCAAGTACACTCCCGTGTACCGGGAGCACAGTGAAGAGCAGAAATGTTGTTGGATATCTCGGTTGTGCGGTACAATGACCATCCCCAGAGGCTGACATTGTGTGTCCGGTAATTGCCCCGAGCCTGTCTCTCCGGTCCCGGCCTCCTCTGGGGGTGACATCTTGTCTCAAGGGCAGAAAGACGGTAGATATCTGCAGGCCAATCACAGCCCAGTTCGTCAAACTCTATCAGCTGGTTACAGCTCCATCTCCCACACTCCTCTCACTCCTCCTGGGGAGAAAAAGCACTGGGCTGGAGCCAATTCCAAACTACAGGGTTGCACACAGCAGCACACAAAGACAGCCGGAGAAAAGAGAGAAAAGACCTTGACCTGCCTGGTCCCCTAAAAAACCCTCAACGCCAAATTTTGCTTCCAACTGAATGCAGCCTTCAAAGGGAAAGATAGTTTAACCCTCTGGAATCAACGCTTTGTTTCAGCCCTGGTCTGATAGTTAATCCCCAGCAAATCCCAAATCTCTGTGGGATTCACAGTCAGCCAAAGTGGCAAAAAACTACAGACAAACACAGCTTACGGAAAGGCAAGAACTGGAGGCAAAGCTGCTCTCGCTTTAACAGCTAATTCAGGGGCAATTGACTACTAAATATGGTATCTAACATAAGA
>JAUESE010000023.1:3262816-3274601 GCA_032274725.1 Malacoctenus triangulatus
AGCGAATTGGTTTATTTTCCCGAAGGGCTGATTTGCGCAAATCAGTCACAGTCGGCTGCAAAGTAAACTTTGGCTTAGTCTCCATCAAGAAACAAATTAGAGCTGCTCTTGCCAATGAAGACACCGTGTTCCCCCCGTACTTACTGAGGTGAGACAAGGAGTGGAAAGTCTCACTCCCACCTTGTCAGCACACTTTGTGCTGCCATCAGGCTTCAAAACACAGACAGGAAAAGGAAATCACTATTGAAAAGGTGTGTGTGCGCGCAAGCAGTGTGTGCATGTGTGTGTGTGTGATCCTCATACATATGCTGAGAGCACAAGTCTTGCCATCTGTAGTAAAAAAAAAAAAAAAAGTTTGACACACGTGCAGAAGTGTATACAGTTCAGTTCATGAATATGTGATTTAATTCCCACTCGCTGCATTAAAAGATACTCGGCGGATCAGAAGTGCGACCGAAGTCGTGCAGATTTGCCTACCTCATCATAAGTGTAGCGATAGTCGGCCTTCTTTGATTTCAGATCCCACAGGACCACGATCCCGGACTCAAATCCAATTATAAGCTGGAGAGGGAGAGCGACAGGCAGCCGGTGAGATGGGGGGGGGAGAGATGACAGACAGGCGATAGAATAGACCCCATGATGGGCAGAAAAAGAAGTAATACATGTGACATTCACCCACAGCATGAAAGGAAGTCAGGTGTAAGCAGACTACAGAGGATCAGGGAGAGCGCTGCCCACCCTGGCTCACATCGACATGATAACGGCAAACAGCAGCACACAAAAAAGACACCTTTTTTTTGATACTGAAGAAATATTAATAGAAATGCCGCCTACAAACCCGAAGTTAATACTTTAAGTTTCAATAATGGAGGCAAAAAGAGAAATCGTCACATTAAGGCAGCGTTCAAAAACACTGAGATATAAATCAATGTTCACATAGTGTGCTGCATAAAGAAACATCAAGTATTTACATCACACACAAACACAGTGAAGCTCCTTTTCTGACATAGTTGCAGCGTTCAGGAACAGTTCGTACTTCTGAGTGCGTGACGTCCCTTCTGACAGGAATCGACGGGCAAAGTTCTGAAGATGATCTACGGCCGAAACACGTCAGAAAACAGCAATTTCCTTTTGCCTTCGGAGCCCCTGTGAGAGGACGTGTGGTGGGTTCCTCCCAGTGGTGTAGCCTCATTAATCATATGCGGTTTGAAAGTGTCTCAGCGAGTAAACAAATAAGGTTTCTGTTTACTTCTGTTTACACTGAGTCACTGTCTTCTTTTAGCATTTTCTTTCTTTTTTTTTTTAAAGTTTGGCTGCTTGGATCATGTTTTGCCCAAGAACTGCTTCTAAACTCATTGTTTATGTATTGAGACGAGTGTTACGGCTGCCAACTTATCAGTGACAAAGAGTCAAACTTCTCTGTGTGTGTTGCATGAATATTTTTATAAAATATGGTGGGTTTTTTTGCATCTTTCTGTGTGCGTTTCTGCAGTGAACAATAGTACGTTACCTTTCCCTCATCCATGGGGTTATCACTTATGTGGACGACGGGTCCGGGGTGAGCCTTAGAGGACCTGACGAGAAGGACAGAGACAATGACAAATGAGGGTTTACGGAGGACAAGGAGACAGAAAATAAACGCTAAACAGTCTGGTTGTTATTGTGTTGCGCACAAAAGAGAGAGTTTCGGGGAGGGGGGGGTGTGTGGTGGTGGTGGTGTGTGCACCTGTGACAGAGTGCTGCCGGGAGGACGGAGCTGCCAATCACTGCGAGGCTCTAAAAGGCTGCTTAAAGACACGAGCCCGCTGAAGGTAGTGATGGATGGCTCCGTCAGGACGGGCCGCCCCACCGGCAGAGTGTGTGTGTGCCAGCGAGGGTCGGTGTGTGTGTCCATTTGCATGTCAGAGCAGAAGACGGCACAAAATGCTCGACTGCCCCCCCTCCCCCTCCTCCTCTCCCCTCCCTGTCTGCGATTTACCCTCCAGACAGCCTTATGTCAAAGCTCCTCTCTCTGTGCGCCGCAGCAGAATTTACCTAACCTGCCGTGCCTTAAAGAGACGATGTGGGCTGAGCAACGCCAGGGAAGGTCACCGCTGGGAAAGAGTGACTGTTAAGAGCCTGAAACACAACCCCAGCTCTCTGGAGCAAGGGCAGGGGCGCCCGACACAGAGGGGGGGGGGGAAGGAGGGGGGGCGACGGGCAACCGCACGGAAGTAATGCAAGAAAACCAGGCGAAGTCCTCGCACTGGAAGTGTGGGGATTTTTGTTCAGCCTTAAATCCGACAGCGAAGGGCAGGACAGGAAAATAAAAGAGCCACGACTCAAAGATGTTGTGGGTGAAAATCAATTAGCGAGCGATGATTGTTAACTCTGTTCCGTTTAGCGCCGCATATCTGCATAAATCTATGATTATGAGCAAAGGGCAAAACACAGGATGGATGCACAACAATGTGTGCGCGCGCGCGTGTGTGTCTGTGTGTGTCAGGAGGTAGCAGTTAGTGGGCAGGCAGTCAGTCAGTCAGTCGTCTCTATATTTAGCCGTTAGTGCTGGAGCCTTATTACCTAAGCTGTGCTGCAGCCGGGGCTGTTGATTTATCTAATCCCTCCTTCGCTGCCTGTCTCGCAACTAACAGCCCACCGCACCAGCACACACTCACACACACACTCACACACACACTCACACACACACTCACACACACACTCACATACACACACGCACACATTTGCGTGTCAGCACAATTAGGACACATCTCAACATCTTTTCCCCGTCTGTAAACAACACCACAACAAGCAATTACTTCCACGCCGGTTTACCAAAAGCAACTTCGATGTCGGACCCTCCCCCCCCGCCCCCCCTCATCCTCGCCGGTTTCTGCGCAAAGCTCCCTCGTGGGACCCGATCGTAAGAAACCCGATTTGTTAAATATATACGCGACGTAAACATATTGACAAAGTCCACAAATGCACGCTCAGGTTTGGAGAGGAAGAAATCGCCATGGCAACAGAGGCAGGATAGAGCTCAGACATGCTCCTAAAAAATCTGCACCACAGATCTTCACACAAGAAACACACTGTGGGAAGATGCTTACTGTGCATGTTTACAACGCTACCTGTTCATGTACATGTATGTTGCAGAGTCATGTAAGTTCAATAATTATTAAAGACTAAAAGATACATTTTGTTTTTCAACAAAACAAAGAAAAATGGGATATTTTACTTTATTCACTCTTATTTAAAGCTTTCTCACAGAGTGATTCCTGATGTCTTATGTGTGGGAAAAAAAGCTAAAGTACTTCTTCAGCTTCTGTTTTACTTGTTCGGGGGCTCGACTGTGTACATAACACACACACACACACGCCTGCAAACCGAGCTTCTGAACATCTGGTGTCCTCGCAGGTGACAATCTGCGAGGCAGCAGAGGTGCAGCCGGCGTGACGGGGGGTCTCCGCTGCAACACGGCCCCGGCTCCGGCAGCCTGCTCGCAGCCCGCCCATGCCGGAGCGCGCGTGGCCTCACGCCACCTCAGCAGACGGTGCAGCCGAACGCTGCACGACCGTCAGCGCAGTCGCACACGCCGTCCCGCAGAACTGAGTCGTTCTGTCTCGTCTGCTCTTCGATTCGACTGAGCGCCGACCACCAATCGTATTATCTGTACAGAATCAGAGCAGTCCGAGTCTGATTTCCACTATTTAGAGTTTTCCAAGCTGTAAAAACAGTAAATAATTCAGAGTGAGCTGTTTATAAACTATGCGAAGATAAGAAGCAGCATAAAATCCAACCAAGTATTTTACAGTAGCTTGAGGGTGAGTGATGGGGGAGGGGGGGGGGGAGAGGAGGGAGCGGATGTGGACGGAACAAGAGACGCCCCGGGTCAACGCGTCCACGTGAACAATGTGTCATCGGGAGCTGTTAACATTTACCACTCCTGTCCCACCCACCCCTCCCCCACCCACCCTCGCCTCCCCTCAGCCAGCGACCATGTTGCCAAATCAAATCAAAAACGTACACGCAGACGCACATACATGCACGTCTGCAGTCCACGCTCAAACTGCGGCGCGCATGCATGCGGCAAAATTACGCATCATGTCAACAAACACGGACTCACATGTGGCCTGGGCGCCGTGGCCCCCCGTGCCTGTAGCGCCGACTGAACTATGGTGCCACGCGGTTGGTACGGGATGTGTGTTTATCTAATAGGCCAGTACAGTTTCCAGTACAGTCGCCTGGGAACAGAGGTGTGTGAGTCATACAAATACATAGAGCACTGGGCCACACCGAGCCCGGGGCCACTGGCACAGCAACTGCAGCCCGGCTCCAAATAGCAGGGCCCCCGGGAACATGACCCCCACCACGATCCCAGCCTCATTACAAGAGCCACCGCGGCAGCAGCAGCCACAGCAGCAGCAGCAGCAGCAGCACAGAGGTGTGCTGGGCTAAGTTTGAAGTGAAATGTTTAATTATTGTGAAAGTACAGCGTGTAGGTGACAAGAAAAAGGCCACGTGTAAAACGTTGGACCTTCGAGGATTCATTTGGGCCAAAAACGGTAGAAAACGTTAATCACAGACTTGCAGACCTCTAAAAAAATCTTTAGAAAAGCTCCCGCTGGAAATGATGCATTAGTGTAAAATGTCATCATCAGAAATATCTCCTATTGGCTTCAGCGGCTCCGAGAAAGATCAAGTGACGTCTTCATGCGATGGCTGCGTCTCAAAAGGACGACGGGAGAGACACTGAAGCGATTGTGTCCGTCCAGACGGCCTGCTGACCTCGCAGCTGGCAGCAGGACGCACGCAAAGTGAGAACACGAGGGTCGCCTCACACCTCTCTGATCTGCATCAAAGCAAAAACCACACACACACACACCAATACACACACACCAACACACAGATATGCAAACTGGTGCTGCTGCTCCTTCCAAACATGATGTCAATCAGAAAATCCGAGTGATTGCTGAGGAGTTTCTGGCCAATACGAGGAAAATGTCCTCGGAGGATTTCAGTTTTTTCTCTATATGTTCGTAAAAGGAAGTTTTACATTTTAATTTCTAACAAGCAATCACTTTTTTTCACAGATTACACTTTCAGCTACACTCAGAAATCAATGGAAAAAGTCTTCTTGACTCGTTCTCCAAGGAACCGAAGACCGGCCTCTTGATTAGCTGTGCAGAATGGGCCTTTTTTCTGTGTTTCTGGCTGTGGAGGTGATTAATCGGGATAATGTGTGGAAGTGAAAAAGCTGTACGGGAGGAAAGCACAGTGAGGCTGAACTGGCACTTGTGGGGGTGAAGGAGAAAGAGCAGAGAGGAAGGGAGAGAAAAGTTATCGCTGCAGCCGAGGGACCCCGTATCTCCGTCCTGATCTGCTCTCCATCTCATCATTATCTCTCCCTTCTTTCCCCTTTTGCCCTTTTTTCCTTTAATTGGAAACCTTTTTTCCATCCACCTCTCGGCTGCGACTCGCCCGCGCCACTCCTGCCCTCCGTTACCTGCATTTATCCCTCTGTCGCCACTCCATCCCTCTCCTGCCTCACTCTTCATCTCTGCATGTCCTTTCCCTCAGGCCAAAGCCCTGTCTCATCCATTCCACTCCTCTCCTCTCTGTCATACACTCTCTTCCTCCTCCTCCTCCTCCTCCCTCCTTCCCACCACCCGCTCTTGCCTTTCCTCCCCTGCAGCCCTGTCGACGAGACGTCTGTGTGTACCATACACTGATCTCGGCAGACACCTGTTCCACCCTCTCCCCCCCCTCCTCTCCTCTTCCCTCTGTCTCCACACACACACACTCAAATGGGGATGAGGGGAAAAGCGTGAAGCAAAACGCTCCAGTGAATAATTTAGGTCTGTACAGCAGGGAACCAAAATGGAGCCTGTCAAGCTGACAGATCCATTGGAAGAACAGAAAGACAGGTCGCTCCCGACCTGGAATCTGATCCTTTGCCTGGAACTGATAGACACACTAATGATACTCTCTTAGCTCATTACACACAGACCACAGTGACCTTTGGAGAGGAGCAGAGGTGATTTACACGTCAACAAGTTGGATAAATAACCTTTACGGCCGATCGGAGGATAAATGAAGAGAGCGGCGCGCTCCGTTTGTGTAGCATCTCCAGGAGGAAAATGTTTGCAGGGTAAAAAAAAAAATCAGTTCACTCACAGTTCAATGGCTTTGTTCCACATGATGACGTAGCCTGAGAGCATGAAGGACTCCACGTTGACGAGGTGGATGTTCCCTCGTTCTGTGCCGATGTACAACCATTTACTCTGGAAGGGCAGGTGGCAGAAAGTTATTCTGTAGGAGGGGAAAAAAACAAGAGAGAGAGAGAGAGAGAGAAGACGAATTGTGAATGTCCCGAAGAAGGAGTGAAACACGACAGAGGACAGGAAGAGGAAGGTGCACCGAGGAGACGGTGAGGCGACGTTTGAAAATCCCTCAACGTCCCAGAAACTAGTTATGCAAAAAAAACTTTGACGGGATCATCCGACACTCCAGCAGGTCGAAGCAGTCAAGATGAGAGGAGCGAGCCGAAGAGGTTCTTCAGTCACTCACTGGGCCCTTCTCTGAACACCCACAGGATACACGAGGGCAAGGAGGCACCCATAATTCTCCTGTTTTCATTAGCAACCCCCCCGCCGCCTCCTTTCATCCATCTATCAGCCTTAAGTTTAATGAGAGGTTATGGACCCTCCCCTCCTTAACTGTGGCCATCTATTCATCTTCTCATCCCTTTTTCATCATTTTGTTCTTTCATCCATCCTCCAATTCAACCTCCGCTCCGTCTGAGGAATAATAATGCACCACCTTGGTAATCTGGCTTGCTAATAACTCAAGGTCGCCGAGTTCCTCCAGTGATCCTTTTGATGCGGCGGCAGGCCGAGACACACCTGTGGACTTCAGTGGACCAGACCGAGCCGAACGCCTCATCAGCAGCCGCACCAAAAACAAGTCGGGATTCATTCTTCTACAGTCTCAGCTTGGAACCGCGCAGCACAACACTTTGAATGTGAACGAGAGCATTACTCCAAATAAAGCAGATTTTTCCCAAATTGCCGTAAAAGACTCTTTTCGAGCGTCACTTAACTTGAGAAACTTTAATCGTTTTGAAGGGAAAACTGTGATTCTGCAACGTTTTGACAACACACACACACACACACACACACACACACACACATCGTTCTTCAGGGCCAACGATGCCGGGCCGGCTCCGAGGGTCTCGTGTTTCAGCCCCTTCAGCCGCGCCCACATGAGCAAAAAGCCGATTTATATTTCATGACATTTTTCCTCTCGACATTTTTTTCGTGGCCCAGCCGCTTATGAAAGCATTAAAAAACATAAGGAATAATTGCTGCGTTACAAACATTCACTTGAAAGAGAAAACATTTAGAAACGTCCTTGTCGCCACTTTTAATGACTTTCCTCTTTGTTTTAACAGCCAGAGAAAGACTCGCTCACATTATTAGTTCTTGACGTGCTCACGCAGACACAGAGACAGACACCATCTCTCTCTGCTCCACTGTTTTGCCTTAAAACATGAATATATTCATATTTTTTGGAAAGGAATCACATTTTTTTAAGCAATTCTTTCCAAAATATGCACAAACTTTTGGCTCATAAAACAAACCAAGCAAACAGTATTTTTCCAGCATATTTCTGTGTGCAAACCAAAGTTTTAGGTGTTTAAAATAGACGCAAGGTCACACGAAATCATCGTGTTTTGCATTATGTGGAGAATCTCTTATGGCGAACGGCTGCTGGAAGTCTTTGACCCATAAATACCACCAGATGCTTCCTATCTTCCCTGGCGATATCTCCCAGGCCTGGTCTGTATAGGTTACATTTACATAGAGCCGGAATACGGCCCGGCTTAATCAAACTCCATGCTGCTGATTCGGTTTTGTCTGTTAACGAAGGTCAACGTGACTTTCTGCAGAAAAAGCCAAAAGGTTAAAATCCAACTTAGCCACATACGTTTTTTTGACAGAGTACAATTGCAGCCAGTGATTGTGGTCTCGATTAAATGTCTCACTGCTTCGAAATGACCCAAAAAAAGATAAAAAACAAACCCTGACACGGTTACAAACGGGAGGAAACACACGTATGTTTACACAGACTCCTTTGAGCATGAAAATATACCACCAACATCACTTCTCGTGTCAGCTCGCGGCGTCCTTACGTCCAGCACACAGACGGTGGTCTGCCACAGTTAACCGCCTTTTCCATCTGCACAAACAGATGTGTCTGGTTTCTGCTTTGCCGACATGTTTTAACGTTCTTCTTTAGAACACAGACATTCTGCGCGCATCGCATGTTTGTTTTGTATACGCGCTTGTCTGGGAGCGCATGTACACAAGGCGCTTTCTCGCAGCTGAAATTAAAAAAAAAAAAGCAATTACATTTGTAGTTTATGCAAATGTATGTTTGATCTGTGTATGTGCGCACACAAGCTAACTGATTAACTGCTCTCAGAGCGAGGATGAGGGGGCCAACTGAGAGGCAGTGTCAGGAGCATGATTATACAAATTTGCTCTCGGTGTGTTAGCGTGTCTGTCTGAGTGTGTGTGTCCATTTATGTGCACGCACAAACATGCACCTGATTGTCTGCGCCACTGTGCTTCTACCAACGAGTGCCCGCGCACGCGTCCCCCTGGCGAAACCTCGGCCCCCCTCGAGTGGTCACGACGCACCGAGGCAGCCGGCAGCTCGCCGGCAGCTCGCCGGCTCAGGGCCAAACACATTGCCTGGGAGATGACAGACGCCTGCCACGCAGCAGCGCGGCTCGGAGACCAACGGCACTGTGGGCGAGACGGATGAGCGCACGGTTCACTGCCGGTGAATCGCCGGCCGGCGATACATCAGAAAATCGTCGGTTCTAATGCGCGGCGCCGCGCGGCGCTCCTATCACAGAGGATCATCCTCACAAATTGAAAAAAAAAAAAAAAGAAATCAGCTCCTGCCTGTCATTAGGAATCACCAGTTTAAACACTTTAATCTGAGCTGCCGCCATGTAACAATACTTCGTCTCCCTTTTACTGAACATCTTTGAAGAATCTCGCCTTGAGCACTGTCCACTAACTGCTGAACGGCTGACTAGACAGTAATGTGGTGCGAAACAGACGGGATTTAGTTCCTGTAATGAGAGTGTGTCATTGCTACAGTTCGAAAAAAAACCCCAGAAAGACACATAATTTGACAGTTTTTAAATTATTTCAAACTGTAATGTATGACAGCATAATAAGAAAGAGAAGAATTACACTGGCATGCACAATCGTGGCAAAGGCAAAATGCTGACAGAGGGAATAATGGGACTGATCAAAATATTAAATATACGGCGTATTAATCACACACTGCGTGTTAATCCTTCCTTCGTGAAATGCTTATCTGGCAAATTTTCTCATCTGAAACCGTTTGGAGTCGGTGTTGTAGAGTAATTGAGATCGCAGATATTCATCCTGCCATTGTTCACACCGGAATCCCGATGAAGACGGCGCAGATAGCTCGACAATTATTAAACAACAACAGCAGCTCCCAAAAAAAAAAAGAAAGTTGATTAAGTGCTGAATAGCCTCCAGACACGGGACCAAATTGCTCATCACTAAGAAAGCAGAAATCAAACGGAAGCCACTGACACACAGACTCTGTGTGGACAAGACGTGGAGTCGGGCGACGTCAGGACCCCAATCTACCAGCAGGTCGCAATTAACAAGAAACTAATCTACTACCGGACTGCACACACACACACACAAACACACACACACACACACACACACACACACACACACGCTCACACACTAACGATTTTTCCAACAGAAGCCCTCCTTTACTCACTCTCTCACAATCTGAATCAATAGAAAGAAAGAAAATCAAAGATACTTTTAATTGTTGCTTCACTAAGTTTAATTTAAAGCTCCATTAAAAATGCAGGAGCCGCATCAGTTGTGTCGGTTACATCGCGCAAGTCAGAGTCATCACGCATCTCAAGAAAAATGTAGTTTAGAACTTCATTCAGTCACATTTATCCAACGAAACTCTGACCTGCATCGTGTCACCTGTGAATGATTTAATGATGAAACTCTGGAAGTGATTAAACGGATACGTTAAGCGTGTTAAAGTAGTAGTTGATGAAAAGTTAATAATCCTGCCGGTTGCAAACAGATTCAGCTTATTGACACACTGATAGAGTCGAAACAGGAAGCTCAGAAAATGGAAAAAAACCCAACGAATTTCCATCTTCCCACCGACAAGCGAGCGGCGCAGCGTTCAGGTCGCATCGCGCCGGCCGGCCGGCCCGCCTGCTGCCATTATCTGCCATCATATCAGCCTGATTGGAGCAGAGCATCCGCATCTGCAGTGCATTCCTGCGAGGCCAGGAGGTGACGAGAGCATCCTACGCCAGAATGACTCTGCAGGATTTCTTCGCTGCGCTCCCTCCGTCCCCACGCTGCTTCCCACAGACTGAGTCACTGCCGCGCTGGCCGCGGCCCAGTCTGTCTCAGCTCCTCTCCTCCGATCTTCTCTCCTCCCTCCTCCTGCCTGTGATCTGACGTGAATGGATGCCGACACTGGAGGGCTTTCTGCAACACTGCTTTCACCCATCAAGTCTCATTGTGATCAGAGGGGGAGAAGGACAGGGGGGAGTTAGAAGGAAAAAAAAGCAGAGAGAGAGAGGTGGGGAGGAAGGTGTGTGTACAGTATTGGAACGGGCTGCAAGATAATTGACAGCAGCCTCGAATTACTGAAGGTTATTTCAGGCAATCGAGTGAATTAATGTGTCGAAGGCAGAAGAACGTTTTTTAAATTACATTTTTTAATCAGCGAGGACCAAAACATAATCTTTAAGCTTTCTTGAACGACCCCGTCACCGGCCTTTTTTTTTAAAGCTTCTAGGAATAACTTTGTAAAAAACAGAAAGAGTAAAAGTTTCTTTGAATGGCAACCAGGAAACACAGCACGTCTCCATGACACACCGAAACCAACTCAGTCCACATGGAGCTCTGTGACATGTCAACAATACTTTCAATGCTTCCACAGAACTCGAAGCAAAACAAAAGAAAAACCTGGATGTAAGCGAGCTACTCGAGAGGAGCTCCAGTAAACAGAGCTCCAGTAAACAGCAGGTTAGCAACACAAGAGCAGAAAAAAAACTGTTTCACCATCTGGACGCTTTTTCTGAACGGACGGTCGTCTAAACTTGTAAAGATATTCTTGGTAACGACGTCCTCGTCCATCATGAGAGAATGTGGTTTTATGTGCTTCTTTAAATCCAGAGCGAGGATGTAAATATGGAGCTTTTTTTTCCCGTCTGTGCTCACTGACTCACCTCGACATTTTCGGGGGATTCTAAACACGAGTGCGTCATTTGGCTGCTGACAGGTTTTCCTGTTTTGGAGCTGCCAGTTCTGGTTGGCTGATTGTCCTTTGTGTTAATGGAGGTAATGGCTGCTCCATCCCCTGACAACTTAATATCCAGCTTTGAATAAACAGGGAGAGACAGAGAAAAAACAGAACTGCAGACGGAAAAGCAAAATGAAGTGCTGATATCAAAATGGCCAATTTGATGCATTTATCTTTGGTTTAAAGCATTTTATATAATGTGTGAAGGGAAATGCTTCATCTGAAGTATGTTGCCAGGAGAGATGTTATCGTCTACCATAAAAAATAACCGGTGCTTCAGCATTTAAAGCTAATGTATTGAAATATATGAAGTGAAGGTCAAACTGCATTCAGATCAGATTGATACAAACTTCCATGAATCTGCTCACTTCTCCTGCATGAAGACCAGGGGCTC
>JAUESE010000023.1:3365019-3377693 GCA_032274725.1 Malacoctenus triangulatus
CAGCCGGAGCGCCTCTTCTTACCTGCGATGTCCCACAGCTGTAGCCGCACCAGAGTCTTGCTGTCCCAGTTGATGACTTTCAGCGCAAAGTCCACCCCGATCGTCGCCCGGTAGTGCTGCGAGAACAGCTGGTGGACATAGCGCTTGATGATGCTGGTTTTGCCCACACCTAGTTCCCCGATCACCAGCACTTTGAACAAGTACTCCTTGCACTCAGACACCGAGCCCCCGGCCATGCTGACGCGCTTTCTCTCTGAAAACTTACAAGACTTCTTGCGCTCTCTCGCTCATATGAGTGTTTGGAGAGGAGCCGTCGAGGAGCGGGCCGGTCGGAGGCTGGTGCACCAGACGCAAGAGGAGTTGCGTTGTGTCCCACCCTCCCACCGAGCCTCCCGTTCCCCTCCCTCTCCTCCTCCCCGAGCCTCCGCCGTGCAGCAACCACCTGATAAGTCACAGGACCCGGAAATGTCAGAGCAGCCTGAATGCCTCCCCTCCAGCTGAGGTTACAGTGCGTGATTCATGCTGGCATTGTGATGATTTGCGAGTCATTCAAACCTCTGACGAACAGACACGTGTGAACAGCAGCCAAGTAACAAGACAAGAAGTTTAGATCACTCACCAAAGCAACATGTGATAAATCACCAAAGAAACAAGTATGATTGGTGCAAAACAAAGTAGGGAAAACTTCCATTCAAAGAATGTGAAATTTGAGAAGCACAGTGACAATTTTAAAGTGACACAGGAACATTTTCTGGAGAAACCTGTCAAAGGAGATCTGTGAAGCTTTTCTGGATCTTACAGTCAGATAAAAAGTGAGTGTCCTGACTGACATTGTTTGGGTGACTCTGAAATAAACACCTCAGTGCAAAAAGTTTCACTGTAAACGGAGGAAAGCATCAGCTTTAAGTGTTGCTGCAGGTGAGACAGTGATGCTCATGCCAAGTTACCACATGATGCTCTCGTATTATCACTCAATCCGTTTTAAAAAAACAACAACTTAACAACAGCTTAATGCTTATCATCAGCGATCACACATTTCCACATATATGTGTTGTGTGTTGAACACGGGCCAGAAGGGCAAAGGTTCATTTCCTACTGAAGTTTCTCAAACTGTAGAACTTTGAACAACCAATTTTAAAAAAGAAAAAAGAATAGTCGATGAACTGTGATGATTGTGTGATATTTGACCTTTAAGCAGAACAGGTCTCCTTTAGGAATCTCCACTGATGTAAAGTCAAACAACTTTTGCCATGTTGTGGGGTTTTCCACAGTTGTCTATTTTGTCCATGCTACTGTAGGCAGTAATCAGTCTTCTTAATATAAATCGATTTTTATTGTACAACTTTGTTCATGTTCAGCTCACCCAAAACATAAAGGCCTATTTCATTCTAGATTTGACAGTGTTTGACAGGTGGCGCCTCGTATATTTTACATTGGTTAAAATCATTAAACAACTTACACTATAATCGACTAAAACAACTGGAAATACGATACAGTTGCACTATGTACTGTGTAGTCTGAAATAATTTGCATTCTTATAGATAAATAACTAAGAAAATTAACCTCAGGTTAACGACTTAAGTTTATAATGCAAGATTGAAGCAAAACTGAAACATGTATAATCTCATTACAAGAAGCAACTAATCATTGGTTACTTTAACAACCAAAGTGTTTTCAAGAGGATACAGTTGACTCAAGTAAGCTTAAAAGTTACCCAAAAACCAAACACACAGCTTGCTCCTTGACAAGTATCTGAGGACAGTTTCAAAATGTATAAACTTGTATTTTCTTTTGTTGACATTCTAAATATAGAAACATTTATTAGTATTACAAACATACCACCTGTGTGAAAAACAAGAGATGGCTTTACAGTATTACAAACTTTGAGAACTTGTACAACTGTGTTTTTCCATTACAATGACACAGCCAACTCAGCAAAAGGTGAGAAATATCAACACGGCATGGAAAGCAAAAGCGTTTCTCTTAATCACGCTCCATGCGCAAGAAAAAAAAAACTGTCCTCGGGGTTACGGCCGAGTGTAAACTAAATCAACAACATTGCCATCATCTACAATCACACTATTACCTGTATCAGCTACATCATAGAAAAAATACTGACAGCAGGGATGTAGGTTGATAACAATTTCGATTGGCACAATATATCCATATCACATGATCATACAGCGCAAGTCTTCAGAGTCTCAGTTGGAGTATTTTTGCAGCAAGCGCACCTTGCAACACATGGAAAGTAATATTTACCCGGTGCACTGCACTTTTCCTGTTCGATTTGAATGAATAGACTGCAGCGAGGTCTGATGAGAAAAAGCTGAGGTGCAATTGATTCAGGAGTTCGCAAATTAAATAAAAAAAGAAGGAAAGCAAATTGGGTTTTTTTTTTGGGATGCAACTGTGGCTGTTGCACTCGTCCACAGAACAGTGCAGCGAAGAGGAGCACAGCAGATCAATACTTCCATATAATGCACTTGAGCTATTGCAGTCCTTAGAGAGAGTTTGGTCTGTGGGTTTGTTTTCCTTTAATGTGCCCTGCACGTGTAATATAAACACAGAAACAGCACTTCCTTTCTCATACACCGTCTGATTGCACCGCCTCAGTGAGAACCACGGCTACGTCTCTCATCGCGGCTCTCCGTGTTGCTTCTTCCACCACAATTTGGCATGAGAGCTGACTAGTTTTGGCACTGTTCCTAGTTTTTACATTTGACAGAAAGGCTTTATACACTGACAGCCCTTCAGAAATGTAAGCACTCGTAGGTTTTCCTAGTTGATCTACTCGGTTTTAACGAACCACTTACAAATAAATGCGGAGTAATAAATACAAGCAAGCAGAAAAATGTACTTGAAATGGTAAATAATACTGTTTGTTTGCGTCTGCGTGTCGGTGTACCTGTGTGCAGGAATGTGTGCCTGTGTGATGCGCAAGTCTGCTGCTGACAGCCACGGTGTCAGTGCCGGCGTTGCTCTCACAGTGTTGAGGAGCTGTGTGCGAAGTCTCGGAGGATGTCTGAGGTGTACACTGAGCTTGGAGGGCTACCGAACATCGACTCGGTGATGGGGGAGCCGGTGGCCGACTCCCCTGAACACACAGAGTCTCTGAAGGGGGAGGGGGGAGACAGAGCGAGGGACTCCTCCAGCGTGGGCTTGCTTTGAGTTAAATCCTCGCTGTCCTCGTCGTCCCCCTCCCCCTCCTCCTTGGCATCGTAAATGTAGCCGTGCAAGAGGTCCAGCTCCTCATCCTCGGGCCTCTCCTCTTCAAACGCCCCCACTTGTGGGGCCGAAAGGAGCCGAGAGGGTGTCAAGCTCAAAGGCTCGTTGGCAGGGGTCGCCTCTCTGGCAGTGTGGTCGTTCAGCGCGGGGACGTGAGAAGTGTGTGTGTCCACCAAAGCACCCTGCGAGCGCTCTGAGGCGCGGCCGGCGGAGCGAGAGGGCGGATAAGGAGCCGGCTCGTCTGAATCAGACTCCGGCCCGGGCTGTTCAGAGCTAGTCCAGAGGGGGCGCTGTGCATCGCCCTCATCGTCGTCCTCCACCAGGTTGTACAGAGGCTTAGTGCTGGGCGTTTCTTGGGGGAGATGGGGGTCTGTGCCAAGGTCGCAGGTGGAGGGCTCACAACTGTGGGGGTCGGGGGTGTTAGTTAGGGGCCTGATGACCGCCGTCTGATTCAAGCCGGCTTCCTGTTTCCTCACATGCACAGACAGTCTGTGCCACACATTCCCCCCCCTCGGAGGGTGTCTTGCACCTGATTCAGACCATGACACAGACTTGCCATTAGAACTATGAACGAGATAAAGAGCCAAGTTACCAACACAGGAAACCGGGAGGTGGAGGCAGAAAAAAAAACAACAACATCAAGATAACAACAGCAACATGTTACAATAGAGCAGCAGCATTTCAACATTTCAGATGTTAAAATACTTTGAAACGACAAGACTTGACAGTAACAGCCTGGCTGAGGGGCTCACTGGTGGGCTCTAAGGGGCGTTACATTGACCAGCTTCACAGCGATTCATAATGTGCTGCAGACAGCATTATGATCTCCAGATTGCTTCAGACATTAATTTCACAGGAACTATAAAGGACATCCAGCTCATTTGTTGCTCTCTCCGATTTGTTATTATACGTAAAATGGCTTGCATGCATTTGTGTTGGTGCCCGAACTGGCCTGCACACAACACAGAGTTTTCTGCAGAATAAGCTGGTACTGGCTTTAATGTGGTTACTCGGGAGAAGGGGGCGAGGGGGCGAGGGGGGGAGGGGGGGTGTTCATGCCGAGAGAAGTTAAATGTGAGGTTAATTCAGGATAAACCCAAAGCAGCAGGGTGTGTGATCTCCTGGTGGGAGGGCTGCAGTGTCAAAAGCAGTTTTGTCATTGATAGTTCAGGTGTCACAAAATCAGAGGCGAGTGACGCCTCTAATTCAGCGGAGGCTCTAACGAGCTCGGCTCGGCATTGTTGTTGAATACAAAACGGCTCAGGGAACTGAAGGAGTGAGAGAAACCATTTAGAAATGATTGTCTGGTCCACTTCTATCAACATCAAGCCAGACGACAAAAAAATAACTCAACCTCTTTACTGAGGAAGTGTCAAAGTACTTTGGCTGTTGATTCCAGTCGTCATCTGGCAGGTGGTCTCAGTTTCCCTCCTGGTAGGAGCCGAGACATTCAATCAATGGCTTCCAACCAATTTTATTTTAAATGAGAGTCCCAGGTCTAAAATCTAGTGGGTTGAGTTTCAGTTTTTCAGGGTTAAAATCCAGTTTAGAAAACCTCACAACAGACAAAGCCTCCGATCTTTGGCGTGACCCTGAGCCACCATATTAACAAATCACTTCATTAAGTCAGTTGACAGTGCAGCTCTCCAGGGACGGACTTGACGGACTTCGCCTCCATGCCAAAACATTTGCCAGCCGGGGACATTTTTCTACAAGTCTCAGTCTAAGAGGTGGCTGGATGAGATTAGACAGGCTGCATAGCAAAGGGTCAGAGACAACACTGACAACATGTTGGGATCACTCTCATTTCTGCCCCACTCCTTACTTTAGTCCTGTCCATGTGCCACTGCTGTGGAGCTCAAGAAAGTTATTTGCAAGTTTCAGATCTACTTAAGATGTGGGGGATCTACAGTAAATCATCTGTATAGTGTTAAAATGATCTAATTCTCAGGGGAGGGGGATGTATCTTATGACCTACAGAAAACATATGAAAACCAATATTTGTGTTAGTTTCACTGGGATATCTGATACGGACCACGGACAAAATGCATAAACACTCAAAGGCTGTTGTGAAAATCAGAGTTGATACATCAGCATTGTTTTTTATTCTTTCACAATTTGAGTGCTTAGTCATCCCATCACATGATTTCCAGCCAGTAATCCCAGCAAACCGAATCGAACAGAGAAATGTGACCAACAGGAAAGGTTACTCACTTGGCGTTGCCAGATACGGGCTTCTTCCGGCGGAACATGTTGAGGAAGCTGTTGCTGCCGCACTGGGCGGCAGATTTCCCGTCTCCAACATGCATTCGCACCACATCAGACGTGGTGAAGGCGCTTCGGACGTTCCTCTCGGGTTTGGCAATGATAATGTACATCTTGGGTGTGAACATGCACCCCAGTGCCACTGTCACGCTCAGGCTGACAGAGAAGGACGTGGTGATAATTTTGTAGTTGGAGCCAAAGTAGATCGGCACAAAGGCCAGCCAGATGATGCAGGTGGTGTACATGGTAAAGGCGATGTACTTAGCCTCGTTAAAATTGGCCGGGACGTTCCGCGTTTTGAAGGCATAGTAGGTGCAGCTCATGATGAGCAGGCCGTTGTAGCCCAGGGGGGCCACCATGCCTACGTTGCTAGTATTACAGATGAGGTAGACCTCACGTATGCTCGGGTAGGATTTGATTGGCTCGGGAGGCTCCAGGATGATGAGGGTGATCTCCAGCGTTAGCTGCACACTGATTAGCATAAAGGCAATAATCACCTGGGCCCAGGCGCTCATGAAACGAGGTTTCCTGGTGCAGATCTTCTTCTTGCTGCCGGCCAGGATACGAGCAATGCGGTTAGTTTTGGTCACCAGGGCAGAGTAGCACATGGCGGACGAAAGGCCCACCAGAAGCCGCTGCAAATAGCAGGAGGCCACTGTGGGACGGGCGATTAATGTGAAAGGACAGATATAGCCTAGAAAAATGCCTGCTAAGATGATGTAACACAGTTCTCTGCTGGAGGACTTAACCACAGGTGTGTCGCAGTACTGGATGAACACGAAGGTGACAAAGGAGGTGATCAGGATGCCCACGCAGGAGAAGGCCACTGCGACTATGGATTCCACGTCTGCCCAGTCGAGATATTTCAGAGGCAACGGCTGGCAGCCTGGAAAGAGAGCAGGAGAGACCGGTGAATGTTTCGGTGGTGGTACGTTTCCTGAACTAAAAGGAACATCATTAAAATACACGAAAGCAAAGCAGAGATAACAGTCTTCAATAGATGTGAAATTGCTCAAAAACCGAGCGTATAAAGCCTCCAAACCTCTGCGATACCGCTCACATAATCTTCACCGACTCCTTCCACTGCATATTCGCAAGTTGGCGTGCAATCACACAAGTACAGTTTCAGAATGCACCATTATTGTGACTCGGGGAACACTTCTGAAACCAGTAACCGTATTTTGTCACCATAAGCTGCTTCTGAATGGGCTTTATTCACACAACTGCTCTCTTTGAATCTCTGCAGCTCTGCATTCAGGTTTAAGGAATTACTACTTTAAAAACTGACAATAATCGTAAACGGGATTGAGCGCCTAGTAAAAACTTGGTAATAATCACGGCATTATGCATAAGTTACAGGGGGGTGAAATCCGTAACACTGAATACATTAAAATTACCATAAAATGACACATACTGTGCTCACTTGTTGATAGCTTCTTTTGGAGTGTGATGGGGGCTGTATGACAGAGGAAGGGCCTCACCTGGGCTGTATATATATATATATATATATATAGGGCTTAGATTCCTATGCTACAGCAGTGTCAGGGATCGACTTGCTAGTGTCGTCATTGACATCTGAGAGCGCTGTTGGATTTCTTGCTCATTTTCACACAGACACGTGCGTAAGTGTGTCAAGTCCTGTCATGATGCACTAGTTGCACCCCTCGTCATCCGACATGCGGAGCGAGTTTGCGGAGCTGCGAGGGAGCTGACATCCCCAGACTTCCCCGGCTTAACACTTCATAAATTACATGCTTCCACTAATAGCATTACAGCGACTTCACGGAGGAACCTACTTCTGGTCTGCTCGCTAAATCCTGGGATGTCAAAACCAGAGGAGATCGGAAATTTTTGAAATTAGCCGAAAGTGTCTCTCCCTGGAAGGTGGTGTGGAAGCTGTGGCACCATGTTTTGGTCCTGATGCTCCAGAACGGGTCAAAACTTGCTGTTTTTTTTGTCTTCTTTGACCACCCACCCAATCTGAACTGGTGTGGCAACAAATCTGCATTCTCCCACATAAATCGCTTATTCTTCTCACAAAAAAAAAAAAACATCATTAAAACATTCCTACTTATTCTGAAATATTTTAGGAAGAAATCCTGTCCTAAATGAGTAATCGTATGCACGGATACGTCCCAACACTCCGAGCAAGATTTCAACTCTCGCTCTCTTTATTAGTATTCCCCAAATGTAATGAGAGCGAGGGGAGAATTTCTTCCTCGACAGACTGACGAAACGTATCCCCGAGCCTCTCATGGTGGTAATGGGATTTTACACCTGGGAACTGAGCGCTCCACTTGACTTTATAAATTGCTGTCAAAACAACCACCGGGTCACAACACAGCAACAAGCAAAGACGAAGCAAGTGAGCGGTATCGTTTTTGAGGGGGTGGGGGGGGAGTGGGTGGAGATGGAGGAGCGAACAAGGGCACAGGACCTAAATGATGAAAAGCCCCAGCAGAAGGAGATGTCAGGCTATTGAAGCATGAATAGCCTGATAGTTAGAGAAGAGGCTTTCTGTTCTTTTTCTGGGAGCACAAGGTTTTCTGGGTAACAGCTTGGAGGCCTCACCGCTGGGATCAGGTGGGAGGTCGGTGAGCTGAGAGCAAATGTGGGTAAAATATTGAGCGAGGATCGGTTTGGAGGTGCTGAATTGGGAATGTGGGTGAGTATTGTCCAGGAAAACAAAAGCGGATTTGCTCAGTGTGTTGGTTTCGTCTCTCTTACCTGCCAGCTCGTCGTCAGGCCACCATCCCAGCTCGCAGGCCTTGCAGGTGAACTCATCCTGGACGATTTCGTTGTCTTTGCATGTGGTGCAAATCCAGCAGCAGCTCACCTCACCCTTCCTGATCACCTGCACGCACATCGACAACGCGGGGTCAGAAACATCTTGATAAGCAGCTGCAACACGGATCAAACAGTGACAAGGAGCACATCCAACCTGGAGGAGCCTCAATAAATAATCAGCATCAAGGGGATATCAAAGACAAGGATGTTCACAGAGTGTTTTTTTTTCTTCTTTCTACTTGAGGCCCAGACAGAGTGTTTAGAAAACAAAGCCAGCTGCTTTATCATTCAGAGCCCAAAGAAGCTGATACAAGCGCTGTGATATGTAAAGCAGGGTGATAAGTGGGGCAGGAAACAAAGCAGATAGAGGGGGAAGCGTGATCAGGCATGAGAGAGGATGCACCCTCCCTCAGGGCAAACCACTGCAAAGCCAGACTGAAAACAATTGGCCCCAGATGAAAGGAATAAGAGCAAATCCTTAATTGAAGGTTCAGTGGCAGATTAGATTCCTGGTATTTCCCACAACCAGGTGAGGTGAAGGTCACAGACGCGATATCATACACCTCCTGCAATATTGAATTTTCTGTTACATAATGAATTGCAAACTGATTTAATTGCTGGGATGGACTGCCTTGAATTTAGAACTGTATGGAGTCCAGAGGTTAATAATAACTTTAGAAGTATCTCCACATTCGTACTTGCTCCAGCATGAGAATGTTTCTGGTTCAGTGAGAAGAAGAAGTGAAATGAGCATCGTTACCGAGCTGATCACTAACCACCGCTTTTCTTTTACTACATGATGGGAACGACTGATGTAGTCGATGTAAGCGTGATAATGTGATAAGCTGCTACACTAACTGCAGCATACGTCTCATCTTAGCATAAGCGCAGTCTCCTTTTAAATATCGATTCACAAACGAGTGAAATGAATTTCAATCAGAGCAACGTCACGCCTCATTAGCGGCTCCCACAGCCACTGATATCACCACAGACTCATGAGACTTCAGTTAATCAATAAATAACAGAGCCAAAGAGTGTATGGTGAAAATAAAGCATAACAGGCTGTTGTCTCCTGTTAATGATTGTTGATTTCCCAGAGTTACAGACTGGATGATCTCCAGCAAAGCTTGTTTACACTGAAGAATCGACTCAGTTCAGAGTCTCACCTTAATCTGTCCTTTGGAGCAGGGATCGCTGCAGACCGAGCGGACCATCTCGCTGCTGTTCATCCAGAGCTTGTTGTCGTCGATGCTCAGGATGCCCTCATGCCAGGAGCCCACATTTAGGTAGTCGTAGCGATCCTCGCCCACATTTTGGAGATTCATAATGTCATACCTGGATGGAAATAAGGAAAAGAATCGAAGAATTTTTGTTTGGAGAAGTATAAAAAAAAGGACGAGACATGACAGAGAGTAGAAGAGAGGAGACTGAGAGATAAAAGATGGAGGAGTCAGTTTGAGTGACAGGTAATTTAGGGAAACAATTCCACCGTTGGGTAATGTTTTCCCTCATCGTAACCCCCTCAGAAAATGCACAGCGCTGTTCGGGGGACATTCAGAGCTCGTGCCAGGGCACGCCGTGGCCTCATTTCCCAACCACACCAGGATGTGCTCCACCTAACCTCCAGCTGACGGAGGGAATGACACGGCTGTGGTTTCTGACTGTCAAACGCTGTCTGCTGGACTGCGGAGACATGAAAGTGGCTGCCAGAGCGAACAATCCACTGAATCTGTTCCAGTCCAAACTAATTACATCCTTTTGTGCTCAGGACTGGTGCACACGTGCGCACATCTGCACGCGAGCTAATGACGAGGAGAGCGGGAGGAAGAGAGAAACCCACAGCGAAGATCGAATTAACGACTCCAGGTCTACCTTTTTCCATTTTCACGTGTTTTTCCAATAAAAAAAAAAATCACTTACATTGGTAACACCCTCCTCAGTCACTTACCTGCCTGGGGTGTCTCCGTTCTCATCGAAATAGATCTCCTCCCCGGAGACTCCTCTGAAGGATGTCTTGAGCAAGTAGTCCAGCAGCTTGCTGCCATCGATCGGGTCCATGGCCTCGCACAGTCCTGGCTGACCTGGACACAACTCCTGGTGCATATCATGGAGGCCATGAGCCATGGCATAGATGGCATTGATGACAAAGCCCATCTTACTATCCTGAACATAGTTTTCATGCAGACTCTCATTGCCTGTCGGGGAGGGAAAGAAGAGGACATCAGTGCTCGGAGGGATTACAAGACGACACATATATACAGGTCATTTGATGTTCTACTCTGCAAAAAAAGAATCGTGAAATTTGGACATTGAAAACAAACAGAACTGTCCCAAGCAGAACAACTAGCACACGGATTGCAATAGTGTGTCAAAGCTCAGTAAGAAACAGGTGTGACCACTTCCAGGATAAATCCAGGGTGCTGTGACTGTGTCAGTCATATAAAACACTGTCCCACAGTCAAAGCTTCCAAAGACGGGGAATAAGAAAGGACAGACAGGATAAAAACAATCTTCACAAGTGAACGTAGCTTTTCTCTTTGTCTCTCATTCAAAACACTGATCTCAACATGCACAAACAGTGATCCATAGACATTAATCTCTCAGTGCGTCTCAGTAGACGGTGTGAGCAGGGTGAGCCATTCCTTTGTGCAACATCCGAGGCAAACTGTTGTCTTTCCCTCCTCCTACAGTACAAACAAGCCCAGTGCTTCGCTTCAGAGTTTGACTGATGCAATTCTCACTCCAGCTGAGAGCCCCAGACTGCCAGGATGAAGACGTCGGAGCATTTGGTTGAAATCACTGACGTTACAGAGAGTGTGGCGCTTAAAAGAGCATCAGTCAAACTCTCCCTGTCCTGGAGGAGTCAACTGTGCTCAGAGTGCTTGTGAAAGTCAGCCAGGAAAACCCACTGTCGAAACAGCAGCTGGAAAGATGCACTTACCACCTTGCAGATCTTTGGAAAATAAAGGGATCGTAAACATGTGATACACAGTAGAGAAGCAATGTGACTGTGCTGCTCTGGGAAAAGCCATCACAAACCACCAATTGATTTTCATGTCATCTGATTAAAAGCCTGCTGAGCAATTTATTTCCGAGTCAATTTGGCTTTGTTGTTCAGATTTGTCGAGTCACTTTGGTTTGTGATTAAAACGCTAATAACAAGAACACAATTTACCGTGATCACCTTTTGGGAGCAAGGGGAAGAGAATATTCAGGGGAGGGAAATAAAAAGAAATGCAGTTTTTTCATTATTATTCATGGGATTTTCACTCGAAATGTAACCGTCTGTCTTGTCTTTCTCTGCGAGAACGTTTCGTGAGAACACGGCAGGAAGAGTCGGTCCTGTTCCACCTACCGGTGCAGACTTTCTTGTAGTTCTTGTTCTCCTGCGTGTGCCCCGGCAGGCGGCACTGGAAGCGGTACTGCCAGAACTCGTGGAACCAGGGGTTCCTGGTGTTGGTGTCCAGGCGGAGCTTCAGGTAGTAGTCGTCGAAGGACTTGACCACCTCCGACTGCAGCTTCATGGTGATTCCGCCCTCCGCTTCCTGCTCGTAGCCCTCCACCACCTCGTATCGGTCTGCCCATCCATCACTGCATCAATGAGGGAAATAAAGAGACGATATTACAGTATAATGATCACAGGCGAAACAGTAAAAGATAATAAAAGAGATTTGTGGGAAAATAAGACACAATTATTTTAATTAGAGGTGCTGCATGACAACGCGAGTGCTCGTCACTGTCATGGATCTTTTATACTGAATTTTGGTATCTTGTAATTTGTATTTAACTAATAATTCAGATTGACAACCTCATAAAGCTTCATGCTGTGAGCTTCATTCACTCACTTTACTATAAGTAAACTACAAAAGGTTACATCCCTTATTTAATCCGTGTCTTTTATCGGCTCTGCTTTTTCTCCTCCGTGCGAGCACAAACAAACCAATAACGCAGCCCGGCTGTAGTAAATCACCATTATTGCTGTCCACATTTGTAGCTGTAAGCAGTGAAGCTATAAGCGGTGAAGCTGCGCTCAGCGAGCACCAAAAGCACAGTTTCAGCTCGCTCCTTCGTTCCTTGTTAAAGGTTTATTAAAAGTGCGGAGAAAGAAATCACAACGTGCCCACGGGTGGCTGCAGAGCGGTTAACACGGCTTGTGCAGAGCCGGCTCGGTATTGAACCGACTGTAACGACCCGTACCTGTCCCTGACCGAGCCGAGAATTTACTGATCATCGCCGCCGCGTAATCGGTGATGTGACATGCGTCTGATTGATGCAATTGCTTAGCTTAGGTAAGAGTCAAACGAGCAACCTCTGTGACTGCAGATCGGTGACGTGTAATGAAAGATAGAAGCGGCTTCATGATGAGAGAGTCTCGCTTTGGGTTGTTCCTCTAAATG
>JAUESE010000023.1:3406811-3420532 GCA_032274725.1 Malacoctenus triangulatus
AATAAAATGACTTTGGAATAAAGCTCGGATGTGTCTCGTTCATGGTCTCAGTTATCCAAACCGAGTGCGTCCTCTGTCTCTTTAACTCCTCTCTGCAGTAGGAGGGAGTGCGCCCACCAAAATAAACCCTGGCCTATTTTTACACAACAACATCAGTCCGCCGGTAGAAAGGTTACAAACAGCAGGAACGGATGTTTCAATAAACCAGGCCTGGATACACTGATCGACTGAAGCATCGATTGAGCAAGAATGTTGTTTCGCTTCGGCGTCATTCTGACGCCAGAGTCGTCCGACGTGGAGGTGTTCGTTCTGGGCTCCCGCGATGAGCTGGGACACTGGGACCCGAACAGGGCGGTCCCCATGAAAGCCTCGCGGGCGCTGCCGTCTCCCGACGAGCCGTGTCTGTGGGTCGGGGAGGCGCAGCTGGCGGAGCCGTTCACGGACGCGCTGTGGTTCAAGTTCATCCAGAGAGTCCGGGGCGCGTTCGTGTGGGAAGGTACGCACCGTCACCGTGCGCGTGCTGACACCGTTTCCCGAACGTCACACTGGTGAAGCCACCATGTTTCACTCGGTTATTGTAACACAACAATAAAGCCACATGATGGCGCTCCATTGACGCTCATTTTCTCACTTTAGCGCGTCGTGTGTGAACTGCATCATTTAACCCAACGGAGGGAGCTTCATCTGCAATTATACACTTCAAAAGATCAAAAAACAGGAATGTTTCTTCCTGGTTCTCAGTTTAAAATTAATAAACGCAATTCAAGCTGGAAAAACGCACTCAATATGAAATGCAGGAAAACATGATAAAATGCTCTTCATGTAAACAATTAATGATTTTGTGCTTTAATGTTATATTTAGCAACATCAGAATGAGAGAAATCGAGTCATATCTGTACCTACTGTTTCATAGTTTAGTTATTGTTTCCAACAACTCATTCATGGAGGTGGTGTGTAAGTAAAGCTACTGTTTTGGGTGGCAGATCAGTAAAATCAGAACTAAGTGTTTTGTCACAAGGAATCATGTGCTTCGCGTGACTGCAACTTAAATAAAGCAACATCACAGTTGGACTTTGAAGCCAGAGAATAACGCAGACTCTCAAGGTGTGAAATCTGACAAATAAAGCCGTATTCTATGTGCGCTCTGTTCCATCCAAGAAAAGGGATCTGCTCACTCACCTGCAGTAAAGTTGTTTGCTTTCCCACCAGGGAGCGACCCGAGCCATGACCGCTGCTGCTCGTACGACGAGAGGAACGTGGTGGAGGGAGTTTACTGCCACCCCATCGGCCACTGGATCGAAGAAACAGGACACACGGATGAGATGAGGCACACCACCAACTTCTACTTCGGTGTGGCTGGTCAGAAGGCCATGCACTTCTCCAGGTATCAGACAGCTGAAGGTGCACAATGATGGAGGTGAAACAATATCACAAGGTGGATTAGCCACCACACTTTCAGAGAGGAAGTCCAACACCTCAGTGAAAAATGACAAGTAACTTCAATTGCTTATCTTATAACTTGTGAGCAGTAAAGATGCTGGCAGGTTTTTTTCCTGAGTCTTTGTTGTGTCACATCTAAACAAGCTCTGTCAATGTCGCTTCATAACGACTGTACACAGAGAACCTGCTCCACGGTGCTTATTTATGGTGGTTCTTATTCAGTCATTGTGCATCACTGCACGTCTACAACACATCACTCTGGTTGTGGTAAACAGACACCGAGATGCGTCACTCTCTCTGAACTCTAATGAAATGTGATGTCTGTTGAAGGTTTTGCCAAATTTTTAACAAGGTCCTCTGGGGCCAATTAATTTCCATGTTGAAGTCTGATTGTTTCTATTGTCTCAGGATCACTTTTTTGCCAAGTTGTCTCTATGTTGGAAGGTTCAGAAAGGAAAGACTGAGGTGTGACGGGGGTCTCCCAGCTGGAAGCTGAACCTCACAGTCTGTAATGTGGGTTGTGTAACGAATATTGGCTACATGATACCAAAACAGGTTTTGTTCCTCAAACCTTGAATCTTCTAATGAGGGACTGTTTTTCTCTCTACAAAATGAAAGTTAAAGTTCGGATGATTACATAAAAACATAGAGGAGATAATGAGTGAAGATCGGACCCTGTAAAGTCTAATAATACTTCAAAGTGAATCACATTATAGTAATTAAATCGCAGCTGCATATTATACAGTACAAAAACACAGAAAGTCACTTTGAAAGATTTAAAAAAGCATGACGGCAAATAATGAAAGATGAAGAGCAATTTAGCGCAGACGATTGTTTCTCTGACTGAGAAGAGAAAAGTCTCTCTGACCTGGCAGAATGACGAGGATGATGGTGATGAAGAGCAGGTAAAAATTGCTCCGACTGTTTTACAGTAAGAGCAGAAAGTGGAGTTTGATTGGTTCAGAAAACGTTTACGATGATGAAAACCAGAGGAATTTGTCTGATTGTGAAGACGATCAGAACGAAAACGAAGCACAGAGAAAAGATGACACTTATCACACAAAACACTGTATTTGTTAAAAAGATGCATCTGCGTCTTGAGTTCCATGACGCTGGCCTTTCTTGATTAAACCATTCAACACTCAAACCTCCTTTTCCAGGGCGACCAAAGCCTCAGTCAGCTTCCTGCCACCTGTCCTTTGTTTTTTAACCTTGCTGTTGGTTTGTAATTGCCGCCCGTCACTTTGAAACTGATTGTCCTCTCAAAGAAAAACAGACCAACAGCAGCTGTATTCGCACTCCCTGGACCTCGCTGGCAGAAAGGACGAGGCATCGTTCAGAATTCACTCGCGCTTTCAAGGTAACTCTTATAGTTACGAGCTCGAGTAAGTGATCGCATCTCCGTGGAGTAAACGGTCTCTGTTGTCGAATCCGTTGTTTCTATTGCGTAGTTCGTATTTTTTCCACGTGTGATTCTAAAAGTGATCTCCAAGTATTCGCAGCAGCTCTCAACATTTTTTAGCAGCCTGAAGGCCAAAAGAGACGTGAAGTCGCTCTGTTCTTCAGCCTTTTAAAAACAAGCCGTCACTCGGCTGGTCAAGTCATACTTGTTTACTTTTTCTAATCCTTCAGTTCTTTAACTTTGTGTCACTTCAGAGATCTGTGAAACCTTTCACAGCACCAGGAGTCTTTTCATACCGCCTGGATTCTTTCTCATGTTCTCTTTATGAATGTCCTTGTGAACGAAAACACTCCTCTATCTCACTCTTATACACGTTTCACATTTTTGTCCCGATGATGTCAAATACTTTACATTACGTGACACTGAATAGTTGTTCCTCTGCTTCAAGCTGTGTTGATTGAAACTTTGTCTATAACTGTGACCCCAAAAGATGTTTCAAGAATCTTCAGTGATAGTTATGAACTCTGTTGTAGAGAAGCTGCATTTTAGTCAAAGTACCTTCGTACCTTCATCACATTTTATCTCAGTCCCCCAAAATGATTCATTTACAGGATTTCCTTCAAATTCTACACATTTCAGCCACGTGGGGGCGCTCCTCGGCAGTATCTCTTTAATTTGACCACACTCCGGACATTCACCCAAATACAGTTATGCTCCTGCTACAATGATCTCCTGAATCTGCAGCCACAGTGAAAATTCGGCTTAGTTGAAAAAGAGTTATTTGGAAATTGCATTAAAACGATCATCAGGAATGGTAATTTATGCACCACTGTTCTTGTTGTGATTTACAGCCTGATGTGAAGTGGGTGGCACTGGTTTGACATTTTAAACCCATTAGGAGAAAAACATTCGCTGCTCTGAAAGATTTCAGAGATGGTTGGTGTTGAGGGAGCGAGCGACCATCTGCCTTCAGATCAATCATTCACTGGTTTATAAAAAAGACACCAACAAAGACCAGACATCACGTTTTGCTGTTTTATGCGTTTGCTGCACTACTTTTTGTTGTGCCTCTTTCACACTCTATAAATACACGTCTGACAGGACGCAACCTTTGGCGAATCTGCAGCAGACTTGCGGGGCCGACGTCTGAGGATGGCGTTCGCTTCCGAAATTACCTCTGATGAAGATGATTCGAGGGGACCGCCGCACAAATGTTGGAGTTAAATTTACATATCTCATCAGTGAGACTAAAACCTTCCATAAGTGTAGCCAGCACGCTCTGAATCAGCCTACCCAGGCATGCCCTCTTTCTGTAAGGCACAGGCTCGGTGCCATGGTGCACCAGGCGCAGCAGAAATTAGCCCCGGGACCCCTGAGGCAGTCAGCACATAACGTGCATGAAAATGAGCCGGCTTGGCTGCTGCCATCAGGTTTTAATTTGTGTCCGCAGACCTTACATGGCTTATGTCAAGGACCCGTGTTCAGTAAGAAGCTCTGTGCCTTTGTATCCTGCATATTATTAACTTTTTAAATTAGTCTGCCAAACCCTTCGTATCATTTTCAGTCTCTGCAGTGACTCAGGAAAGGATTCAGAGACTTTACACCTTTTCTTAACGCTGCACTCTGTCAGAGAGGAAGGGGGGGGGTGAGGTGGTCTCCACCGAGAAGGTTATAAAGGCAAAAGTGTATACAAGTGAACAATAACGTTCAACGAGACACCAAAGTGTTTCACTGGATGGAAAATAGCTTCATAGTTTCGTTCTCTGTCGTCTGTGAAGAGCGTTTGGACTCCGAGGGAGAAATTAAGGCGAGAGCAGAGACGCTCCCTGCAGCGCTGCTCTGGGACGTCGCAGATTCCCAGCGTCCGTCCCGTCTTTTACGTGTCACCTCCTCCGATTGTTGACTTTATGCATACTAATGACCACTCAGCAGAGCGCGCCTCCAACCATACTGGTCCGGGAGAAAATTAAAGGCTGGAGCGGTCGATAAAACTTTATGGCTCGGCAAGAGAGAGAGGAAAGAAAAAGACATGGAGGGGAAACCTACTGCTCGTTAGTGACGTGCAAAGGTCACATTTCCTCTGCAAGCCTTTTTTTATCCATTAATTATACCGAAGAGTAACCTGATTTTGACCGAGTGTGAGCTTTGGTTACATTTCTGTCCCTCTCTCTGCTGTAAACTTCTCAAATCAGATCTTGGTCATTCTGATCATGAATAATTTAGAAGCAGGTAGCTTATGAACTGAATCAATGCTCTTCCTGTTTCCCTTCATCTCCAGGGTGCTGCCACGCGTTTGGCTGGGCAGCTGCCCGCGGCAGGTGGAGCATGTGACGCTCAAGATGAAGCACGAGCTGGGCGTGACGGCCGTGATGAACTTCCAGACGGAGGGGGACGTGGTGAACAACTCGCACGGCTGCAGGCGGGACCCCGGGGAAGCCATGACCCCCGAGACCATGATGCAGCTGTACAGAGACAGCGGCCTTGTCTATGTGTGGCTGCCCACACCCGACATGAGCACCGAGGGTGAGGAGTTCGGTGACGACACTTGAATGAAATGAATCCTAATTGGCAGAAAAACTCTTTTGGAAAAAGTTCGTTCTGAAGCTGCTTTCGTGGCGCGACGTCTTCCTGAAAGACACCAGCAGAAATCGAATCCGAGCGTCTCACCCACGGACAGGTGAAATGAATAACATCATCCGGTTAGAATTGCACCTGTTCGTCAGAGAGAAAGAGAGACGTTATGCATTTCTCCTGTCGATGTTTTGGAGGCAGGAAAAATGGGCCGGCATCGCTGACAAGTGTCACACGGTGATGGCTTGCGTCTCTAAAATTGTAGCTCTGGTGGGCTGTGTTACAGCCGCCGCTCGAGGTGACACGTTTCCTCGATTTACGTGAATCCCACGCAGCCACCGTGTAAACGCTCACAGGAGCAGCAGACATGTTTACAGCTGCAGACAGTCTTTGCTCGTCTGTTTCGTGTGTCAGTAGAAACACTGAGAGAGACGGAGGCAGCTCGCTGGATCGTTCCTGAACCGCAAAAACAAGAAGTATGGAGGCTTGATTGAAACGAGCAGATGTGATGAACGTCAGGAAGGTTTTCTTCTTCTTCCCCAGGTCGGGTCCGGATGCTCCCTCAGGCGGTCTTCCTGCTTCACGGCCTCCTGGAGAACGGCCACACCGTCTACGTGCACTGCAACGCCGGCGTGGGCCGCTCCACGGCGGCCGTGTGCGGCCTGCTCATGTACGTCCTCGGCTGGACTCTGAGGAAAGTGCAGTACTTTGTCGCAGCCAAGCGGCCGGCCGTCTACATAGACGAGGAGGCTTTGGTTCGAGCTCAGGGAGACTTTGTCCACAAGTTCGGACAGCTGCGATCTTCGATATGCAGCCCGGAGAAATGAAACCTCCAAGTTTGAAGCAAAAATTTTGAGGAACTCATAGCAAAAAGCTTCGAAACAATGTGCCATGAACAAAATCGTGTAAATAATCCACTTCCACTGATTTGTTTACCAGATGTCGTTGATCTTCACGTATCGAGAGAGAGTTCTGCAAGCTGGGAACTTGGACTTTTACAAGCAATTAATGTTCCTGTAAAGTGTTATATCTTCGCTGCCATTCAGCTCATACGGCAGTTTGGAGTCAGCAGAGGACACTGTGAGTAATTTTCTTTGTGTGTCCTCGGGGGTGTTTAGAAGGACCTTTTCTTTTAGCCTTTTTAGTAGTAATCAATAAATAGAGTTGACATTTTCAGAAAGCAACTCTTAGCCGATGCAGTAAAGTGCAATGAATGAAGGCAAGACGGTGAGAAACAAACGCTCCCCCCACTAAAAGGTGAGCGTGCGCACGGTGCGCTCTCTCATTTCAGGTCAATTATTTATAAAACCACACATTTGGTTTCTCTGCCTGCTGCCTTTTCATTTCCTGCAACACGCCGCGCTCCTTAATGCAGAATATTGCCACCGTGTGACCGTGAATCATCGTAAAGAATCTCAGTGATCGGGGGAAGAAAAATATCCAGTCGGATCTTATTGCTGCATAAAAAACGACAACCTGCAATGCTGAAGATCAATTCTCCCAAAACCAATAGATCAACAAAACCTCTCGCTTCCCGTCAGTGACACATTTCACTCACAGACCTCGAGGAGTCCGACTCCGCCCCGTTTCTTTCACGGAGCGTTGTAGCGTTTCATCTTTGTTTGTTCGTCTGACAGATGCTATTCCGATCCGTCTGACAAACAACAAAAACAACATTACTTCCAGACCATTTTAATGAATTCATAATAACCCATTCAGACATGAAACATCCATATTTGTCAATTTGGAAAGTTTTCGAAAAAGTAAGTGGGGATTTATTGCTTCTGCTCCGTCTAGCTCTTAGTTATCTGTTCTCAAATTGGGAAAATTACTGAATCGATATGCAGCAGCTTGATGTGTCTAATGAGGGCGTCGCTGCAGACGAGGGGGTCATGTGCTGCAAGAAGAGATGGATTTTTGAATTTTTTTTTAATGATTTTTTTACAAAACTGATAATGAAAGAAATTAGTTGTTTTCCATCTTTAATGAAGAAGCACTTCTGAGGAGACTGTTTTCTTATTCTGCCAGCAAAAAGGTGCCTTTCCAGTTGTTTTGCACCTTTTTTTTAACATCGAAACAAAAAGTATTCGATGTTTGGAGCCTTCTCAGAGATTCCTTTGCAACTTGCATCATACGACGTTGAAGAAAAACAGACCCACAATGAAATATTCCACCGTGCGACAAAAACACACCGCAAACTGTTGTTTCAGTGTCGCTCCAAGTCGTTGGTTTGCATTCATTTCCAGCTCCGCCTTCTGCAGACACATTCATTCTGCTGAACTGTCACACATCATTTCTTTTACCCACTGCTTCTGCTCACCTTCTCCTTTATCCTTTAATGGACCAACACGCTGTGACTGATGATTTCCTGCTCGTTTGTTGTCCAGTTATTAAATGAGAAAAACAATAAGACAGAGATATTGCATCGAAGGAACAAACTTTTAAGGTGAAGCATCGATTAATATCTACAAAACACAAGTTTCATGTCACATTTTTATGATAACGAACTATTACGTTCATGTGTTTCGAGTTCTAGCAAACAAAGTCTGCGTGTAATCAAAACAGAGTGTGTGTGTGTGGACGACACACTCACACAACAGTCACAGCGCGTCCAACTGTTTGTCTGTTTTACTTTGTACATCAGAGATGATGAGCAGAGCCACAGGAAGTGATTAAGGAGTACTGAAGAAGAGATTTGTTTGCTTTTCATATTCGATATAGATTGCGTTATGAGAGGCCAGGCAGTCTGGTTCCTCCGTGAAGAGTCGATTCTGTTTGGTCCAATCAGACTTGAAGGTCCTCGAAGATGCATATTGCTCCGAGCCTGAACTCTGCCCTTTGAAATGTTTATCTTTCATCTTTAATGCAGTTTCCAGAGCTTGAACCGTCTGAGTTGCTCCTTCATTCACCATAAGGAGATGAAGCTTTTTCACATGCGCCAGCAATCCCACAGGTCACACAGCCACAAATCATTGATATTCATCACATCAGTCTGCATTCTCCCGGTCAATTTACTTAATAGATTCCAAGACCGGCCATATTGTGTGCATGGTCTGGGCTCACGGAGCGTTCAAGAGCAATTCAGCAATAAAGACACTGCTTTTAACTTTGCTTCAGGGCAGACTTCAGCCACGCCGCTGCGTCCTGACGGTGTGTATGTGGTCCTTCAGAGGAGCTGCAGACTGAACATGAAGGGAAAGCGTGTAAACACAGGCAGCAGTGTGTTTCCAGACCGTTTGCTTCCGAGCAGAACTGAAGCTTCTTTTAGCTTTGAGACAACTTCGGTTTATCGGCGTCGAGCTGGTCGCGTGAGAAAGCGAATTCTGGCAGGCGCAGGTTTGGTGTTTTCACCGCTGATAGGCAGGATTAACGCCGCGTACAGCCGAGAGTTGAGCAGCGGGGATTACTCCAGGTTACATCGCCGCAACTGGTCGTGTCGTCGACCGGCCATTTGAACTTTAATGCATCATTTGCAGTCTGCGTCGTTTCCCAAGCAGCTTGGGGCAGAAGCCCGCTGACATTCAACAATACCAGCCGCCGTCCCGGGGGACCGCAACAATAGCCGGGCTGATGGATGCAGACTCGGCATTTCTCATACAGACCGCGTGAATGCAATCTGGAAATTGTTTATTGCTTTTACACATAAACTATGCACCCAATTAATTTTCTAATCAGTCGGTGGGCTTCTCGCTTTGACTCAGGTTGGGCCTAATTTCCCTTTTTTCTAAAGGACCTGGGTGGGATTTATGAGCAGGATGTTATGCCAACATTTAAATTATGCATTTCTATTTATAGATGTCCAATAACACAGATATTTTAGCTGATTCAAATGCAAAATCTGTGCGAACGTGTCTCTCACTCAGTGTTTTAAAGAAATAAACAGGACTTTGTGAGAATAGAAAATAAGTTATCTGTATTTTATTATAGGATTAAACTATAATTTCTTTATTAAAAAGAAGAAAATAACTTTACTTGTTGAACTTGAAGTTACAGGTGAGGTTAACTGGGTGCAGTCAGATGTCCAGCTGCCTTGCTCAAGGGTCCCCAGTGATGGTGAAGAGGGTGGGGACAAGCGAAGACCTTGCTCGACCTGTTTAGGTGGACTTGTGAGGACTCAGGGGTTTTGACAACTAACGTTTCACACGAGCATTACAGAAGCTGTGGATCAGAGTTACAAGACCAGAGACATATTTAATTTCCAGCCGCAGCTATATGTAATATAAATGATTGCCGGTGGTTGTAATTATTACCTCAATTTATGTTAGTCAAGCACAGCACTCAATTTAGGAACGTTGCTGTTCATCACGGAGGGAGGAGGAGAGTGAAACGAGGGCAGCAGAGAAACAGATGAAGTCAGTCATTCGCTGTGACAAGTCCCCACCACAGCAAGTCAGCGTGCGACTGTACCGACTGGCTTCCTGTCAACTCTCTGCTCGCTGTCAATACCCCGCTTGTTCTCTCCATCTTCTGCACAGCGACTGCCATTGATCAGTGTCACCAAGACACACTCTGATGTGGCCCAAAAAAAAACATTACAGGCGTTGGCGCGTGACCGGGAAACAAGCTCGTGAAAGCGCTCGCCCCCCCCCCCCCCCCTTATCAAAACACTGATGTTTTTATGTTTATTCTGTCATGAAATATTGCAACAATGCATCACGTTCTGCAGGGCGACATGGAGGCACGTCATTTATCATGCTCAGCTCAGACTGACGGCTCCTTGCAGGCAGACAGGGGGTCCAGTGACCTTGGACGTGGCTAATAGAGATATATCCCCAATCAATAAAGCCCATCTGTTACCTGCAGCGCCGCTCCGGGTCAACGTGCACAACGTGCACAGTCCTGCTCGGACTCTGAATTTGATTCATTTGTTATGTTTCTCTTGTAAGGGACAAAAACACACAAAGTCATGCTGATGAATGTTTTCAGTCGAGCACTGCATCAATTTTCCTCCTTAGCATTTTGCTAAACAACTTAACATTCAATAAATCTTCGTGAAATGGAAATCAAACTTTAGGGGCACAAAAAAAAGAGTAAAAAAAAGTAATTATTATATATTATCCCCTTACTTTACATCATTGACGTGGTCTATTGTACCCAAAACACTACCGAGTATCTTCAAATGCAAAACAAATCACAGTTTCAAACTGTAACTTGCAGAAAACAAGATTTGAAACTGCCTTTTTTTTCCGGAACATTACGCTGCACTCTGAAGTGCTTTTGAGTACTTCCAGTTGTTTGTTTTTTGAATTTATTGCTCCGCCAGCACAGTTTCCCATGTTTGAACCCAACTAAAATAGTTTTCCTCACAATAAAAAATACAACCCCTGAAACGCAGTTTTTCGCTTGAATGATTCATGACGCAAGCTTTTTGTTTGCGACGTGGGTGGGTGGGTGGGGGTGGGGGGGACGCGCGCGGTTTTGTTTTGCCGCGATGCAGATTTACAGCTTCATAAATCGGAGCCTCTGTGCGCCTCAGATAGCATCATTAGGCTATTGTTGGTGGTCACATTCGGAGCGGGCTCGGCCTCCATCTGATCCCGGAGGAGGACCGACACGTCTGACAGTTTGACTAAACAATAACTCTGTTGTTTATGCTCTTCAAATTATGTCTAATGCAGTCTGTTCCTTCAAACGGGGCTGCTGAGCCACAGATCCATCATACGCTTTCTGCAGTAAACAACTGGAACGACATGTCAAAAATAAATGTCTCGCCATCGGAAAATTGTGTGTGTGGGTGTGCACACACTGTGCGTGTGCGTGTGTGTGTGTGCAAACTGTACCATTTGTCATCCTGCTTGAACCAAACCAGACTGGACAGGTATACATTACCTTCTGAAAGGAGCTTATTTGAAGACTTTTTTTTGTAGCATTTAATTAAGCCGGCCGGCCCTCACAGAAGGAGGAGAATGGAGATTGTGTGGCCATGCATGATAAGTGGGCCCGCATCCGAGTTTTACTTCCCCCTGCCTGAATCGGTAATACCAGATGCCAAAGCTGACAGCACAGTTAACATGGTAATCATGAGATCAATGAGCGCTAAATGATCCAGTGAAAGACGTGCCCGTCACTGGAGCAGAACTGCAGGAGGGAGGTAGCCATGTTATTTGCAACACTGGGTCACTTTTGATTTTCAAAAAGAATTTTTATTCCATGTTTAGAAAATCAGAAAGCAACTAAAAGGCTTTATTTTATTTAGATTTAACTACAATCTTTAAGTCTAATTGACAACATTCTTCTCTGACTCCTCACTCCAAACTGAGAAAGTGTCCAGTGAATATCTCTACACGTTGTCTGTTCCATGTGTTGGAATGTTTGTTTTCTTTATAGCTGCTAATCAGTTTTCCCAGAAGGGACAATAAATGCACCTTTGACCCGCAGCAGAAAGACCCAGCTGGCCACGAAGGAGGAGACGGTGACGTGAACGGGGCTGACAGGAGACAGAGTTGACTCGAGCACGCCGTGTCACCCTCCTCATCCTCACACTGTGGGTTTGACCTGCTCTGCCACAACCAATAACGCCACACAGCAGCAAAGGGAGTTGCGTAAGACGACCCACAAATAAATAGTGAAGATGATGGTTCTTTTGTGCACAGCTTGTAATGAATTTCTACAAGCAATCTTTCAATATCTTTCTCTCTCTCTCTCTCTCTCTCTCTCTCTCTCTCTCTCTCTCCCTCTCCCTCTCTCTCCTGTGTTGTGTGTCCTGTTTCTGCGTCCTACAAAGTGAGAACAACAGGAACACTCACAGAGACGAGCGGACACACTCTGACCTCTTTTCATCGCTGTGGATTTTCCAACGTATCTACACGGAGCAATTACTGGAAAACAGTATCTGCCTCGGTAATCCTCTCTAATCATTAGTCTCTTAAGTGACCAGACCTTTAAAATAAGCATTTGCATGGGAGTGCCTGTTCAATTTCAAGCAAATTGATTGTATATAGTGGGAGGATTTGCTCTGCTGAGAGCCGATGATGTGCATCTTATCATTTACATGGCATTAAGGCACTAACTGGATAATGACACAAAGGGAGGCAGATCCCTGATCAGCTAATGGACCATCTTTGGGGCCTCTTGTTGTTCTCTCCCTTTCAATCTGACAGCACGTCAGCTCAGGGGTGTTTTAAAATGACACGATCTTCTCAGTTCGGCACACGAGGAAACCAAAATTGTCACCCAAAGTGTGTTTTTTCGTTTCCCGAGTCAAAGTTTGCGTTGAAGCTTGGTGGTCCCAGCTGGGAGGTGCAAAGAGGAGGAGCTCCGGTGCCGTCGATACCATTAAAGGCTCGCTCTGTGCGTTGATTGCATCTTTGGATGATGAATCTAAACATCATTACCGGGACAGTCCTGCGCGCGCGTCGGCACGAGGAGACATATGGCCGCCTGTACGCAGCATAGCCAGACACATAAATCACCAGTGACAACAGATAATGAATGCAGGCCTATCAAAGAAGATTGGTTCGCCCATCTCCATATCAGCTCTCTGAACTGATGGGAGAATTTATATTAACGAGAAGCTTCGGTGGAAGAAATCACTCCTCCAGAAAAAAGGTTCAGATGAGAGTGAAAAACAACGTGACCGCAGGACAACGCGAGGCTCCGAAACGACCGCGAGATGAATCGAACTCCCCTCGCCAACAAAAAAAACATATTCATCTTTATAAAAACTCAACAAGGGATTCACCTCCTCACCACCTTCTGCCTTTTATTAGATTCCTGATCTGAATTTCCATCTCGCTGTCATTACTGCTGCTCGTCAGCACATCTGGACCCCACAGACGGACAGATGGAAGCTAGATGAGGCCTGTCTTCAGTCTGGGGACTCAGCCAGGTGTTTCTAACTTACATCACGACTGTGTTGGTTTGTTCAAACTCCAGAAAGACAGAAGGAAACGGCCCTTGGCTGAGCCTCCGAGGCTTCACTGTCTGGTTGTTGAGCCTGAACATGATTTCGAGGCCTTGAGGCGATATTCAAAAGGTAAATTAGTCCAAAAGGAGGAAGGAGGCGAAGTTGTCATATTCTGTTAAACGCTGATCCACGCGGAGCGGAACGCTGGTGGAGCTCATATCCTCGTTAATGAGGCACTTGAAGAGTTTACCTTCGCTGTGAAATCACAAGCTCTGGAAACTGATCTGTGATGACTCTGCAAATGAAGCTGTAGCAGAGAGCGCTCCACACAGCCGGGCCTCACCTATCCGTCTTTATCTCCACAAAAGAAAGTCCCATTGCATTCAGTGTCAATCTCTCAAGCCGAGTAAACGAGCTATCTCTTTCTCATTCCTGCTCCCTCACGCTCGCGCACACACACAC
>JAUESE010000023.1:3425517-3435762 GCA_032274725.1 Malacoctenus triangulatus
TGTCTTCTCCCTGTTTTCCATTTCCACCTTTTGTGATAAACTTTTGGGTGATTATCAAATGAAACTGGGAGAGATACCAGCAGCCAGGATGGGTTTTCTTTGGAGGGTGGCTGGCCTCGCTCTGTGTGCCGGGCTCAGACGTTCGGCCGTCCAGAAGCGACGCGGAGTGGAACCGATCGAGGTGCTCGGGGCGCCCGATTAGGAATCCTCTTGGTAGCTTTCAGTTGGCGGTTCGCCGGGCACGGCCAACTGGGACTAAGTCCCAAATTCGGGACACGGTGGGGAGATTAAATCTCTTACTCTGCCCGACAGTTGTCTAAGCTTTGCTTTTCTCCAATTTGCTGTTTAAGTCCTGCGTTGGACTCAGCTGATAAGATAAAAGAAGGATGGAAATCAGAGTTCAAACTGTGGACGCTGAGAAAAAAAAGCTACAAACTCAACATTTTAACTTTTGAAACATTATTTGGAATTTCAAGCGACCGGAAACTGCAGGTGCAAAAGCGTGAAAGGATGACAGCCTCACAATGGGAGGAAAAGCTGCCAGGTTGGTGCACAAATACTGTAATTAAAACATTGTTTTGCTGATTTCCAGTGTGGGTTTTTTTTTCCCAGCCTTCAAACAGAAGAAAGGAGAAGAAAAATTAATCACTTTTGTGAAGATGACAAGCTGCTTCGGTGTGATGGGGACAAACACGTGTTGGTTCCACGCTGTCCACATGCTAACGGACACGACGCACAAAGCCGAGGTCTGTTTTAATGAGTCTCCCTGACTGACAAGCACCAGAGTCCCCGAGAGCTTAATGGTTAACCAGCGCGCGGCTTTGTTGCAGGTGTTTTATTATTCCTGACTGTTCTTCCTTCCACCTGTGTGGCTTTCTGTGTTCACATCATCTTATATGGTGACTGTGACGGCTGAGGCTCGGCGTGATTGCATCAGGCTTTAATATCTGCCTGGTGGTTGTTTTTCCGCAGACGGTATAATGGGTGGAAGAGGGAGGATATTGCAGGGAAGGGAAGCATCTGCTCCATTTGCTCACAACATATCAATGCCCAAGTTCCCAAAACTAACAAACCTGTGGACAGCGAAACAAAGACAATCTCCCAAATCCCCGCCCCCATTAACTGTACGCGTATGTGTGTGTGTTGTGTGTGTACGTGTGTGTGTGTCCACCTATGAGCCTGAGGGACAGTGAAGAAAATGAGGCAACAGGCCACACAGCTGACGTGAATTAGAAAACACAATGCAGGTGATACATCTTAGTCAGCCGTTGCACCGGAGCAGCCGACAGTTTCCTAATGTCAATAACGTCCCACAGAATAACCCACAATGCCGCATGCTAATGCGTCAAGGCGTCTACATATTGCAAGTAACGTGTTTAGTGGGTGTGCAGTGTGGACGCTGCAGCACAGAGACCAAACTTTTGTTTCCTACAATCCAAAAATGCTGCAAGTCAAAACATTTGAGGAACTGCAGAGGCTCTGTGGTGTTTAAATGCTGCATGTACATAAGTAGTAATATTACTTAACACGTGCTTTACTGATGAGGAGGAATCAGGCTTGTTCTCAGACGCTGAAGTTACAAACTTGGTGGCATGGATTGCCCGAGATGTTACAAGAGTTGCCATTTCTGTGAAATGTGAACATCAGTACAAGCTTCTATCTGAAGGATTTCATGCAACGCACCGCTGCCACACTGCTGACTAATTGAATAATACCAAGAATAAGCAGGTGTGTAGGCTTTCCTAATTAAAGACTTGGTGAGTCGACACAGGCGGAGCGAAGGAGCTTCAAAGTTCGAGGCTCATTACTCTGAGACGCCAAGGCAAAACTAATAACCACTCTAAGCATCTTAAGGAAAATAACATGAAACTCCAACTGCAATAACTGTAATCCCTCATTTCACCTGATGCTTTCAGGAAGGTTCCCGAAATAAGTTCAGCAAAGGTTAAGAAGAGGACAGAAAAACTTTAATAAACTCGCAGACAAGTTGATCATCCAACCGTCTCACTGCTTTTTTTTTACGCATAGTCTGTCAAAGTTGGTGATTTCCACCCAGCAATCGATATGAGCTGAATATCACTGACACACACTATTTTCTTTTGGATCCATCTAATTTAATTTACCTTTGGCTTGAAGAGTTGGCGCAGAGAGCGTGACGTGGGCTGGACGAGACCCAACAGGAAAGTAAGAGGTAAAGAAAAACAACAGAGATCATCACGCAGAGACCGAGGTGAGACTTCTGCTTCCCAACATTTCGCTGCCAGTAGTCGAATCGAGTCCCGACAAAGAGAGCGGACGTGACGAGCGGCTGTGCGGTCAGGCTGACATTTATCATCAGGGTGAAGCAGAGAAGACGGGACGCCGGCGCTCCGGCAATAACCGAGACTCCAGAGGAGCGAAAACCACAAAGGGAAAGAAGAGGACTCAAATTGATTCCCCCTGAAAAATATTTCAAAATGAGAAAAAAAACCCTCTTAATCTTTGTGAAGTAGTGCTTTATTAAAGCCCAAAGCACATGCTTAAAATTCACATTTCAACATCCTTCAGAAAAAGAGTGTTTTACAAGACCTCCTTGTGAAATACTGGCCTTCAAGCACCGAGTGATAAGACTGAATATGTAGAGACTGTTAAAATATGCATCTGATTTTAATGTTTCCATATTTTACATTTTTACGTTCCTCTAAAGGATATGACAACGAAATGTGTTTTGGCACGGCGTCGGTTTCTTGGCATGGAGGACGTATCGCCCCGCGGAGCGTCCTATCAGTCAGAGCTCTGCAGCCATGCATATTCCTGATGTCTTTGTCAGGCCTGTTGTTTATCCTCCGGCTCCTAAAATACTCAATCATGTTCTGCAGCGAGAGAAAAAAGGGAGAGGGAAAAATGGATATGGGAAATCACATTTGATGGCTTCCAGAGCGAACATCAGCCCTCAATTCTGAACCTGTTCCAGGAATTGACGTTGGAAGCGTCTGAATAACGGAGGGTTTCTCGGGGCCGATAGCTCTTCTTTGAGGGACCGTGCGCGTGCACCACGCTGAAAGCAAACAATTATAACAGTGGGAATCTTTTGCCAGTGAGGCATTGATCCGGCGATGGAGAATCTCAAGTAATGGTCGCTCATCTTCACTGTCCACTGAGGGTAATTTATGAGAGCTCTATTTATCTTATAACATCCCAAAGTCAATACGGAGGTTATCGTCGTCCCGAGATGAATAAGAGCAGCTTCTGCTATCTGTGCTCGTATTGAATGTAAACTTGAATTAAGAATCATACCAGCACAGCGAGCATGCAGCAGCCTGTCAGCACATCAGCTCACAGGAAACACAGCAGAGCTTTATTTACGGCTCCTTCAAACTGATATGGGATCACACGACGCTGACTCAGCGTCTTACAGCCAAGTAAATCGCGATCACTCACGTATACAGAGGGTATTTTTTCTTTTTAACAACGTATATGTGGAAATACATTCCTGTGATGGCTTAACGAACGCTCTGTTGGCAAAGCGAAGCTATAAAAGCAGGAAGTGGGGAGACTCAGCATATGTCAACAGCTCTCCTGTAACGATTCAAGCTGCTAAAAGGTCAAAGAGAGACTCTGCAATGAAGTTTCAAGTCACATTTGCTGCTTTTATGCAGAAACAGTGGCCGGTCAAATGGATTGGTGACAATAATGCCGAATATAAATGCTACAGGAGAAAATCGGTTCACAGAAATAAGAGTTTGTCCAAGTTCTGACAACTTTAGAAAGAGTTTGTCACACTTATTGAGATTAAAACTGAAACACATCATTTTTTAAAGCTCCAGTTATCACCTGAAGACGGTCTAAACATTGCACATATTTAGCTGTTTCAAAAGAACAGATGCAGCTCTGAGTGCGTGACAGCTCAGCTTAAATCAAAACAAATCATGACATCAATGTGAAGGCATCTGCTCACATATTGTAATGAGAACAAGAGTTACTTTGTCTGATCTGCCCACACTTCACTGACGGCTGTATCACAAAGCTTTAATGTGGACTGTTGAGTCTGGTTTTCCTGATGTGCTGAAGAAGCAGCTGAGGTCACACAGGAGGTCCTGACTCTGTGATGGAAGCAGTCACGGAGGAGCTGCACCTCGTGACAACTGGAAGCTCTGAATAACTGAACAATTTTCTTCTAAATGTGAAAAACAAACGCTCCACCAAACCTATCTGGCATCCAACACTGGGAGCGAATGTATGACTCATAAAAAAGGAATACTACCGACTCGCTGCTGCCAACTCTTTAGCATCAATTTAGTCTGAAAGTTGCTGCTCATTTTCTCTAATTTGGATGTGGAGGAGGAGAACAGGGGAGGGAAAAAAAAGACATCTGGGTTGTAGTGGGAAGAATTCCGGCCAAAGTAGATAATAATATCGAAAGCAGAGTAAAGGATGCCGTTCATCATCCCACGGGCCTCTGAATGTCTGTGGACCTGACCCCTCTTTGCAGCCACGGAGTAATGAAAGCGGGAGTCAGTGTGCCAGTGTCCTCGTAGTGCCCCTCTGTTTCAGGACGGGGGGCTTTGCTCTCTCGCCCTCGGGCCCTGAGCAGGATCTCTTTATTCCGCTTGGATCCTCTTCTCTTTGCAGCCAGCTGCTGCCCTACTTGGGTTTCTCATCCTCTGCCTACAATTGCGCTCGCTGCTTAAAGCTTGTGCCACTTTCATCAGAGGGCTATTTGAATCCATTCCACCTTGAATAATTGCCCGGGTCAAACCTCTGTGCGGAGGCGCCCTGTTTGAAAATGCTTTGACATGCAGGTTTGACTTCAGTTTTGAACATCAAGGTAAATTGGTTCATTTGGGAAAGCTGCACATGGCAGACAGGTCCTCCGACTGGATATAAATGACATACATTGATTTTTCCTCCTTGAAAAGCATTTCTGGTGCAGCTCGTGAATACGCCGTCTGGTTAGTATTCAGTTTGAGCGCCTCGTGCAGTAATTGAACCTGTATTACCCTGTTACATCAGCACGGCCCATTTAACATTACTCAAGCGGGCGTGCATTTCATTATCGGAGGAGCGGAAAGAACGTCCAAATACGGAGTCACGCGAAGACGAACGCCGGATTCCTCACGATCTCCATCGATCGAGCGGAGAAAGTGCGCGACTTGTTATGAATTCTGCAGCAGGTAGCATAATCAGCCCGACATTGTGTAAGCTGTCAGGTCCGGCCTCATTAAAGCTCTTATGCTATTATCATTAGATGGGCGAAGATGAGGAGCTGATAATAGATGCGGCTCGCTGCTCGTTAGGCAACCTCGCGTCCATTTGTCAGGACGTAACGAGTCGCCGTGTTCATCGAGAGCAGATAAGCTCCGGTGAGAAGGTTAACAGGAGCTGCAGGGGTCATCACCCTCACACATCCACACAGAGCGAGCAGGTGAGTGGACGGGGGGGAGGGAAGCGAGGCGGCGTGTCTTGTTTCTTGTCTGCATAACTCTCAGGTAACATGAAGATGTCTGAGGTTGCCGGGATCGACTTGCGACAACGGTTTGAGACAGACGTACGGTGTCGCGCGGAAAACGACAACAGACAAGAAGTGCAGTGAAGAAGAAACGCAGTCGCTCTCTGCAGTCCCTTCGGACCTTTACGCTGAAACTCAGCTGCACTGACAGCAGCAGAGTTTCTCTCTCGCTCTGTAAATAAAAAAGCTCCTCCGGACTCTTTCTGCATCGAAAGTTTTTCTCGGTTTCTCAGTCTGAGCTCGTCTCAGTTTACATCTCCAGCTGTACCTGTTCTGGCCGCATTCCAATCTGCTTCTTGTTCATCAGCAAGAATAGAAAAATAAATAGGCTAATCTTTGCGTCTCTGACATTTTTCCTCTGTGTGGACCTGGTCCAGATGGGACTGCGGTGGGCCAGATGTGTCGGTGTTTGTGTGAGAGTCTATTCTGTTTGTTGTGGAAAAAAGGGGACGGGAGGATGAAAAAGGCCAAAGGTTCAGCAAGATGCAATAGCTCTGCTGCTGGTTTGGAAATGACCTTTACAACAAATGCGTTCCTTCTTTTGGGCCAGGCAGGAATCAGCAATTCATCCAGTCAGTCGCAGTGGAGCAAACTTAAACTTCAGCTTTGACTCTGGGTTCACTTTTTATCCTGCAGAAAAACATCAGCTTTGGGGAACTGAGGTTTTCTGTGCTGCCAAGTCCAAATGTGATGCACACACACACACGGACACACAAAGATACTCTGGACCAAAATGCAAAATTACTCAATTTCGCGGGCTGGTAAACAATATTGTCTATTTTGCAGTGCGTGGAGTCAAATTTCCAAAATCCAATTTCTATTAGAACCAGAGAAGTAAAACACGGCTTTTCATTTTAGGGTTTTAAATTTTATTTCCTTAAATGATCAAATAAATAAATAATTCTGTGTTTCATAGGATTGTGGTTGAAGGAAGCTGAATTCATAAAATGTAAACATTACAATGCAGGGAAGAAAAGTAAAACTAAAAATTAACTAAAGATAGTTTTGGGCTATAAATGAAGACTTTATAACATAAAAATACCCAACTGCCTTTTGTTATCGGGTTTGTAAACAGCTGCTGTCAAAACGATGGCGGACGGAGAAACAAACCAGGGCGATATCGCAGAATTTACGACAGATGAACTCCCGTCGCTTCATACGGACACTAAAATCAGACAGGACGGTTTACTTATGTCTCCTAAATGTCTCATTTCGCCGGATGCTCCCATGCAGGCCAGCAGTCAACACTTGTTAGGCAGCTGGATAAACAACGAAGCTTTGTACAGAAAACACTCTGGTCCAATTCCTGCAGCGGACGCAAACAGAACAGGTGTTTGGCCAAAATGGGCAGAGCCAATGGACGATCTGAAAAGATAGAGAAATGAAGCCAATTTTCACGATTTGGGATAACTTTTGGTTACTTTTTAGCATTATTTGTAAATTGAGAGCATTAGAAATTCCTAAAAGTGGTTGAAGGTCCTAAAAAACAAATCCTGCAGGTGAATAATTCTGTACAAATCATACAGAAAAATTGTACATTTCTGTCATCCTAAATTGTGGAAACCTTTTCCTACAGTGAACTTGTGGCACCAGTGACTCAGCCTGGATCTAAAATCATTATATTTTATGAGGCGCGCGAAAAAACGATTAAAATCCCGGTTAGATTTACTTTATAAAAAGTGACTGTGGACAAGTCAATACCAAAAAAATAGTCGGCTCACTTCACAGGTGCTTATTTCATCGATGACTCAGCCACTTTGGCGAACTGCAGCAGCAGCTCGCTTGTATTTTGTGTTTCTCACGCATCATTTCTCAAAAGATTGTTCTCCCCTGATATGGACCAGTGAGTGTGAAAGCATCCTGAAAATGATTCACCCAGTGGGTGGAACTGACTTTACTTAGAGTAGGAGGGGGAGCGAGGGCCACGGTGAGAATGGGAGGTCTTTATTAGAGCAGAGTTTGGCGTTGTAAATTGGCCGTACGCCCCAACATGGCTCCGGTTTGCCGTATAAATGCATCATTCTATTACTGAACCCTTTACCAGGCTCCTTCATCTCAACTCGGACACACAGTGAAAGGGGAATTGAATGCTTGTCGTTGGCCATGTTTGTGCCACTCTCACAAAAATCTCATTAAATTGTCTAAAAGTGGCATTAGAAAGCCATTTGTGGCTGTTAATGGGGTGGAAGCTGGCTGGTGTTTACAGCCAGGCCTCACAGCGGCTGTTAGTGGTTTGAGAAATCTCGTTATTGGACACAGTTGCGTCTCCAGTGAGTAAATCACAAGGTTGTAATTATTAACTCCTTCTCGCCTTTCGGAGGTCGGAGCTTTTGGGAACGAGCCATCACATTCCTCTCCGTCTCCACGTCGCCTGAAACAAGTTGGACGGATGGAGTGAAGTTGGATGAACTCTAGTATGTGTGGGTTTTAATTGTGTCATTGAATGTGTGAGTAAAGCTCAGTGTCCTTGTATCTCATCCAAACAACACGAGAGACTGTGAAGGCTAAATCACGACTTCTTGTGGTGAAAAAAAAAAAGAAACAAGTATTTATGTTTGTTTTTAAAACACATCTTGTTTTGCCTCTTTGGGTCCGAGTTTCTTTTCTGTGCTGTGTTTGTTTAGGTGCTTGAAAACTCAGAAATACAGTTCAGGCTGGAGTTTTATTCACAATTGGCCACAAACTCCATCAGCAAGCTTTGGTGAAAAGCAGCTTTCTTAATGGAAACTCACAATAAAGCATCAACTGAGGCTCCTTCGGCTGAAAAATACTGCATTTTCCCTCCTTATAAAGGCTGGAAACATAAATGTGGTTAGCAGAGTGCCATTTATGTGGTACTTCAACAGAAAATTATATGTTTTTGTCTTTTTTTTCACTATGAAAGTTTGTGCAACTTGAAAAATACACACACATACACGGCGCACTTTGTGGCAGATTCATAGAAAACAACAAAACAGCAGAGGAGTGAGTCGTGTTGTATGGAGGCATTATTTGGTGAGCAGACATCTGTTGCTATGAAGAAGACAGAAAACTAAAACCACATAAAACCTGAGCGGCGCTCACACGGGCGCCTGCATCAAACCTAACATGCACTCGCAAAAAAAAGTTGAGAGTGGGAGCGAGCGGCGGTGAATTTCAAGCAGTTTTAGCGAGAGCCTCTGCGCTGCGTCGGGAGGGAAGCGTCAAAAAGCAGAAACTACTAGTCGCCATAGCAACCATTACGAGGGAAATTACCTGCAACCATTAAAGTACAAGATCATATGAATTGTAAAAAGAAACTCTACGACCTGCATCGAAATGGCCAATACAGAAGCACAAAGGAGGAACCTGTAAAGCACAGAAAGTACATCCACCACCAACTGTCTCTGAAGGTTCCACTCAGCGAGCAACGATTTCGAGCTGCGTTGAAAGACTAAAGAGCACGCTTAAGTGCAGAGTTTAACTGCCACAGTTGGGGGGGGACAAATCGCTCCATGGTCTCCTCCTTGCATGTGGCCTTTACAACATTATGGGCTTTATCATGCAAAGCGATGTGAAAAGCAACAGAATGAAAAGCCGTTCAGGTGTAGTTCGGCACTGAACCCTGCAGCCCTAAAACGTCACTCTGAATTCACATTCGGCTTTCATATGTCACCACCAAATTACTGAGATAATCCTGTTATGAGGCGGCTGATTTGCAGGGAATTCGGGATAGTGAAGGAAAACATGCAACTGCAGATAAACAAGCAAACTGATAAGAGGAGTAGCGCTGATTAAAACTTCTTATCGACTTGTGATTCAGCTCAAGTTTCTTGATAAAGCCACATTCTTCCATGATGTCAATGCTGCACGTTATCCTAAATTTGCTATACCAAAAAGTAAATAAAAGTAAGAGTGTGGTTTGATTTGACTATAAAATAAGTAGTCTGAAGAATGCCTGACACCCCTTTGATAGAGTTAATTGGGTTTAATAAGGAAGAAACCGAGGAATCAGGATGAAAGCACAACAAAACAAACACTGTAAGTGGCGTTGATATATTGTGCTTCTACCTCATGAAAGCAGATTGTGCTGTTAAGGTAAGCCATCGCTGTGGGCTCTCTCTACAACGCTGCCATTGCCATCCACATTTGTTCTCACAAACGGGCGATTTGCTATTTTGTGGCTATTCAGACAAAAAAGCTGGAACTGCTCGTGGCTAAACATTTTGATCTCGTTTCTCCACATAAAATTGGTGTGGAACAAAACTCCCTCTCAGCCAGGGAAGATAAAAGGTGTTTCCTCTCCACACAAATGCACCGATATGGTTCCTCCTCACCCGGCTCTTTGTTCTATCATCGCATTCGTTCAAAGGGGGGGCGACGCAAAACCGAGAGAGCAATGTCAAGTGCTTCTGTCATGCTCTCTCTTGAAAAGTGAGCTATGGCTGAAGAGAGGCTGCCTCAGGAAAACCGAAAGCGCCGCGCCGCTAAACCATCACATCTTTTCTTTATGCAGAATATTTAAACATCCCCAGTTCGGGGGGGTTCTCTTGTTCCCTGTGTACTCGAGCATGCTGGAGACAGAGTCTGGTTTCGGGGATAAACAGAGAGGAAACCTTGTCACAAACACAGCCCACAAGTTGCTACGCGTTTCTACCCGGCGAGGACTCGCTGTGGCTACATCTATTCATGGTCTGTAACCGAGGGAGCTCCGAGGCACTTGTCTGAAGATGTAGATAAAGAATGTCACCAAGCCATGATTGCGGTGGTGAATGAACACACACACACAGACACACACA
>JAUESE010000023.1:3435862-3446928 GCA_032274725.1 Malacoctenus triangulatus
ACACACACAGACACACACACACATAACTCAAAGAATTGAAACAATGTCCGCATCAGCCAACCATGACGGGTCTGACAGGTAATCTCGGGAGAGCAAAGCAAAGGGCATTCAATATGTCTCTGCTTTGAGAGAGAGTGTGTGTGTGTAAATATGAAGATGAGAAATGGATTTGGTCACGCTGGTGTGTGGAAGACCAAAAGGTCCGACTCGGTGTAGAGACCCTCACAGCTCACACCAGCCTGCAGCAGAAAAACAGGAGCCGGAGTGGACGGGCGAGGCGGTCCGCTCCTGAAATAAAAATCCAATCCTGCAAACGTGCGACAGCGTGAAATTTTTATACTGGAGTGATCAATATTATCTGGGCTTTGTTGAAAATGTGTTGTACTTACACGCGATTCATAATCTTCTAGTCACACACGGTTTTCAACGAAAGACGAAAAAAGAAATGAACAACTGGCTCCCAACACTCATTTGCGAGTCTAACTTGAAAGGCAGTCGTAATAATATCATTGTCATGTTATTATACAGCACACGTCGCATTTCCGATGTCCAAATTTGGCAAGAAATTTGATTTGTTTTAAATTAGCAATCATTTCCTTGTGTAGGCAGAGAATGGCGGCGTTAATTCGGCAGCAGCTCATCTTCCACGTCATTAGACAGACACGCTGTCACATAATTATGAAGAATAGAGCTCAGCATGCAGCACATTCACTCCCACACAAACACCAGCGCGACTCCACGCCGCTACAAAAAGAAGCGGGGATAAACATCAATAATTTCACGTGGCATTTATTACTCATCACCACACACACGTACATATGCTCGTAACGCAGCAGGCATCGAATACTTGCACACACCGCGTTCACAAAGGAAGCAGGAGTGATTGGTTTGCAAACGTCCTCCTGCTTCAGAAGCTCACGATGTGTGTGCACAACATAAATATAGCTTTTCCCTCTGAAATGGGCAGCGTGGAGGTCTGAGCCCGTCAACATAAGCATGAAACAGTTGTCAACGAAAAAGCATCAAACCAGAGTAGTGGTCTCCCAGCGTCCCACACATGCTACATATTAAACACCGGGGTTATTCCCCTGCTACTCCACAACGTGGCTGCAAAAACAGTAACAGCATCAGAGGGCTCGTGCGGGTTTTCACACCACAGTGAATTCTGAACAATTCATCACGCAAACACCTGGGTAGACAGAACACCTGACGCGCTCCTCACTTCTTCAGAGATCAAAAGGGAGGGGGAAAAAAAAACATGACAATTTGTCGTTCGGTGTTGTCTGGCAAGAAGGAAACAGATGACTTGCAGGATGCGTGCCTGGAAGTACGCACACAGGTGCTCACATAAAATATGTGCACAAAACCTCAAGGCTTGTTGTACGGCAGCAGTTTATTAAAATGCTGAATTTTTCTCGCTCCTTCCTCGAATAAGTCAGAGAGACATTAGAAGATTTTGTAGCACAATAAAAGCTGATTTGAAACGTAATCAGTGCACAGCTGGTCACTCCTCCAGACAAAACCTCTGGTTTGTATCCCGTAAAACCAGTTGTCACCATGTCATCCCGTCCCAACGGATGTGTTACCACGGACACGTTACCGGACGGATTAGTGCGGATCAGTGTTAGCTTCTGCTCGGATCGAATTCACCTGGGCTCTCTGACGCTTCCCGTTGTCTCGGGTAAACACTAGATTGTAAAGAGTCCGACAGCGATAATCCCAAACATGGGGGAAGGATTAGTTTAAATCAATAATGACCCCCCCGTTGCGAGCATGTTGTGGCGATTGGTATGCACCTTACGGCGCTGTACAGGTGCAACAGTGCAGGTTTTGTTGTGGAATAATGAGCTTGCAGGGCACCGAGGTAAGTCTGTGGATTATTACCTAACCAATGACACGATTACAGCAACAAAAACACAAAAAAGCTGAGTGATATGACTTCTTTTTCTGAGGAAACACAGACTGTAGCTCCCAAAGTATCTCAGTTATTAAAACTATATTTAGTCCAGCTAACTTGTTCAGATCAGCTCTCCGTTGCGATATAGTTTGCATCTCCTCAACACTAAAGCCTTAAGTCTTTATTCTCTGATGTCCACCGAACTAATCAATGAACCTGTCAGTCAACACACCTGCATCAGAGGAATTACTCCTGTGTGTAAGGGGGCGGGTCCACGAGACCCTGCAGCATCAGACCACCCGCTCTCCTCTCTCCAATACTGAGGCAGGGAAGCAAAATGGACAAGGAGACATCACAGGTCACATCAAACGTTAACTATTCAATCATTTCCTTTCATTTATTTCAATACTCAGATCTCATTAAAATGCTTTTCCAATTGTGTGTGAATCTGTAATGTGCCTCGCAAGCCCACTTAAGGTCGATCAATAAACATTCATGTCCAGTGTTTGATGAGCTGGCATGTTGATAGACATGGAGCACATTGTTTCGGGTTTTCATCAAAGCTGGCGAGGATAAAAGACAATCACATCAAACAGGTAAAAAAAACAAAACAAGAGACAACGAGGTCTGAAGATATGAGCTGCTGAGAAGCAGTCAAGTCAGACAGGATCCCTCAGAAAATAAAGTCGGATTCCAACAATAAAAAATTGGAGGACAGAAAAGTTCAGTGTGGGAATGATTTAGAGAAACGGTTCATTGTGACGTCGCTTTCAGAAATTATGGCCGTCCTGATGTGTGACCAGGTGCTGCTCTGTTAACGGGAGGCGATTCGTCATCGCAGCAGGCGGCAGCTGAATGACTGATGCCGATCTGTGCATCACTACTAATAAACACCATCAATTACACGGATCACAATGAGTTCTGGCTGCTCGAGATCTATCGTTTCCTTTCTTTTCAGTGTAATACCTGCATGGAAACCAACGTTGTACCTCGAATTGGCTAAAGGGAAGAAAATAAAGAAGAGAAGGAGAAAAGAGCAGATCAGTGTGGACGAGAGAGAGAAAGAGAGAGGGCGGGAGAAATATGGCAGAGATTTGCGCACTATTTCAACCGAAGTGGTGCAAGTCATGAAGGTAGTGGAGGGAAGCAAAAAGAGAGGAATGGAGGGAGATTCATTGTGTTAGGTGATGGGTTTAGGGCCATTAGGTGATTACTGCAATGTTTTCCAGAAAGAACAGTTTGAACACAAGCACAGCAGATGCATGGTAATCAGTGGACGGCAGCACAGGAAATAAAGGCCTCAGTGGAGCCATACATGCATGAATTAACTCCATACTGCAGCTACTTTATTTGGATTTCTCAACACAGGCTCACTGTCATGTTATCTCAAGGTCAAAAAACAATTGTTGTTTCCATCCTGCTGCTGTTGTGGCTGCTTCTTGCACACATGTTAATAATTAACAATTAACCTTCATTCGACAAAGCTTGTCACAGCTCACACTTAACATGTTCATTAGTTTCATGCCGACGCACAGACGATATTAGAGGACGCAACACACACCGAGTATCACGCATAATCCAAAATACACAAAGTCTGACCTTCCAGCTATTGAACAGATGATTAACCTTTATGCTCATTTAGCCTTTGGTACGCTTCATAACTTGATGAAATTTTAATTACAAAACTGAAATCATGTTCCAAGAGCCCTCCCCAGAAATCCATGTCTAAGTGCTCCCTTGAAGACGCTCAGCGAATGAGCAAATTGAATCAATCCATTCAGTTTTTTTTTAACCAGACTACCAGAGACCTAAAAAGTTGGAGTTACACCAGACTTTAAAAGATTGTCAGATCAAACTAGTAACAGCAAAAAATCTCTTGGCAATGTAAAAACATGTCAGGAAAACATTTGGTCTTCGTTTTTTTTTTTAATTAGAAAATGCCAAAAGCTTCGCATCATGGCCTTTAAATTGCAGCACGACACATTATACATGTCTTTTCAAACGTCTACAGCTTCAGCTTCCAGAGCTCTATAAGGAATCCGCAGAAGCAGATGTTGTTGTCCATTATTAATGGAAAGACTGAACAACAAACTACCGGAGTAGAACTCGCCAAACCCCAAGGCTACACGCTCGCACCCAGACATTATTCCGGCCCACAGCTGCACACAACCAAACAATGTTTCCATATCAAAGCACGCAACATATAAAAAGACTCGAGTCATCTCTATTTACAATTGTATTAAATCCAGCGTTGTTATCGATCTTGATGCCATGCGTGCTGCAGCTACATCCACACCAGCTCACGCTGCTGATTGTTGGCCAGGAAAACAGGGTTTTCACTATATTTAGCCCGTTTGCTCCAGATTTGCACTTTGGCTTGTTCCTCGTCAGCAGAAAAAAACAGAGTGCGCAGAGGAGACGAGGCTGGCAGCTCGGGTTCAGCTGATCCCGGCGAGCTGCTCCTATTGTTCACCTGCGGATTTGGGAACAGATACAAGGTGCCGTGGCGTGTCATCCCCAGATTCCTCCCATGAAAGGATAACCTGCTTTCCTACCGCAATCTGCTCGGCACCCACATCCCGGGCTCCCAGTTAATTCTCATTATGACTCCAGCAATGGAAATGGGCTACATGGAAACACAGACAGGGCCTTGGGCTGAGCGGGTTTCATTTTTATTTCACTGTATTGGAAGAAAAGGGGAGGAGAGAGGGAGGAAAAGTGGGGCAACACGTTCTTTGGCAACTCCGTCATCCATGAATAATGGAAGAGAGACATGTAGACGGAGCAGAGGGGTGAAATTGGGAAGCTGATATTCAAGCCATGAGATTTTCATTGTATTCTGTGAGACTTCCTCTGCTTGGCTCCTCTTAATGACAACGACGAGCGTCAACGAGTGATGTCCACGTCCACACCTTCTCCACACCTCAAGGCAAAATTAATACTGCATAATATTGATTTGCTGAAGTCATAAACTTCCAGAAAAGTTGGTCCAAGCAGAAACATCGAGTCAAAGCAGTTTTACGAGACCAGGCTAGAGGCATCACTTAATCCATGTAGTGTGAAATTTGAATCATAGTCACTAAAAGACCTAATTCGGTTTTACAGGAAATGTGAACAGACAGGAATCCAAAGCGCAGCGTGAACTTATTAACTATTTACTAATTAGTAGGATTTCTAAAGCACAACCTGCCAAATAAGCTCATGATAAAAACAGACCGAACCGTCATGATGGATGAGTAATAATATAACAATAACTCAAATTGGCATTTCCCACCGACATGCTGAGCGGTTCCTGACCCATCAATGAGCACAGCTGCCTCAACCTGAGGAGACCATGGAGCACCGATCAGCACGCAAACTGGCAAGCATGTCCAAAGAGGCGGACAACAGTTCGCGGTCGATGCATTGGCCGATGGAGCTCTCTGTGCAGAGAGGAGAAAATCCAACGATATACAAAGAAAGCTGAGAAAACGAGTCGGAGGCAAACCAGCAGTGACCGCGTTGATTGGAAAGCCCAATCAGCCTCCTGCAATCAATGTTTTGCTCTTTTGTGTGTGAAAATGAGCAACAGAGACAACAAATAATCAGATCATCAGTACAACAAACAAGGTAAAGTTTTGGGTAACGTAACTGTCGGGGCAAACACTGAAATTCACAAACACCGTCAACACAACGCGACTACTTTGTAAACTGACACAGTTGGCTCCAGGTAGGGAGTCGAGGTTTTAATTAAACAGAGAAAACTCACAAGCAGCCAAGTCAAAGAAAAGAGAGGAGACAGAAAAGAAAAAGGAGAGCGAGACTGTCAAGAAAAGAGCAGCGGCACTGGCAGGAAAGATCCAGGATCTCTTTAAACCAGTTGAAATGTCATTTCACAGGAAACTGACCAAGGAGAGGAGCCGCACTCATGGGCAGACGTCTGAAAGGATCACAGCGCTTCAGTGATCATTAAAACTCAAGTGGAAGATGCTCTTTGTCTCGCTCACACTGGGTCACAGAGACGAGACGACGGGTGGAGAACGTGAATCACAACTAATTCAGTATTCACAGTATCTCTGATTAAGATTGGCTGTCGACTGCATACTGTTTTTACTCCGTTTTTTTTCCAAGTTGCAACTTTTCTCACTATTTTTCTCCTTCAATTTGCACTCAATGGTTCCTACTCTCCCTTTGCTGCTGCTGGATAAAAGATAAATGACAAAAACTTAGTATTTAGAGGGCGTATAAAGTGTTTTTAAATGTACTTTCAATGACAAGTCAGACGAGCATTTCAAGGAGTCGCGCGCAAAACTACTGGCGACATTATTCAGTGACAGTTCCTCCCAATTCTCTCAGGTGGCTGCGTCGCTACCTGTGTTCGACACATGACAACTCCCTCTCCTCGCATCAACCCGCCCGCTCAATCTGACAGGCTCTTTAAAGGCCTCTCTGAGCTGTGTTTTGATCATTAGCGCCCCATTTGTCAAAAAGAATATGCATGATCTAACAAGAAAAAGCCCTCAGTCCCATGAAGCCGCTCCTCTGCGGAGCAGGTTTCCGCGCTGTCGTTTGGAAGCCAAACACAACTCGTCATTAGTTTTCGAGCACACTGCTAATCTCGTCCATATTTTTGAAGTTTGCATTGTCACCTCCGATCAGCTTTTGCAGATTCGAATCAGCTGTCGAGGTTTAGAACCAAAATCTGCAGCGCAGCTCTCCCTGATGGTTCTTATTTTTAGGGAGGGGGGTTGAAGTGTGCTCATACGATGCGTCAAAATCATCATTCATCTGTGGAAATTCCCAGCTAATGATGTAATTAGGTGTGTTGCTCTTTGATCCACGACATAATGCAATAACCTGTAACTGACGGAGAAGAGAAGCAAGCTCTCCCGTCTGCAGTGAGTTGGTCGTGAGTGGGTACCTTCTGCATATCCTCCAGCTCCGACTGTCAATCAGCTCCGGCTGCTCTCTGCTGATGCCAACTGCTGAAAACTCAGATGATACGAGGGGATCTGTGAAGAAAGTTACAAACATGCTGGTTACCAGAGAGACACACTGAACTTTCTTTCAGCAGAGCGAAAATTTGTCGGTGATAAACATGCCAAATACACAAAGTATAAACAGTTTCTACAGTCTGTGAATCCCAGAATAGAAAACTTTAACCCTCGTCCCCACAGAGAGCCGACTGAACATCTGTGGAGTTTCAACTAAAGATTTGAGTGAGGTTCACATGTGATGACATGTTAGCCAACTGGAACTGCAGCTAAAAAAGGGAACATATACAACTATTGATGGCAACATGCTTCAAATTTTCAATCATGTCCCGAAAAAACCTCGATCAGTAATTTACCTGGTAAATTTAGAAAGTTTTAGCACCGAAATGTGAAAGTTTTATGCATTTTAGACAGAATTTAAACAATTTGAATGACAAACAGGCTCCACATGGAAAGCGCACTTTGCAACTGCTGATTGTTTCAAAGTTTCAAGTTTTCAAAGTTTCAAAGTGCTTTAACACTGTAAGTCATATTTATCCTTCATCCAAGACATTCACACATCAATGACACACACTCATTACTTGGAGTAACTTGGGAGTCAGTGTCTTGCTCAAGGACACGTTGACACCTTGGGATTGGAAGACAACCTAGCCAGCCGAGCCTCAGGCAGAAAATTAATAATGAAACTTTGCTGGGCGGCAATAATAACTGTGGATAAGCGGTTCCCTCTCAGTGAGATCGAGACCCTCGATGAGCCTGTGTGGAGTTATTTATACCAGTGAAGAAACAAGACGCGAAACTATCTGAATGTTGCATCACGTTCGTATTCCACTCGTGAGGCCTTCTCGCAGCTGTGTCACTCTGAGCAAATGACAGCTGAACTCTGACCCGGAGCGACGCCGCAGCTGAGCCCGACGGTCGCCTCATCACGAGTGATGAAGAGCAGGATTGTCAGGAGAGGCTGAAGCTCAGTGGACACTCAGACTGTCCCAGTGTCACTGCTGTCTGGTCTCCTGCTCCCTATATCTCCCTCTCATCCGACTGTTTCCCCTCTATATGTTGCTGCTGCATGACGAAACTTAACATGGATTGATAGCGTGAGAACAGACGTCACTTCATGCGCACGTCCTCGGGCTAATTCGGAGCTTGTAAGCGATCCCGTACGGCGTGGCGGCGTAATCATGATTAGATTTGCTGCCGGCGCATTTATTTTGTTTAATAAACATGAAAAACACAGAGTAACACCGGGCGTTTTAGTCACTCTTATCGGGCCGACAAGCAAAACGCCCAGAAGCACACGGAGTGTGCCAAAGGTTCAGACCCACGAGAACGTCAGATCGTGATTGTCTGCATATCAAAGGACGGTGTTTCATAGAAAACTGACTCACACTCACAGCGCCTGCAGGAACTTTGTGTCATTTTTCGCAGGACCTTCTTCACTCGGATTTCAAAAAAAACACAAACCACATAACTTCAGGACACAATTTCCTCTCAATGACTCATCCCAAACTCTCCCAGTAGTACAATAAGGTTCAGCGGCGCTCTCATCGACATGCTGACGCTGTTGCAGCCGGGGCTGCGAGCGTCGTGACCGAGGGGCTTCTTTTAATAATTCAGACTGCTTCTCAATCACATTCTGCAGGACTGTGGCACAGAGTTGTGGCACTTCAACAACAACAACCTGTCAGGCACAGAGGTGTGACGAGCAAGAGATGTGCCTCCAGCAGACAGTGTGTTATGAAAGTTAAGATGAAAAACCAAAAACATCTCTCTCTCTCTCTCCCTCTCTTCCTCTCTCTCTCTCTCTCTGTCTCGACATAAATCCATCTATCGGTGTTCAACATAAAAAAAACGATGGGATCGTGATTATTCCCTTTTTCTATAAATCTTTCAGGAGCCCCTCCGTTGTCTAATTCACAGTGTCCATCAAATCTTATTACAGCCTGCAGTTCTGCGTTTACAAGTGGTTTGATTGGTGCAAACTCGCATGTTGACAGCAAAGCCCTGATCGCTGTGAGCGGGGATGTCAATGACCTGCCTGCAGCTAATGGGCCGTGTTGTAATAAAAGTGGGAAGACACTGACTGATCCGGCAAACACACACACACACACACACACACACACACACACACACACACACACACACGCACGCACACAGACACTGTTTTCAAACACACCACTTTCTGTTTGTCTTGTTTCATTAGTGCTCGGCTTCGACCAGGCAACATGAATGAGCCTGTTGCGATGAGGTTCAGGACGTTTAATAGTCTCGGAAAGCTCGTTAGAGGACAAATATCTGTATCAAAGCATCTATAAAAGTCAACTTTCAAGAGGAATGTAGTGACTTTATTGAAATATGAACATAATAAAATGTTAAAGTACAGGTGACATCACTTTGAAGTGCAACACTGAACCATTTAACATCCTGCTTATCCATTTGGTGGAGCCAATGTTCACATTCTGTGATTTAATTGACGGTAATTTAATTTCAATGGAATTCATGATGTTTCTTTCAAAAACTTACAAAAATAGCACAAAATGTTTAAATCTTCTTGTGCCCAAAAAACTAAAGAAATAAACTATTTTCTTGTGCTTTTAAGAAATGAAAAGTTTACTTTTTTTCAAAATTCTACGAAGCAAAATCAAAAAGAAATTAAATAACACTGAAATAACTCGTTACTCCTATTTGTTTTAACAAATGCATGAATCAGGTGCTGAAGGGTAGTTATAGTGACACTTTGGTGAGAATTGATGTCAGTGGAATATTTTTTGAAAAAAAGAGCAAATCTACCAGTGTTAAAGAAAGGAGAGAAGGTCACAACCAAAGCGCACTCTTAATTAAGTACATAAAAGTGACATGAGATAGGGGAGTTGATATATCAGGTTGTGCTCTTCATTTCGTTTCAAAAGGCCACAGAAGAAAGTGCTGAATGTGGGAGAATTAAAGCCCAGAAGCCTCGAAAAAGTAAACCCCAGAACGACCCTCTGACAGCAGGTCCACTGCCACCGGCTACTTAAAATTAATTGTCAGAGCGAGAGCTAATATGCTGCTAATGCTAACTCACCCTGTGCACTCAGCATATTCAGAAGATTTGAGGCGCACCGAGGACAATAAACTTCAGCAGATAAGTACTGCGAGGGAACTGTTAAGGCGAGGAGATTCATTAGGACACAAGTCTAACTCAGGTCTGCCTAAGCTGGAGCATTTACATGGAGGACCACTGTGTCAGCGTTTAACGAGACCCAACTGCTGACATAATAGCAACAATAAAAACAGGAACTGGCTTTTCTCCCGATCTGATGCTGCGTGGCCTCCCTCTGGCTTGCTTGTCTTGCACTCCAGGACCGGCCGTCTCCAGGGTCCAGCCTGGACCCCTCGAATACACGCGGGTGCTGCAGAGCCCCGCCTCCCGCTCGAAACATCTGCTCCCCGTCTCTGCCCCCGTGCCAGGGGCGGCTACCCACCAAGACACCCGCACCGTCGGCACCGGCTCTGTCGCCGGCTGCCAGGCGCCTGATCAAAGAGGACAGCTGTCGGACGGATTTGCATGCCAGCCAGCGCTGCTGCATGAATGAGAGATGGGCCGGAGAGGAGGAAGAGGAGGAGGAGGAAGGGGGGGGGGGAGAGAGCATCCGGCACTGTCAGCACTGCTAGAAAACGGGCTGTTTGGTTGAACTGCTGAGGCCATACGGCCCAAGCCTGGAGGTGTCATGGCAGTCTGTGTGTGCCCACTGCAGAGGGACTCCACTGATCACAGACGGTGGAGCTCACAGCAGCGAGGAGACACAAGGACAAGGAAGCTAAGTGGATGAGATATTGTTCGGGGGTCCTGAGAGGGGGCTCCGATCTACCGGCTGAGAGTCAACTTGCCTTCTGGCTTCGGGGCTGAGACGTGTTGGGTTGGTTTACTGCATGCTGGCAGGACGCTGGAAAAGCAAACGGATAATGAAATGAATTATCTCGGATACGCTCTTCAAGAGAACAATACTTTCTGTTTCCGAGTCAATTAGGAAACCTGTGAGGTTGTTTTTCTCATTTACTCACTTTATTTGCTCTCAGTTTGTCCGTCCTCTTGCAGGAAGAGTGCCGTTTGAAGTGTAGAGATGAAAGACACAGCCAGGTTTATTCTGAATAAAAAGGAGGGATGAATTAATGGAGCAGCTGCAGATACTATCACCGCAAAGTGAACTGAATGA
>JAUESE010000023.1:3460942-3473874 GCA_032274725.1 Malacoctenus triangulatus
CCGGGGAGCTGCAGCAAGACATTATGGCTGATGGAGAGCACCCAGAGGACACGAGGAAGAGGATCATTATGTGTGGAAATGGAGACTACGGGGGGGGGAGCTGTCGCACAAACCACCTGCATCGAAACCCTCGCAGGAAAGACGGAGTGAAAGGAGAGGAAGCTCCGACACGGCGCGAGGCCGGCAGAGGACTCGAGGATTTAAATGGGAATAATTGTGACGAACGACGAGGCCGCTTGCTCTCCGGCGCCGCAACCGCATTGTTAATATGAGACTCGGGGGCACTTTTTCAGTCCCCCCCCCCCACCGCCTCTCTTCCCAACAACAATGGTCTTCCCAGCCCCGACGTCTGGCTAACGTATCACAAAGTAAAGCTCCTCCGGATGAATGCTGCTATCAGCGGCACCGGCTAAGCTGAGGGGGAGAAAGTGGGAGATAAAGATGGAGGGAAACAGGAGAAACAAGGAAATCGTGAATACCAGAGAAAACAAAGGAAAAGGATCAAAGAGGAGCACAGGAAACAGACCCTGTTGTTTTCTATACATCCTCCACCTATAGTGAGACGCACAAAAAACTCTCTGCGTTGGAAGTCCTGCTCCGTTTAACGGAGGTCTACTGTTTTTGATGCAGGGCCTGTAGAAAAGCATCCCAGTGTTTACCTCTGCGCAGGGTTTAATGTGAAGGTTGCCGGAGCCCAAAGGTAAAACATGATTAGACTGCGAGGGGGGCGAGGGGGAGTAGATGAAAGGTGAAACCAGAGGAGGACAGGGTGGGATGAAAGGTGGTTTCCAAAGTGAAAGGCTCGAGAGTTTAAAGGAGAGGGGATGGAAAATATTAAAGAGGACAAGAAAAAAAAAGAGTGGGGGGGGGGGGGCAGCACTGGGGGAGAGACTGGAAAGCGAGAGATAGCAAACAAGAAAAATCTTGGCAGATAGCGAAAGGAGCAGCGAGTCGCGCTCCTCGGTGACGTCCCGAGGCGCCGACGACAACGCCGCGCTTCGGCTGGAGGTCAGAGGAAGCAGGCGACGCGAAAACGCGCTAATTAAGGATTCCTTTTTAGATAAAAGCCGAGTACAAAAAACTAAAACGACAAAAGCGCAGAAGACTGTGTTTGCACACACACACTCGCACGCACACACACACCCTAATTATTGATATCACTGCACAGCTGGCGGTGAGTCCAAATCGGTGTTTGCAGGATTTCAGCGATCACAAAACAGGAGCCAAAAGCCAAACATGCGTGTAATTGCCAAGCGCAGTCAGCCGTGCCACACTGTGCATGTTTTCGTTAGCTCAAACGGCGCAACCTTCATCAGGCGCGGGGATAATTTCTGCGAGTGAGTGTCCTCACACGCGGCCAGGCAGCGAGCGGAGACGCACAAGGAAGCCTTGATGAATTTAGCCGAAGGTGGAGAAAACGGAGAAATTCATGAAAACATCAGAGGGGGGGACTCGAAAACTCAAGGCCAAAATAATTAGAGGGAAGACCGCGCATGTGTTGCTTCGGGACCCGGAGGATTCGGACAAAACACTCCGTAAAATGAGCTTTTATTGCATTAAAAATGTAAAATTATTATATAAATGACTCACTTTCTTCACAAAACGATTCGAAGGGTGGAGAAACGAACGAGCTGCCGTCGTGTGCTGCAATTAAACCGAGTGATTGACGTTTGAATGTTCTCTTTTTTGAACGTCTGTTCTCTTCACATTTACACAGAAGCTGTTGTTTCACAGCAAAGCTGAATAGATTCATCACAGAGGCGACAGCTGATGGAGGAGTGAGCGAGACGACGACGAGCTGGAGGTTGAGCGAAGATTTCGCTTCCTCTCTCTCTCTCCATCCTCTTCCTCACCTCATTAGTGCTCTCCACACTTGTGTGTTTTTGAGCGTCATTGCTGTTTGCAGGTCTGGCAAAGATAATGGCGTCTCCTTTTAAAATGAGCCAGAGTACAAAGCACAAAGGAGAGAGTGAGGAGGAGTGGTGATAATGTGTTTTGTCCCGCATTATGAAAGCCTGGCGAGGGAAAATAAATCCACCTCTGTGTTTGCAACCTTCTCTCGCTCACCGACACTTTTTTGTCTTTCTATTCTTCCCGTCCTGCGACTGATGAGCTGGGAAGCAATGGGAGCGTCAAATCGAACCTCCACTATTCTCAGCACCAAGGTTGGATGAAAGTGAGGTGTGGGAGCGGTGGTCCACATGATGCAAGTGCATCAGCAGGGGGGGGAGAGAGTGGGGGTGTGAGCTCCAACACATGAGGGTTCGATGCTTCGCTTCGAGAATCTCAAAGGTTTTTTTCAGCAGCTTCCCGTGTGACTTTTCGACTGTTGTGCTGTAAACACTTTTTTATTTTAGGAATCTCCTTTCAAAAGTCCCCCGACTTTCCTCAGTGTGTGAAGGGAATCGCGGTTCTCCAGGTGCACGCGCGTTCAGCACTTCTGAAAAAAAAACAACACGCTTGTGATTCGGCTTCGCTGCGGCTCCAAGTTGTTGTCGAGATAAAACAAAACGAGTCCTTGCATGCATAAATTCATTTCGCACATGCACCCCAATCTATCATGACGATCTGTGCTGTGGGAAATCTTCGCCATCTACAAGTGTCTCATCAAAATAAGCTGGCAAAACGGAGAGTAATTCTGCCCCGAAGACACGCGCGCCGAGACGAGTGTGTGCCTATCTGAGAGCGGGGGCCCACGTCGGCGTGCCGACGAACTCGCGACGGCATTCGAACCTCATTCCCCAGATAAGGATCTCAGCCAGGAAACGGTACTAATGCGTCCTTCAACAGGCGCTCACTTTCACACAAGCGTGAACACAAACTCCAGAGCTCCTCATCAGCCTTCCCCTCCTTTTTTTTGAACTACTTTTTCCCTCGTCTCCTCTGATCAGAGATAACGCCGGTTTTCTATCAGAGATCCTGAAAGCGTCGGCCCTCCATCTAATCCATTACCCCCCCACTCTGAAACCCATCTTCTCCTCACTCTATTCACCCACGGCCCCTCCTTTGTGTTTCGACCCCGTCCTGTTTCTCCCACAACCTTTCTCGCCTCCCTCACACTCGCCTGCTCTTTTGCCCTGAAATGTGGAGAGCCACCTTGTTATTTTCTGGACGGATGTTTTTGATACACTGAAGCCAAGCAAGGGGTGTTTTTGGACCACTGTGACAAGTAAACAAGCCACCGAGAGACCCCTCCAATTTCTGGGATTGCAGGTATCACAAAAAAAAAACACCAACAGTGTTTACTGTACTCGTGAATTTTCTATTTGGGTCTTGAATGTTTAGGATAGTGTGGATGTATTACAGCGACTGGACGGGGGAAATGTGCAAAACAGCAAATAAAAGGGAAGCCAAAATGTGAGAAAAACGTTGTAAAAGACGAGTCATTACTCACATGCTTCCTGTGGCGGAGCTGCTGTCTGTGGGCAGAGATCCGTTGGAGCGCTCCATCTGTGCCAACCTGAAGAATAAACCGCCATCGGTAAAATAACCAGTTGAAAATGAAACGGTTTAAAAAGCCGTCAAACGTCTATTTAATATGCAGCGCCACAAAGGAGCGGCTCGACAAAAGGACCGACCAGATGAGGGAAGAAAGCGTCGCCTTGGAAAATGAGACACTTTTGTGCAACCAACAATGTATTTTCTCACACATGCATGCGCGGCCATCTTGTTTGACACGCAGTTGAGGGTGTCTGCGGCGTTTGTGGCTGTGGGGAGGGGGGAAAAAACATCTTGCGTTTTCCTGATGACTGATTCCACCGAGCTAATGAGGCCGGTTCCCCCGGATCAAAGGCTGTAATCACTGAGGTCTGTAATACGGAGGGAGCGGCGCTGTCCTGCAGATTAAGAGCATGATCCGTGCGCTCGCCTTAATTATGAAACTGAACCGTGGAGGAATATGCAGAGAGGGAGAGGTTAAAGCCGCGGCGCTACCGAGTCTGTGCTTCATTTGGAACTTACTGAAAGCGAGTCAATGTTGATAAAACAATGCTGAGCTGCTCTTAATGGTGCGCAGCCAATAAAGGCTTATATAGTGCTGAGGCCAGACGATGGTGGAGAAACACATCGCAGCCTGCGTCGACAGAAATCACTCAAGATTTGGACTTTCTTCCGAAACTGTTGAGGAGCCGAGGACGTGACTGAAGCGAGGGAAGGGATTTATGGGCCCTGAAATTCGGGCTCAGCCTAAAATTAAAACGCGACAGAAGTTCGGGCCGGGCGCGGTGGTGGCGGTGGCGGCGGCGCGTCCGTCTGCCGATGCTGCTGGTGATTAACTGCCGCTCGCACGCTGCGCACGCGGGTGTGCTGATGTGCGCCGCACGATCATTTGAAGCGGGCGGCAGAAAACAGCCGTCGGGGCGATCTGCTGCGTCTGTGATCGCAGCAGTGGATCCATAATGTCAGCGGCTGGAGTGGTGGGAGGCCGCCTGTCGTCTCGCTTCGTTCAACAAGCAAAGTCTGACAGCAGAAAACAAATGGAAGATTTTGTCATCTGCTTCTTTTTCTTTTCTCACCTTCACAGAGACCAACGAGTTGAAAGCTACAGACATATATTAACCATCTATCTTTGGATGTTGATACATCGCAGACTAACTAATAAGACCTGAAGGAGCATTTGCATGTTGGTACGGTTCTTCATTAAGAGACGGTTCAGCTTTAATTACCTCTCTTCCAGCATGTATTTATGCAGATCTGCCGGTTAAATAACTCATTCATCATGAGTTGGCATCGTCTGAAAACATACCCACAATGCCCGGCTCTCAGGCAGAACTGTAACACCTCTGAAGGTCTTCATGAGAATTACAATGCAGTAAAAATGAACTCAGGAGTTTCTCGACACGGATCCTTCCTGTCTCCAGTTGAGCGACGAACGTGTCATTTCCTGCTTTCGTTTCTCGTAACATCTCGGCTCAATCGAGCCGATTCAGTTTGCAAGATACAAATAAGCCGCGGGAATCTTGGGAGAGATATTGGCCGGACGTGCTTTCGTCGTGCCGGTGTCGCAGCCTGTGGTGGCATTTTCACTGGTGTACCGAGGAGTGACGGTAAGAAGAAATCGGAGCACTCAGTTACTTACAGCTGTCTGCACCACTCAGGCTTCTTATAACATCAAAAACCTGGATTCTCATCGAATTTGCGCTCCACTTACTGCAAATCAGGTTTATTCCATTTACATTTTTGCTGATCACTCAACAAAAAACACAAGCTGCATTTTTTCCCCCTCTGGATTCTGAACAACTAATGTTGTCGATTCATCGCAAGCTTTTAGTTAATGGAGATTTGATTTGACTGTAAATTCTGTATTTATGACTGATCATATCAGTTGATTGTTGCATCGTAATGCATTTAAAAGGCTTTCTCAAGGGTATTGTAGCCTCAGTCGTGGGGAAAGAAAACATATCATGAATGTTATGGCGTTCTTGGTCCGCAATAACACGGATTCATCACCGATAATGGAAAAAATATGAAATCTCCAGGAAGAGTTTCATTTGCCGCTCCGGAGCTGTTATTTGATAAGCAGCTTGTAAATGAAGGCGATTCCTCTGGTGTGAGCTTGGTGGCAGATGAGATGACAGCGTGCAGAGCGTACCTGCTGGCATACTGCTCTATCCGGGAATGGGTGTCATCATGAGAGAGCTGAGGTGACTGGGACAGCCTGGAAATGAACGGGGTAATGTAGATGAATGGGACTGGCGCTTACACAGCCTCATTAACACACACGCGCGGGTCCACGCACACACATTCACAAAAGAAAACTAATGGCCCCGCACAACATCAGCCAGAAAACAAATCTGACGACCCTAGAAAGAGAAATGGGAGAGCGAAGTGGGGGGGGGGTGATCTACGTAGCGGCCGGATGAGTTCTGACAGCCCTGCCAGGGTGAGCGACTGAATGCTAGTTGGATGCTTTAGAGGAGAGAGAGGAGGTGAAGGATGAGGGGGGAGGGAGGGAGGGAGGGAGGGAGGGGGGAGACTTGGTTGGTCGCATGTTCAGCCAGTGGATCAGGCAGCCAGGCAGGCAGGCAGGCAACATGCAGTGCAGTCATGGCTAAGTTGGTGTGAGGAGGGAGGGGGGAGGAGGGAGGAGAGAGGAGGGAGGGGGGGTGAAGGCGGCGCCGTCTACAGGCATTCCAGTCTGGACACGAGGCGCTGCTCGCTGGTGGCGCAGATACTCACTCATACTGCTCCGGACACATGCTGATGAGGGTGACGGGACTGTAAAAGAACCGGAGGGGGAGGGAGGAAAGGAGGAGGGGGGAGGGAAGGAGGGAGGGAGGGAGCAAAGGTACCACAAAACATTTCACGGTCAAAATTACTCAGTGGGTCAGAGACACAAAACACAGCAGGTGGAGGAAGAAGTGGGAGGGAAAAGTCGGGCCGACCGCTGAGCGGCCGGACTCCACACATAAGGAAGACGATGCAAAACAGTCACAACTAGACGCAGCAGGTTCAGTTCTCACTGCAGTAAAATGCTCTTCCACTAACCGGCTGGTGAAAACATAGAAACGTGTCAGTGTCCGAGAGGCCAAAACGAGCAACTGGATTTGTAAAATTGGAAATGAAGTCACTTGATTTGACACGTTTCATCCCTGAAATGGTTAAATTAATAAAAAAAGAATGAAGCAGAATCTCTTTCCTTTCTGATGTGCAACATTACAGTGTGACTGTCAACTGAACAGTTGAAGATTCCCACCAATAAAGAGACAGTTCTCAGAGCGGCTGCGAATCCAAAGCGACACGCCGAGATGGTGAAACGTGTTTGTTGATGTTACAAAGTCTCCCGAAGTTTCCAGTCCATGCTAATTGCTGCTATTCTTGGAGATGCAGAGCATAAATTGCTATTTGTAAACAAGTGGGATGCTTTCTTATCTCGCAAAAACACAAATAAATGCGCCATTTCATAGAGGAGGCTGGCTAGAAATTGGTAAGATAACAGTTGAGGTTGACAATCTCTCGCCTCGCACTTTTGTTCGCACATTAAAGCCGAGAAATTCAGAGGGAGACGTGCGGCATGGCGGGTTTTGTTTCTCGCAGCGGGGCAAGCCAATTTAGTCACATTTTTTGGTGCTGTGAGGAGAATTCGAAATGTAGCAGCAGATCCAGACAGAAGCGAAAGGGAAAGAAAAACATCGGGATCAGCTGGGCCGCGCAAGGCTGAGCTAACTCCTCAGCTCCGAGTTGCAGCATTTTGCGAGCGCCTGTCGACATCGTCGGCCCCGTGTACTCGTTTCATCCTTCACGAGGGTAATGTCAGGTTTAATTTTGCAAAGGTTTGGAGAGCGTGGACGGGCTTTGTTCAACAGAAACTTGCCTGACCCGACCTGGATTCAGTTAAATCTCGACAAAACATCCCAAAAGCTATAAAAAAAGCAGCTCATTCTGGTGGTCTCTCACAGCCAAACGACTGAGTTAAACCTCTTCACTACCAGAGCTGATGACTAGCTCTGCCACCAGACCTTCCTGTCTTATCTCTTTGAGAAACACTTGACAGGTTCATCTATTCAAACTTGTTTTTCTCAAGTTCACTTTCAGAAATATTCTCTTTTGTATTTCAATTAATCTTCCATGTTGTCCTTCGTTCTACCTTTTGAGTCATCTCCTATATTGTGTTTGGAGCCTTTAAATCACAGCACAAACCTTCAAGTCAGTGCACTGTAAAAAACAGCGACCTGTGTGTGAGGAATGACGGTGGTACAGGTGAGGCCCGAGGGGGCTGTGCTCGTGTTTTACCACCACCAGCAGTGACCAAATGTCTGAATGAGACGGTCTGCTGTCAAAAAATTAGGCCACAGTGAACCTTGTTAAACCTGCACTGCTTCTGACTGAGACCACAGATAAGATATGGAAAAGCAAAGCGAGTGGATCCTTCTGAATTACGCCTTTCATTTTGGTGCTGACTCGTATTAGCATACCTGGCAACCCTCTCAATCACAGATGGAGAAGAATGTCAAACTCACAATCAAAACAAAACATGATGAACTGTGAGAAAGCGACATTAAAACTCGTCACACAGCGTCGAGTCATCGCACCAAAAAGTGCTACTTGACTTCAAAGTGACGACTGCGCAAAATTTACACAAAAACACCTGACAAAGTGTTGATGTCTTTTGTCATCACTGTAAATGTTTGTTAACATTTCTCAGCATGTGTTGCAATGCGTCTACAGAGGTTGTGAGGTTTCTGAAGACCAATAGAGTTGCTGTCACAGCGAGCTCTGCTTTTATGCTCCCTGCCTGTCCATCGCCCCCCCCCCCGCCCCCGCCCCCCCTGTGTCAGGGGTAAAAGACCACCTGCACATGCTGACACCTCTACCTGCCTGTCAGCAGGGGCAGAAAAGAAAATGTGAGCGTTTGTGAGTGTCTGAGCGGGACTGAAACTCAGAAACATGAAGATGTTACAGGAGGGAATAAAAAGCGTTTTTAGAAGAGTGAAAAATGTATTTACCTTTCCGTAAACATGAGAAAAATCTAAGCAAGGTGTATTTCTGTTTTTGTGTGTGAAAATACGACCCTAAGATTTATAATCCAATTTACAATTCAAGGCCATTAACCTTTATGTGAGGCCAAACACAGCAGCTATCTGTCTTCTACTAACTGATGGTGTGGAGTGAAAAGCAAAGGCCAGCACAGCTGTGTGGGGAGGGGGGGAAACCATTTAAAAGGTTCTTTCACATTATCAAATATAGCTGTGACAGATCAAAAATCCTATCTGGCATGAAATGAGGCAAAGATATAAGTGGGAGTTGGGAGTAGGTGGTGTTGTGCGCTCTCTGTTTCTCTCTCTCTCCCTTTCTTTCTCTCAAGGTGGAGTGAAACCGAGTGGGTGGAAATGAAATGAAAAAAAAGGCGAAAAATGATGTTACATGAGTGGAAAAGAGAGAGAGCAAGCGAGTGCATTAGGGAGGGCAATTATTCAGCAGACAATCTCATTTTCTCCTCTTGCTGTAAGGGAAGTTTAAACATTACAACTTCTGAGAAGTTCCCTTCGTTAAGACGACCAACAGAGCCTGAACGTGACATCACCGCCGACTGGAGCAACATTTTTGATTATGCAGTTACTTCATCTTGTTTACACACAACTGGATAAAACACAAATTACTCATTTGTATTCAACACTGATGATTATTTTTTTTCACTCAACATGAAAAACATCTAAAAAACAGAGCAGAAATAATCTTTACGCCTCGACTTCATGTGCAGAATTCCTCTGTAGGAGTTGTTGTTCCAATTACAGGGAAATCCGTTTAAAATTAGATCATAAAATACATTTTAGAGACTCAAAGATATCTCAAGCCGCCAAATTTTCTTTCCTCGGGGCTAAAATGAATGGTATAATTTCCCGACACGTCTGAGGGAGACCTCTCAGGCAGTACAAATGCTCCCAACCGCAAATACCAGCTCCCCTCCTAATGTGCAGAAACCTGAGGCAACACACGGATGGCCCGGAGCTCGCAGCAGAGACCCGACGTGGTACAAAAAAAAAAGAAACGGGAAAATGAGCACCATGAAATAGCCCTAAATTTTTCTAAGTCTCCATCCCTGCTGCCATATTTGGAAAAGATCTCTGCGTTTCATGACAATTTCTCCACCTTTTAGGGGACATTTATCAGGCGGGCAGCTCTGCCGGAGTCATTTCTCACAGAGGACGGGAAGTGAGAATGAAGCGAGGCGGGAGGTGGGGAGGAGTGCGGACAAGGATGGGAGGGATGAAAGAAGTAGAGCAATCCATCTGTGCGGGGGGACTCGGTGCGACGGGGAGTCGAGGAAAATCTATTGCGAGCGAACAGGTGAGTCACGCGTGGAAAAAACCCTCCCAAAACAAGAAAACGGTGAGTTGTTGATGCTTAAAAAAATGCAAAACTACATTGTTCAAAAGTGAGACCGACGTCAAGCGTGAAATGTCATAACTGGTTTGAATGAGTGACTGCAGTTTCTGGAAGACCGCTGACAGGCCGAGGAAGGAGGAAGCCATTAAAATATGATGTGGCTCCAAAAAAACAAAGTCTGGAAGCGAACGTGGGAGTCGGGTGGTTTTCCAAAGGGGGCTGCAAGCGAGACGCCGCGCTCTGGGGGGAGAACGAGGAGTCTGCCTGAGGTTTCTGCATAATGCGAGCCCCGTTAAAATGGCTCTCTGGGGGATTTACAGCTGGCAGCCAATGGGAACTAAATCAGACGCGGTCTGATCTATAGAGCAGCAGCAGCACCTGGACCACAGGTAAATAAACACTAAACAAGGTGGGAAATTACCACGAGTCCAGCATGAGTCACATTCCTTTCATTTAACTGAGACTCTGCATCAGTTTATTACAAGTCGTATTACTTGTCACGGGGAGTTCAATCAACATGAAGAGGATTCGAGATGTGTTATCGCTGCACTGATCTTGACCTAAAAATGAAAGAAGCCACAAATGAAAGGCCGCGTTACAAACCGGGCGCCGCAGCTTTCAGAGACGAGGGTTTACCGGGAGGTTTCACTGACGCAACGGAGAAACAAAAATAAAGAGATAAAGAAAAGCTTGAGTACCTCTTTCTTCTTTTTCTTTTTTTTTTTTAAATCGTGTCTTTTTGCCAGTCCTCCAATGTTATGGACAACAAATTGCTGGAGTAACTCTTCAACAAGCAGGTTAAGCCACTTGTCACAAGCGGTCACGCTTTAAAGCGATTTCAGAACAGCTGCGAGGCTTTGTGAGGCAAAAACCCGGCAGGCGTCAAACCACAACAAGTCACTCGTAGTTCCCCCCTTTTCTACTTCACTCCATAAATAAATACAGCTCTGTGAAGATCTGGCTGGTACCTCCCCTCACAATGAGCCTCAGCCAATCAGAGGGGAGCAGTTATTTGGCGCACAAACATGCGTTTCACCTCTGAATACGTCGGATGTCAGGTGAGCGCCACTGCTTCAAGGTGATAACGTAAAGTCGATTTTCTGAAGGTGGCGAGTTATTCCTGCAACAATCGCTTTGAAATGACTTCAGAACAGCTGGAAGGTGTGAAAGGAGTCAGAGCTCAAAGTAAACACTGTCTGTCGTATGTAGCTGGATATTTCTGCACCATGAAGAGCTGGATTAGGTTCAGACCAACCTCATAATAAACTGTAAACACTGACAGAAGAACGAGTTTCACACACTTTACAAGGACGGCTGAGTTTTACGTACGTCTCCATGTTGTCGCCCTCCAACACGGTCTGCACCGGCAGGTAGCCGAGCCGGGGGTGCTTGGCGAAGTACTTCTTGGATCGGAACTTGTTCTTCAGCACTTTGGTGAAATCGCGCATGTCCTCACCTGACGTTGTCTGCGAGAGAGAGAGAGAGAGAGAGAGAGAGAGAGAGAGAGAGAGAGAGAGAGAGAGAGAGAGAGAGAGAGAGAGAGAGGGGCTGTTTCATGATGCTTTTTCCTCATGTGAATGCCGGTTTATGCAGCACCACCGCCTCTTGTTCCCACATAAGCTGCAGAAGCATTTGTTGTGGAAGTGAATGCGCTTGCTAATTAGATACTTAGCAAAGGTGTTGCTTTTGCAGAAGTGGTTTCTGCCATGCAAGCAAACAGCAAATTACCAGCAGAGTCTGACCAGAGGGAGAGAATTATCCCTTTGCACAGGATCCACACAACTGCTGCTTAACACACACACACACACAAACACACCGAGCCTCCCAACACAACACCCACAGTTGACAGATATGCACAAATGAACAGACTCTATTGAGTTCACTTGGCTTATTGACTAATCCGCACAATTTAAGATGCTAGCTTGAGCGAACCAACAGCAATTACCAAACAATTACGCCAAAGCTGGAGGGGAACTTGCGCGTGCATGTGTGTGTCTCTGTGCTGCTGCTGTGCCAAAGTTGCCTCCTCCCTGGCTCGGCAGACAGGTTTTTTATTTACGAGTTTACTTTTCTTGAATTTATTAGATTGTGAAAAGTAGATATGAATATAAGCACGAGGGGCCACGCGGTTGAGAATACAGGCAGGGATGAAACGCAACAAAGATCCCCAGTTGGAGCAGCGTGATGTAATAATAAAACGCCTGCTGTAACCACCCGGCCATTGAGACGTCCTCTACTGAGACATTTGTGGGAGATAAACACACCAGCCACAAAACCTTCAAACCAAAACAGCCTCTCAAAGGAGGAAAGGTAAAAAAACCAAACAAACATGCAATTACAGTAATCCATACAGCAAAGCGCTAAACGCGGCTCCTCCAATATCAGTGAAAAAGTCAATATTAGGTATAGAAACACGACTCCCGTAAAAAAAAGAGAATCAGAACCCAATAAAAAAAAGCAATATTGTTGCCATAAAATAAACAACGAGGCAAAGATGAGAAAGAGAAACTGATTAAATGACCGCTCAGAGTCTCACAAAAGCCACTGTCAATCTGTGGCTCCCCACAAAACCTGGTTTATTATTCAATACGGACTCGAGACTTTCAGGCACTAAACCCAAACACAATTTGGTGTCGGTATTGGGAGGACCATAAACATAATTATGTACTTTACAGATATATTTAATAGGAAATGGAAAAAAAAAACATACATAAAAAATAAAGGTGTTGAATGAAGTTGAGCTCAGCTCAACGGGGTTTGAAAGACACAATAAGTTGATTCAGAGGAGTTTTTATTAGATTTCCCGTCTTGGCGGGAGGCATACAGCTCAGAACTGCGAGGTTTAGGTTCCTTTCAACAAATCTCCACTATATTGAGGTACAATAAAGCTCTGCTGGGCTGAATATGCAGTGCTTATGAGTTTTCCGTGGCTTTTCATCAGGATTTGAGTCGTCTCTTTTCAGAGTATCTTTTGCGTTTGTGCTCCAGCCTTTCCAGCTTGAATCTGGCTTTATGATCGAGTATAAGAGAGCGGCAGCATCAGTGTTCTCCCAGCAGCGAAGCAGCCTGAAAGGTTGACTACACTGGATTGCATTAGCTGGTTCCTT
>JAUESE010000023.1:3545475-3555844 GCA_032274725.1 Malacoctenus triangulatus
CCCCCCCCCCCCCCCCCCCCCCCCCCCCCCCCCCCCCCCGCCCCGAGCCGCGCTCAAACGTTTTTTGGAGACTCTCGCTCATTGTCTCAAGCTCGCCGGATTCCTCCAGGGAACGTCAGCGTCGGTGTCAGAGAGATGATCTAATTACTGTCATTAGCAACATCTAATTGGAGCTTTAAAATTAAAAAGATTAGCTCGGGCGCTAACTGTGCTAACCTATTTTAGCGTTTGAGAGTCAGAGTGGAAAAAAAAAACAAAAGGAAGAAAAAGAAGGAGAGAGAGACAGAGAGAGAAAGAGAGAGAGAGAGAGAGGGAGGAGGTAAGAGAGAAAGCAAGCTAAAAAAAGAAAACCAGGGTTCTATATCATTCTCTGACTTCATTGAAAAACACACTGAGTCCACGGCAGACGGGGGGGGGGGGGACGGCCGTGTGTCTGCCCCCACAGTCCCTCCTCTCCCCTTTCAGCCTCCACCCCACTTCCCTAATTAACAATTGTTTTAATCCGCTTTTAATTCTGCAGACAATTGCACATTTTGTGCGCGTGTTTGTGTGCGCCCTGCGCGCCGAGGGTCCCTCGCACCCTCCACCAGATTATTCCAGCCGGTCTCCGCCAACCATCGCCCACAGCGACCAAAGGTAATTGCTTTTTAATTAAGCCTCCAGCGCTAATCCCAGTGATATTCAGCAAGCACGAACCGGCAACGCACGCTCAGATCCAACGCGAACACGGGAGCGGCGGGGACAGACGATGAGGGAAGGGGGACGTTCAACAAGACTTACTTGGCGGCAAACTGGACAAATGTGTGATAAGCTTTGTTAGTATTTCTCGCCTCCGTCCGCGGTGGGAGGCAGAGCGGCCAGTGGAAATAAAGTCATTCATGTACTGAAGCGGTAAATGAATTTTCGCCCCACGCCGGATCTGAGAGCATCCCTCAGACTGAAAATGAGTACTTAGGTCGATTCTCGACACTGTGTGGATTTCAGTGAGTGCACGAGATCGTCTCCAGTGACCCTAGAATGAGCCTCGCAAAGTCTGGAGTAAAAAATAAAAGCCTTAGCCAAATCTAGCCACCATTTCTTTCTCTTGTATTGTTTCCCCCTCTCATTTCCTTTCGCTTTTATGCTTCGTTCCACCTTTTCTTTACTTAACTTCTATCTTAATATCATTTGTAGTTTATTTACAGATGAGAAAGAAAACCCGTTTTCACCCCTCATTTACAGATCTTTCATTGACACGAGTGTTTCACAATACTCCACAAGGGGCAGCGCTGAGTCAGCAGTTAATGGCATCAACTTCAATCGTAGCAGTTTAACAAAAAAAGGGAAACAGTTGTCATGTAACTATTGAGAGAGATTAAAAACAGTGACTAAACTTGTAAAATTTGAACCTGTAGTTCAAGAATTAGTCACACTGTGACATCTCTTCCTTGTGTCTCAGTATTGCTCAGCAGCCACACTGCCCCCCATGGTGTCCTGTGGTATTGCTCCATTTCATCTGTATTCATACATTCAAGAGGATGGATAGAAACGCAAAAGAAATGGGCGCAAAGTGAGAGTCAAAAGAGCCACAAGTGTCAATAACATAAAGCCTAAACGGGCCTTTCCTCTTGTTAAAATACACTTCCTCCTTTAGTCCTTTTAGTCATTCAATCCACACCATCATGTTCTCTTCCTGGCAGCCATTTTCCAGCCTGTCCCCTCTCCGGCTTCTCTTCCGCGGGACGCCGCACTCCGTCTCCTTCGGGGCGCGGAGTGAAAATGTCCCTCTTTGCAGACATTTGTGTGATAACTATGAAATATGCCGAACAAATGAGCAGCCCGCACTCGCAGCGCCGTAGTAAATCTAATTTGATTCCTTGTCGCGTCTCGCAGCTCCCCGAGTTTCTCTTTGAAGTCTGCGGTCCGATGTGTGAAGGTGCAGCTGAAGCGGAGTTAAGGCTTATGTCGGCCTGTCTTTCACAAACATTTTCATCGCTCACGCTGATCCCCTCGTGTCATCTGGGATCCCTCTCACAACTTTCCACCAGCATCACACAGGCCTGTCTCCTGGATAATCTGTTCACCACGTTGGTGTGGAAAAGAACACTTCTAATTTAATGCCAGTTTTTGGTTTCACCAAGTCGCTTGTCAAGCGATGAAACCACATGTCAGCAGCAGCGGCGGCAGCAGCAGCTCCTCTGGGCAGAGTGGAGATTTCACACAGACTCGGCTCAACGTTTCTGCCAAGTGATCCCGACTACCCGTCACAGCCATCACGCTCCTTTCTGACACATTTTCACTCTGTTGAGTTTCGACTGTGGCATATGGCTCAACAAGCTGCGCCCCTGCTGCAGATTACAGACTATATATAGCACGATTTATCTTTAATCTCCCAGTGATATAACAGCAAAAAAGCGTTTCGGTTGCTTTTTTTTTGTTTTTTTTCCCCTCCGCTGCACCAGAGTATTTACCTCCGAGGCCACGCTCTGTGCACCATCCTCCTGTTCCAATATCCTCCATCCTCCCTCCTGCCTTCTCGTCTTCTCCCTCCTTCCCTCGTTCTCTTTTGCACAACTCTCACTTGTTTCCTGCCTCCTTTCCTTTTCATTAGGCCAGTGACAGCCGCGAGTCTGAAAGACATCCTTCAAATAAAGTGAAATGTAACTCAAGTCCCCATATTGCGATAGATCAAATCACAATCTTCTTGTCAAAACGTTGAGCTGGATTCACCGTGAGATATTTCTTTATTTTAGGAACGGTGGAAATAAGGAGAGGCTTCCTGTCAGAGGCTGCTGTCCTATAAACCGGTACATGCAGGTACTTGGACAGGCCACGACATGCACAAACAAGCTTACTGTACATAAACCTTGGGCTGTTAGGGCCAATCACATACGAAGTGTAAGTGGCCGTGGTTCCCCTGATAGATCCGGGTCCTCCGAGGCTCCGACCTCGCACGATGAGACGTGACGTGTCAGAGAGAAGCATCCTGATGGATGTTTGAGCAACACGTAATGATCCGCCTCACAGCGGCAGCTCCCAGGTGAGTTCAAGTGGCTCATGAGCTCACTGAAGACTTTAGAAGGAGATGGGCGAAAGGTTATTTTTTGAGAGGAGGAGCGGGGGGGCATGAATGATTTAGGAGTGGCATGCGAAGAGCAGATGACGGTATAAATATAAAGAGGATGTGATACGGAGCATATGCAGCAGAATTAGAAGAGATGTGACAGGAGAGGAGAAGGCAGCTGCTGTCGTCTTTACTTCTAATAGAAGACAAAAGTTTGAGATCTGCTAATGAAAAAAAAGACGTCTGCATGTGCAGTCAGGGAACATTCAGACACAGAGCAGCACCTCAATAAAAATACACCCGCAAATTTCAATCAGAGGGGGTGATAACTCCTCCACGATGATCTCCACAGGACGGATGAAGTGCAGAATCGCTTCCAGCTCGCTGCGCACCAGAGCCGAAACGCCGAGTCACTGAAACATCGCGGGAGCGACCGCTACATTCCAGCAAATGTTCCTCTTCCTGTAGGAAAATTAATTACCCCTGACAAGAGAGGGAAACTGTCCAAAAGGAGGAGGAGGAGGAGGACGGGCAGGATGAGGAGAACCATGGCAGAGGAGGAGGAGAGAAGCTGATCCAGGTGAACAGACGCAGAAAGCGAGGAGGAGGAGGAAAAGAGGCTTGTGAGCAAAGGACGAATCGATGCAATTTCTAGGTTAAATCTGTTGAATGTTAATTGGGTCAATCCTCCACTGATTGTTATTCCGACCTGACGTTTTCAATTGAGCGGGCGTGTTAGTGGGAGGATTACACTCCGTAATCTCTCCCCCGATCTGAGGCGGTGATATTTTTTTTATTACCACTGAGGAGGAGACACCGACAGACTCACAGAAACAGGCGGCGTACAGACAGTGAGTCAGCACTGCGTTGGTGTTCCAGCCATACATTTGGCCGGGTGGGACGCTGGCAGCGTGCAGAGCTGAAGCCTCGTCCCCACAGATTGATTGTCAGAGCGATAATGGAGGGAGCAGCAATGATTGCACCCCTGGTTTTCTTCCCCCCCTATTCACTTTGGCTGCCCCCCCGTATCGCACCCCGACTCTGTCGGACAAGCAGCGCGGGAGAGTGCATAAGTAGGGGGAGCTGGAAGGTCAGAGAAACCTCCAGCTGGCAGCCGGAATGACGGCCTCCTGCCTCTCAGTGCTGGCAGGTCAATGTGACTCTTTTCTCCCTCTTCTGGGGTTCGTGTCGGCAAATCTCTCAGCACTTAAGATTTAGTCATACCGTGACGGGGAAGCGAGGAAAGGAGGGCGTGAAAAAATCTTTAGTCGGACTCTTAAATGCATGACTTGGTGGTGTGTGTCTTTTGTCCGCTGGGCCCGCAGGGCTTCTGTAATCTCCGCGCTGACCCGGCTCGGCGTGGTTCCGGCGCGGGATCGACGGCTTCGGCCATAGATCATGGTGTCAGGTGAGTAGCGGCGGTCCGGCCGAGCCGACTGTCTGGAAACAAACAATGCCTCCAGTCGGCAGGATATTGAAGCCTAATACCTTCGGAGGACCACCTGGAACGCCTCAAGTGCAGGAAGAGAGCTGTAATTGCTTCTGTGGGGGATTGAGTGATTAAAACCCAACAATTAACATCGTTTCAGAGGTTTTTAGAGATCTGGAAACTACAGAAATGATGATTAGATTGGAGGGTGGATTTTTACAGATTTGGAAGACCAATTTTTACCTTTATTATGTTCAGACTTTTCCATGAAAAGCACTGAGCTTGCTTTCTCCTTCTTTACACTGAACAACAAACTTGTTTACTCTGATCCTTGCATGTTGCGAGGCTTCTTTCTACCGACATAAACTAAACGTGATGATAAACGACGCATGCATTAGTGGGTTTAGCTCACTGCTGGGAGTTCCCTGAGAGCCACTAATGGAAGCGAGCGCACAAAATCCAATGCTACACGACTCATAAACACAAACCTGACACACGCATGCATTACCGGCAGAATAGATGCACTTTTCCTGGACGTGGGAGAGAGAACGCGCAGGAAAAAAATAAGAAGAGAGAGAGAGAAAAGGACGGCCGGGCCGAACAGACTTCATCTTCATTTATATTTGCGTCCAATAATATCAACGGCAGTCTATAAAACATTTCCCGTCCTCTTCCCTTCATCTCATCATCATCAAATGGTCACTTTCTGCAGCAGCAGCACGCGGGGAGAGGAGAGCGGCTGTATCAATGATTTAAGTGCTGTTTCACGTCACTTCACTCCTCCGGAGAGGCGGCGCGTCTGCAGTGATTTACATGTGATGTTGATTGGGGAAGAAACCGCGTCTTCATTTTATGCCATTGTCCCCCGCTCGATTCGAATATCACTCGGTGGATTTGAATGACCCGTATTAATGATTCTGTCACCACATAGATCTCCTGGCTGTGACTAATCACTCAGACTAGCTGCAGAGTGAGTAATTGTGTGTGTGTGTGTGTGTGGGCAGTGCGCGTGTTCAAGTGAGTAAATGTGTGTGAGAGCTGAATGTGTCTAAAGGTGCGCGAGAGAAAATCTCTTTGGTTTGAACGCGAGCCAGATCGCTCAACAGAGGGGGGGGGAGGGGGGGTTCGGAGGCAACCGGCCAGCAACCTGGGGGCTCTGAATGCTAATGCTAACGCTTGCTAATAACCCAGAGGACCCCGGCCGGCGGGGGCTGAAGGACGTGAAGGTCAGACAGCCGGGCGCGGTGCCCACGCCTGAGTCACCTGTCCTCTGGTAGCAGCGCGCCAGGAGCAAAGGTGAGCGGCCCGGAGGGCGAAGCGTTCGCTGTCGAAAAACGGGAGGAAAAAAAAAAAAAAAAACAACACACGAAGCCGCATTATCAACGCGTCGGGGGCCGCCTCTGAAGTGGGATTTGGCTGAAGACCCGTTTACACACGCAGAGTCAAAAAAAAAAAAAAAGAGAGAAAGTAGGCGCCGATGCTTCGGTAATGAGAGTAGGAGGACGCTGCTCCAGAGAGAGGTGGGCCCTTCAGCCAATTGTGAGCCAGCGATCACGCACGGGGAGAGAGCGAGGCGACGAAACGAGCCACCGGGGCCCCTTCCTGCGGCGCCGCTTTAGCGAACGAGGCACGCCACTCAGAGGCTCCTCACCGATAGGCTGCTCCAGTCGAAAGCACACAAGCAATCTAGTGGAGAGAGCAGGAGAGCGCAGTGATCTCGGGACAGAGGACGGGGAAATGTATTCAGCCTTTTTTTTTTTTTCTTTTGGGACGGACTCAATGAGCTTTTACATTAAGCTGATGTTCTGAATGAGAATGAGTCCAAAACAGAAGCACTCAAGGTCTGTAGACACAAACAAAGGCTTCGGGGACACTGTATAGATGTGAAAATTCCTCTAATAGCAAACAACCTCATTAAACATTATCACTCTGAACTGGTAAAGTGGCAGAAGAAAAACAATTTACATGCCAAATAACAGTTGCAGCGCTAAGAACAGCTCCAGTTAAATGGCTTCTGCTCGGAAATAATGCTAAGCTCAGTATTATACATCAGCCTAATGAACGCTGGTACATAACACAGAATCACATCACAACCAAACAGCCACCAGCGAAGCAACACAAAACGCTATAACTCACTGGATCCTAAAGCACTCCCGTCATTTATCACGCAATTGCCTGAAAGTGAAGTCACTTTGTCCCAGTTCCTATTATAGAGTTTAGATGCTACTGCAAAAGAGTAATCTATTACATTCGATCTTCTAAAGGGAGCCATGAGTTTATTTAGTGGAACAGAGACGGGTCAGTGTTGTAGTTATATTTGTGTTTTTCACACATCGCGCACAGTTGCATCATTACCAGGTAACAATATAAAGTATGGACGTCATAAACAGCCTCTGTGCTTTATTCTCTTTATTAAAGTAATGTGCTTCTCCAAGTCTGACAGCAGAGCTGTGGAAAATCAGCACGAGGAGCACGGAGCAGAGAAAATGTCACAGCCACAGATCGGCTCAGCTTCCTGCACAGTTTGCGCGTCTTATTTTCATCTTGTTTCGTGCAACAGATTCAAAGTGATGTGAATTCTTTCCAGCCTGAACGCTCGTAAACGGCTCCGACGCATCCGGACTCTCCGCCGCACAAACTCTCATTAAAACGATGACAAATGCAGAACGAGAGAGCGCGTGAAAATTCGAGTTGATTCGCCAATCACGCAAAGTGAACGGAGGACTGTGGTTACGCAGGTGACGGCTGATGAATGTGAAGTCGTTACAGGTTTAGAAGCAGTGTCTTGGTAATTTGGTGCTAGATCGGTGGATCTAATGTGCTACTTTGTGACTCTACTGATACAATGAAGCAGCTGTTTCCAACTGAGGGTAAGGGGACCCTGCTGAGGGATGCCGAAGAGCCCTGAGAAGCTCCGAGGCTTTGCCTGCACAAATGGCAAACTTAGATTCGTTAGAGAAAACCATAAAGAGACAGACGAAGGAAACTGACCACTACTTTTATTTTGGAAGTTCCTTCTTCTGTGTGTTTAGTTTTGGGATGCAAGGTTGAAACTGCAGCCTCAATGTTGAGGATCAACAAAGTTTTGGAGTCAGTTTATGTGATGAAAGCATAAATTGGGGACGTAGTAAATCCAGCAAGGAAGCACTGAGGGAATTATTCTAGTGATTTTACGAAGACTTCACGTCTCTCAAGAAAATTAATAACATGAAATGTGTTTGTTCTCCAACGCTTTTAAGTTATGTGTGTCACTTACAGTAATTACGGCAGTTAAATTTAGTATTAGTCGATATAAATATGCTCGACGGAGGAACTGGAGTTTGTTTAGGGACTATATTTCCTGAGTCAGACAATAAAGCGTGTGTGCTGTTTTTGGGGGCTCGGCGCTGTCCCGCGGCAGGAAGGATGGCCGGACCCCGGGGGGCGCGCCCCGTGCAAATCCATCATCAGGAAGTCACTGTTCCAGTCTGGCGGCCAGTGAGCGCACCCCGAGGAAGGCAGGCCCAGCCTGGCATTACTGATTCCCCCAAGGGAAGGCCAAACGAAGCCGGAATGACTGATGCAACCCAGGGGAGGGTAATCGGGTGTGGAATGACGGATGCTTCCCACCGGTAAGGGAAGCTATCCAGCGAGGTCTGGCCTCTAAGGAGGCTGAACGGAGCCAAATGAGCGATTCCACTCCACAGATGAATTAGCTCAGGAGCGGTTGATTATGTATTTATTGTGGGCTGAGTGCGAGATCTAATTTGAATCATTTCATCCACAACTGCTAAGAACTTAAAAAGAGCTGGAAAATGGTGAAAGCTGCGCTTTTTATGCTTCACTAAACACTGTCCTTGTGCCACCTTTATGAAAAAATGTTACAAAAATACTTTATTTATGATCTTTTTTCGAAAGGCATTAAAAATAAGCACTACAAACAAAAAAGCAGTAAAGAGCATTGCATTAAAGGAGGGATTAGACGCGAGCCACCACATGTTTGTTGAGCCCCGATTGAAGCTGGAAAGTAATCAGAAACTGTTGTGATGCATTAGCCTCCCGCGCTCCTCAACCCCCCCGCCCCTGTCCGAGCACGGCTCTGTCAAATCCCAACAGCTGGTCCCCTCTGCTGCCCCCCCCCGCCTCCCCGACGGAGATCAGGTCAGAGCCGTGCCACGCCGGAGAGACACCAATGGAGATCAGCAATCAATAACAATCAGCAGGGAGGGGGGGGGGTTCAAAATGACACCGAGTCCGGCACGCATCAGCGCTCGTTTCCTCTAAGGTGAAAATCGATGGCTTTGACAAACGGCGGTGACAAGTTACAGGGCGATCCGTGTTGTGTTTTTCATTCAACGATCAAATCCAATGTTTTAAGCTCTCCTCAAAGCCTCCCAGGCTGCGTGTGGAGTCGGCGCTCACGTGGCGTCATCACAACAGGCACTTAATACTTCAATAAAGAGACTGATTTTTATTGAAGAACGCACTCTGATTAATCCCTCCTGTTTGATATCACGCGCCACCACGAAAAGCATCTTATAAACAAGGCAAAAATCCAGCTTAATGCAACGACTCGCTCCAAAAAAACAACAAGCTCAGCTTGTCGGATTGTTTCTACCTGTGTCACAATAAAGAGAGAAGTGACTAAAGTAAAGGTTCACCGACATAAAAACAAAGCACACAGTGAATTATTATTTGCTCCACAAAAAAAGTGCAAAAAAACTCACTAAATCGGGTGACTCATGAATAAAAAGTCTAAAAATAGAGTAGAAACAAAGAGCGAGTTAAAGACGGCCCACTCAGCAATCAGCGTCTGATTTCTGAACAGCAGAGACATCTTCAATAAAAAAAGACAAAAAGAGACAACTTGTAGTTTTTAACTGTCTCCAAACGAAGCCAAAAATGTGTCATCAAAAGGAGAGCGAAATCATGCAGGACGGTCAAACTTTGCCAGCAATAACAGACCAAAACATCCCAAACAGACTCAAACAAGTCTCAAAGCATCCGAGCTGAAAGTAAATTGTCGTCGAGAAAAACAAACACAACATCAGGAGACGTCTCCGTCCTCCAGCTGCTGGGGGGGGGGGGTTCTCCACGTACCTTGCAGAGTTTCTGGTAGCGTGGCGAGGAGATGGCCATCCTCTGGAGCCTGTGTAAGAAGACCACCACTTTCTGGAGGGAGGTCCGGACCATGGCCATCATCTTAAGACTGCTACAAGTCTGCAGCAGCCTGCTCCCGGTCCGCATGCTAGCACTGCCCTACCCCGCTCATATTGTTCTCCCTCTCCCTCTCCCCAGCCAGCCGACCAGACCCCAGCCAAGCTGACGTGATGCGCACACACACATGTACACACAGAGCGAGAGAGAGAGAGCGAGAGAGAGAGAGAGTGTGAGAGTGAGAGAGAGAGAGAGAGAGGGAGAGAGAGAGAGAGAGAGAGAGAGAAGGGGGGGGGATAGACACTCACAAGCGTACTCGGCTCAGCATGCCCCCACGTTTCGTCACACGCATACACACACTACACACACGGAGCGCAGCCTCAGTTAGCTTTCTCTCTCTCTTTCTGAACAGTCTCTCCCAGCATGCACACTCACACACACACAGACACACACGACGATGATGCGGGCGAGCCGGACAAGACGAGACACTCACTTTCTCCTCCACGAGGACATTCACACGCGCAAAAACCCCCCCGACCGCAGAGCCAGAAGAGAGGCAAACAAATCTCTTGTGAAGGCACCCTGCAGAGTCACAGAATGGTGACGAGGAAGAGTGAAATGAAGAGGAAGGGGAAAGAAAATTAAATGAACAAGCGGAGAAGAGCGGAAAGTGCCGGCAAGCTGGGAGGGACGGAGAGAGAGAGAGAGACAGAGAGACGGAGAGAGAGAGAGACGGAGAGACGGAGAGAGAGATGAGGAGA
>JAUESE010000023.1:3578967-3594189 GCA_032274725.1 Malacoctenus triangulatus
GAGCTCCAGGAGTAAAACAGCGACTGATTCTGAGGAGTTGCTCCAGGTCCAAATCACGTCCTCGGGCGGAGAGACTCACAGCGTTACCGTCCGACGTTCACGTCCACCAGGTTGTGCGTCCAAGAGCTTCGAAAGCCATGTAAGGACATCGTTTATTACTGGTGGCTGGCCAAGGATTCATATTAAACCTAATGTCAGCTCATGTGAGACTAAGCTCTGCTGTTATTAGCTGCCACTCTAACTTTGCAAGCTTTGGACGGAGAGCAAGAAGAGACAAAAAGTCTGCTTTAAAGCAGGTTTCCTTCCTGATTGAGGGACGCTACTTCAGCGCCGTTCACCAGCCGTACCTTCTTTGGCCTGCTGCTCTCTGTTCTGCAGCTGCTGCAGCGTCGAGGCCTGATGTGCAGACACCACCACCATGTTGTCTTTGAGAGACGGCACGGGCCCCAGCGAGCCCACCTCCGCCGACAGCTCGTCCAGCCGCGGACTGAAGGCGCCGACCTGAAGGAGTCGAGACTGAGGAGCGCAAGAAGAAGGAGAGTCTGTGACTTATTTCGTGTTTCATGTTCATTTTGTTTCAATAAGTGTTTGTGGGGAATGCGTGCTGGTTTTTTACACGCAGAGAAAGACAGGACGTGCTGAATCCACTGACTTTGAAATAAGCCAATAAAACCCCAAAAAATGACATTTGAGGAACAGATGTGGCACAAAAGAAAAGCAGCTTATTAAAGCTTCATGATAAACAGATTTAGTGAACATGTCGTCTGTCTTTTAATGATGTAAAATGAGATTTTGGGAAATATTTGCCTGTTATTTACTGACATAATCTGTTTTGTGCCATTAGCCACAGTCATCAAACAGGATTCCGAGCATCTGTTTGGAGATGTTGTGGAAACGATGCAGACAATGATTAAGCTGACAAGTCTGGAAGTGGCTGGATGGAGTCACGCTTGGCGCTGACAAGCACTCCCTCACCGCTCACAGCAATTTAGATGGAGAGTGAAAAATTCCTGCTTCACACTTCGAGACACAAAAACAAGAGGCTCATCACTCTTCCTGTTGTTGCTGCATCTCTCAAACGTCTCAACTGTTTTCCCTTCATGGTTGTTTTGCTCTTTGTTTATTATCGTCTGCTGGATTTGAATCAAAGTGGTTAAAAGAAGCACGTCGAAACGCTTACTTGACATTCTCCGCTCATGTTTCTGAGTTGAACTTCGTCGCACTTTTCCACAGCTGGGACGGAGCCCAGCCACCGATCCTGCTCCTCTAACACCCGGTCCACGTCGGCCAGCTCTGCAGAAACCGCCCGGACCCGGGAGCGAGCGTGGACGCGCTCGCGGGCCGCCTGGCGCTCCCGGGCGCAGGCATCCCACTCGGTCTGGAGCAGGTCGACGCTCGTCCGCACCGCGTCCACGTTCACGGCCTCTGTGGGACACAAACACCGTGAATAAGCAGCTTTCAAGCTGACTTGACCCGAGGTGGTTCGAGCATCGCTCAACCTCTGTTTTGAAAGCTCTGGTGGGTTTTACAACAGCGAGAAATAAAAAGTGAAAATTGAACAGCAGCAGAAATGATGCACAAAAAAACAAAACAAAGTTGAAAGTTTGGCATTTAACAAATCCACTGCGGCTGAGCCGTGCTACTTCACTGCCCCCAGAACACTGTCTCCTCATTTCATCCACTAGTTATATGAAATCAGCTCCCCTGCAGGCTGACAGATTTTTACCATTATGTTCACAAATGCGTTTTGTTTACTGGCGTACACAACTAAACAGTGAAAATGAATGTTGGCTTGTAAATATCCAGAAAACGCTGAGCAGCTGCAGAAAAATGTATTAAAACCTTACGAGACAAACAGTTAACTAAAGAAATAGAATGATGCCGGAGCCAGAAGTCGTGAGTAGCTTTAAAACAATAATAAAGTTTAGGTCAGACACACTCCTGAAGAACATGTTGCACATAACTTGGGACAGTTTGTTCACACTAATGATGTGTTTTGTGCTTCGTACCGCGCTCTAGTTGGTCCATGAGGCCTCGTCCCTCCTGGATCGTCTGACTGACTCCAGCCTCCTTCGCACCGAGTTCCGACTCCAAACTCTGAATTGATCGATCAAAATGTAATCCAGATGAAATTTTTTGAGAAAATACTCTCCAAACTTCAACCGTTTGCTCACAGATCTGCAGGATTACCTTCAGGTTTGCCTGCAGGTCTGGGATGTCAAGTGTGGACTCCAGATGTGCTGAAGCCAGAGCCTGAGCAGACGTCTTCCATGTCTTCACCCAAGTCAACAAGTCCGAGAGTTTATTTTCAAACCTGCAGCAAACGGAGGATAAAGTGTGAATCTGAGTGTGTCTTCAAGCACATTTTACCAGGAGACATCTGAGTCCTTGTTCTTACGCTTTTATGACTTCTGTGTCCGTCTCAACCAGCCGCTTCTTCGGTGGAGCGGGCGGCGCCAACTCCTGGTCGGTGACGGAGGCCGCCGCGTCAACGGTATCCATGACGATCTGTCCCTCCACCTGCGTCATCCCGGCGTCTGTCGCAGCTTCCATCACCTGAGCAGTGAGAAGCCAATCAGAGCCAATCAGTCAGGAACGAAGGCCGCGTTCAGACTCCCTCCGACGACAGCCGGTCCATACCTGGAAGGAGCAGTCCTCCAGCTTCTGCACCAGGTTGTCCCATCGGTGAGCGAGCTCCTCTGAGTCCGCCTCGATCTTCGCCGACGCCTCGGCGCTTTGCAGGAGCTGGATCACATCCTGGCCGGCATCAGAGAGCTTGTCCAGTGTCTTCTTCTTTTTCTCCATGTCTTCTTTCAAAATCTATGTAAAAAATAGTCGACATAAGAAAAAAAAAATGAACTGAACTTGGTTAAAACTACCAATCTGATTGATGGCAATTATTGATATTGACAAAAGAGTGTAAATTACATCAATTGCTACAACTACAGGCACCATCTACTCACTGCTAATCTGCGCACGTTCGTATTCATTTCACTGGAGTCCTTAAAGTTGCTGGTCTGAACTTCACTCAAGGCCGCCTCCTTTTCAGCCAACCAGGCTTTAAATAAACTCTGTAGAAAAGGCAAAAGAACACAAATGAAACAAGCAACAAGCTGTAAGTCAACCACAATGACGCATCTGTGAGACATTCATGTACGAGTGCACTTGGGCTCAGCGTAGAGTGACTGCGGGCCAACAACAAGCATGTATGAGGTATTGGACCCACCTGGTCTGACAGAAGCTGCTGCCAAACCATGAAGATGTCCTGCAGCTTGTTCCACCGTTCTTCTGTCCAGCGACACACAGCAGCCCAGCGCTCACCTAAAGACTGAGTGGATGAACACAAAACAATGATGCAAGCAGCAACAGCTTTTTCCTCCACAGTTCAGGAAATCAAAAAGAGTCAACTTTCATAGTTTTTACTAAAAATCATTGAAAAAAATCTAACAGTTTCTTTATAATCACAGGTGAACAAGCTCCAGGTTGGTAAATTGCATAAATGAGACAAAAAGGCTTCATCACAAGAAAGATTTGCTCTCCAAAACGGTCCAAAAAGGCTAAGCTCTTACTTGCAATTGCTCCTCCAGGGCAGCAGTGGCACTCTCCCCGCTGTTCTCGTCCACCACCACCACCATGTGTGTCAGCGAGTTGACCTTCACCTGCTCCGCCTCCAAGTCGTTCTGAAGTTCCTGCGCAGGGGACACCAATGACGAGCTCAGCATGCTCACGTATTACTCAATAACCAAGCAAAGAAGTCAATAACCTTTATGGAGACACTGCATGTCTCTTTAAAGTGCAGGATCCAATACGCGACAGGATAATCTCTAAACTGCTCCGTGGGAGAAAAGGAGCAGCACAATAAAACTGGGATAGTTACGTACGAGCGCACGTGCGACACTTGATCCCGTCCTTACCAAAGAAATGACCCATTTCTCATGCAAGATCGGCAGTAAACTCATCGGAGTGACAAACTGTATTTACTTTGTGCTGCTCTATCTCTTCCTTGTAGTCCTCCAGGTCTTTTGCCGTCGCTTCAGTCTCTATATTTCTTATCCGCTCCTCCGTCAGCGTCAGCCAATCAGAGAGCTGCTGCAACTGTTGCTGCTGAAGATCCATCAGGACTTCGTGGAGCCTTGACACAGAAAAAACAACAAAATGGGACAGAAAAAGTTAGAAAAAAAGGACCCAGCAGATTTTTTTTGTAACCTGCTGCAACATTGAAGCAGAAGTAAGGAGACACAATGTTGTATGCAAACCCTGCAGAAAGTCAAGGCGCATAAAAGCCTGTATGTGTTAGGAATCAAGGTGAACAGATGCTGCAGTGGACATCAGAAGTGTGATTTATGAAGAGGTGCACAGCTGTGCGCTTATGAGTTTGTGAAGTGTCATAAACGTTGATAAGAGGGACCGAGGGGTCGGACAGGTCAGGCCTTGGAAAGCTGAAGGCTTATCAGCAGCCTCGTGCCTTCTTCACAGGACAAACTCATACAGAGCGAAACTCAGGAATCACTTCCTGTGGTTCGACCAAATCTTACTGTAAAAACAGGACAACTTCTGAAGCTCCTGCAATGATTTAATTCAAGATTTTCTACTTTTTTTTTTAGGTCTCCTTCATCAAACTCAGATGACTTCCAAAGTTTCCACCACAAATGACAGCGGCACATTTTCCAAACACGCAGGTGTGACGGTGTGTGCGCTGACCTGGCCTGACGGTCCATGCTGGCCACTCTGAGGCCCTCCCAGCGGGAGTTGAGGAGCGTCATCTGTTCGCGGATCTCGTCCTCCTCCTCCTCTGTCAGGTGGCCCTGGGCGATCAGTTGGTTACCCGCTTGGAGCACATGACCCACGCTGCTCTGATGCGCTGTCAGCTCCATCATGAAGGCCTGGAAAACGAGAGAGAGAGTGGGCAAGATGTTTGTGTCCTGGAAAACAATCGCCAGGTTGAACACTGACATTTGAATGTACTTCGAAACGAGGAAGAGAAACTACAGTGAATTAAGTTCCTCCCTGTTGCTGTGAGATCTCTGGATGAGTGATCAACTTTGAGGGCTGATTTGTTTACTCCTAAAGCGGCTCTGGGTCTCGTTGCTCACCGTCTCCCGACCAGCTTTCTGCTTTGACCCGGATTCCAGACATTGAACTTCACCAGCATTCGCATTTTAGCCAAAAGGGAATCCAGCCAAAGCCCCTTTATACACATGCACAGACACAAACCCCACGACTACGCCTCGTCAAACAAGCCACTGAGCTCCGGGCCAGGGCACCATGGAGCGCTAGTGTGCCACTGTTCCCAGAGGAATTCCTGGCATTCCCAACATGTACAGAGCATGTACTGCTGGAAGTGGGAGGCCTCCAGTTGTCTTCAGTCTCATTTTGAAAATAACGCATTCAAAAACAAATAATAAGCCAGTCAGTCAGGCCTCAGAAATGGCACCAATTTAGGGTTTGCTCAGGCTCATTTTCTACATGAACTTGGATAAGGAAGTGCTGTTTTTGTGTGATCAGCTGCACCTCTGCTGAGGTGCAACGTCTGTTTGCAAACCTCAGGTCGCCCTTCGCCTCCCCTCCTACCTCGTGTGTGTGAAACTGCTCCTTGACCTCCTCCACGTCCTCCGACACGTCGTCCTGGTCGTTGAGTCTGTCCTCAGCCGACAGCAGCCAGGTCAGGACCTCCTCCAGCGTGGTCTGGTAGCTGTCCAGGTCCACGTCCAGCAGCTCCCCCTCCGTCTCCGTCAGGGTGCCGGGGGTCTCGGGCCGCGGGCTGCTGCTCGCACCCTCCACCTGCACGTTCTGTGGGACATGAAGCACAATGTAAAGGCCTCTGCTTCCATCATTCATCTATTAGTGGCAAAATATTGCTGCAAGAAGGACATGTAAGGCACAAAAATGAGAGAATGGAACCACAGAAATCGGGTCTTTTCTGCTTCGAATGTGCAAAAACAACCCCAAATATATTCACATGATCACTTTATGCACACAAATAAAAAGCTGAAGCTCTCAGAGGAATATTTTGCATGATAATATGGCGACGTCCAAATCGCAGTGTGTTTGAGGATGTGTGTGCATCAGCAGCTGGTCTGTTTCAAAATAGCCGCAGACCTCTTAGAGGAGGCTGTGCTGCTGTAAACTATGCGCTGAGACCGGCCCCACTCTGAAAAGAAAAGGAAAACAACGACGGGCCTATTATGGGACCTGGGTGGCTCCAGTGAACGGGTCAATCCTAAATTTAGTCGTTGCCGCTTGAAAACACTGAGGAAGCTCGTCGGATGAAAGATGGAGGGAAACAGGCCAGAAACACATATTTGAAACGAAGATTCTGGAATCATTTCCTGCTGATTTGACATGAAAACACAAAAACTGGACTGAACAGGAGTTCCAGTCCGAGTCACGCCGAGTCAAAGATGACAGAAATGCTAATGAGTGTGTAGGAACTGCTGAACGGCTCAAACAGGCCTTTGTTTTCCACTCTGTAATCACACAGTGGAAAAGCCTGCGCAGCAACTCATGAGAAGTCGCCTGTTGAAAACATTCGATGACCTTTAGGATACGTTGGAGTGAGCCACAACACTACTGTACCTCGTTATGTTGCACCATCGCAGGCTGGCAGAGACCTACTGTAACAACGAGGGAGGGGGGGCCGGAGGGGGGGCCGGGGGGGCTGCAGGCCCCGTCAATTTATCGACTTGAATGGCTGTAAAATAGTTGTGGTCTGGCTCCACAGAAGGCTTTATTATCACCAGATGATTTGCGCGGCTCGCTTTCTGCATTCATCGCATTCGTGATCACTGAGCGCGTAAAGCTTCGCCGTTGGCACGCCGTCACCGTCGACGACAGGACGCTTCAGAGGCGAGCGGTGGAAAACATGTTGTGTTGGGAGCCGAAGCTGTCGCGAGGACTGAAAACAGCTCAAAAACAATCAGATGAACCGTGTTGTGCATCAAAAAAAAAAAAAAGCGGGAGGGCGTCGCCGGAGACAAAGAGCCTTTTCTTGTCCCCCCCCCCACCGGCAGTAATACGCATCACTTCCTATGCGGAGGAGACGTGTGCCAGGAAAGTAAAACCCCCTCGTTGGACCAATCAGGACTCCATTTAACAGAGTTTTCCAGGCCTTCATTCCAGGGTGTGTGAAGTATTTGCCCGTGGGCAATAAAAACTTAAGAGGTGGTTTCGGGATTTTCTGACTTCTTACTCGAAAAACCACTGAAATGAGCCGCCGCGGGCCTGCATGTGACTGCACCGCACGGCGGGCTGGGAGGGGCCGAGGAGGTTCCCAACACAATCACACACGTCTAGTGACGAGAGTGATCAAGCTGCATTCTTCATGCTCCTGATTTATATTTACAGTCACAAATAAATGAGAAAAGGAGCGATATTGTGCAGCAGCAGCAGAAAAGTCCATCTCAATCAGGCTGACGGCACAAAGTTTACAGATGTTAAACATTAAACTGTGCTGATTGGTCCCAAATTAAAACCACTCATCCTCCACCACACGCTCCTTAATGGTAAAACAACCTTTCCTGTCAATCTCCCTCACACACACACACACACACACACACACACATCCTCCCCTCCTCCTCTCTTTCTCTCCACTTCATCCCCCCCTCTTTTCCTCCCACCCCCTTTTACAGTGTTTCCAGCGAGCGGCTCGCTGGGTCGGATAATGTCAGAGGGGTGAGTCACAGCTCTGCTCCCCATTTGCCTGCGCCTGCTGTGCTTTTCACAAGCGGCGCTGGAGAGAAAGGAGGAGACCCTCCTTTCTTTTTTTTAACGGCTGACTGACTCCTTCGATCAACAGGAACACAACCAGGAGCTCCGCAGTCGCCCGCAACGAGCTCCGATCCGTGATGGGTCCAGTTTGTGTTGCACGTACAGCTGTGCTGCCTTTACGTTGTTAATGGAAGATAAGCTTTTGTTGCATCAGCACACGCAGGGCGAGTTTACACAGACAGTCAGTGGGGAATAAAACGCACATCAGCTGGCCTGAAGCATCAAACCCACCACGGAAATAACTGCACCATGGGATGTTATTGGGATCAGATTACACAGTTGGTCCTAATGGCTAAAGCAGAATTCCTCGTCGCTTATATAGAAAGTGTATCAGCAACGCTAGCGTGGTTAAAGTCCATTGTTTTATAAGGTTTAGTAATTTTTAGCAAGAATACTGTTAATAATTAACTTGATTTTGTCTTGATGACCAGGAGACGTTACAAGTTTAGAAATTTTTGGACGAGGGAAAGTTTATTTTGTTAACTCATTTGTTGTTTTCATCTGCAGGAGTTCAATCTGAAGACATAATAAACTGTTTAACTCGTGCTGAGTGACAAACTGAGTGAGTCACTCTGTTCGGTTCTGCAGAAGGTTGTAAATGTTTTGTGGCCAAGTCAGAATTTAAGCGATTCGGTCAAAAGGCAAAAGTTATCTCAGGGTCGCTCATGATGTTATGAAGCCAAGGTGAAATCAAACACCTTTTATTGCTAAAAGTCATAAATTTCCAAAACTTGCTCTCCTCTTTCTGTGCACCAGATGTGTTACATGCATGAAATATCGACTCGACTCTAAAACGAAAAAGAAAGAACAGATGTAACCGATGAGTATTTTTCATTCGGAGAAGTTCTAAAGATTTGAGAGCATTTCGGTGATTTTTCTTTCCCTTGACATTTTAAAACCACATCTCACTTTGACATTATAAGTTTGGCTCCAATGCTTCGGTGATTCGTACCTGGGCGCTGAGGCCGGGACCCGAGTCGGACGCTTTGAATTTGCGTGGCAGCGTCTCGACTTCTCTGATGGCCTCCATGGTCACGTCTTTGGGCAGCACCGCGAAAAGTGACGTTATGTACATGATGATGGACTTCTTATCTGGTAGCTGCACCGCGACATCTGAGAGAGAGGTGGTGAAAAAAAGGAGGGAGGGAGAAGAGTGTGAACAAGTAGAAGACGGGAAGCAGCTCGGGGATCAAAACGGAAGAGGAAGATCCAGATCTGTCACACTAATTCACAACATCTATTTCCGCTGTCCGACATGAAAACAAGTGTCTCAGTTCGAGCGGCTCGACTTGGTGCATCTTCCTCCAGATCAACAGTCGAAGCCAAAGAATTTCTCTCCACTGTGAGTTGATCCAGCAGCTGGCAGCACATGAAGGCGGGACTCCAGAACGCAGACTACGCTTTAATATGAGGGAATTCTGAACAGTTTGTCACCTCACATCCAACTTTTATTTTTGGAACTGCTGTAAAAGGCAGTTGGATCGGCGCCTTCTCTCTCGTAATCTGTTTTTTACATTTTCATTTTTTCATGAAGCCCTCCTGAAGTTTCCTCCGTGCTGAGACGAACCCGGGGCCGTGTTCAAACCTGCCTGGTGCTTTAAAGGAAAAGGAGAAATTGCCTTTACTACAGTTTGCTTTAGATTAATGCTCACATTGTAAACCTGGAGAGAGAAGATAAAAGCACACGTCTGGTTGTTTTCCTGTTTTATGTCACAGAACAGCTTGTGGCGTTTGTTTTTGTTACTTATTAGAGATTATTGTGGAAAAAATGAATCAGTAGACACCTAAAAATAGCCAGAAAAAGAGTATGAATAAGTTTAAAGAACTGAAAGGAACTTCTGTGTTCTACACAATAGCGCAGCAGTGTTGTTGTGAAGTGCTTTGAGTTGTGTTGACATTGGCATCGAGTGGACTTACCTTCAGGGTCCAGCAGCCTCTCGATAGCTAGCTGGTCTTTGGCTACAGTGAAGCCGTGATCCAGCCTCTCCACTGGACTCAGTCTGAGCACCTGATCCCAGCTGAAGGCTTCTGGCCTGCAGATCCAAACCAAACGGCAGATCACACACAAGCAGGTTTCAGATCAGTGCAAAACGACATACATCTCCATAAACTCTTGTGCTTCACCGAGAGAGGGTCAAAAACACAGAGAATGTGGGATTTAAAGGATGTATGCAGCTTGTTGTGTTCGACCACGACTGTGACAAAACATGTGATTGCTCAGACATCTTGTCTGACTGTATGAGGCGTTTAAAGGCTGCTCGCTTCTCTTGGCGCTGCAGCGGGGGACTTATGTTGAGGCCAGTCGGGTGTGGAATGTGTGTGTTCAGTGATCCACCTAAACCCGAGGCCCAGGTCTAAACCAACACTGGCCTTTCTCACAGCTCCCAGGCCTGTGTGCATGTGTGTGCATGTCATCACGAAGGACAAGGGAGGGGAGAACGGCCCGGACACTTTCCTCCCTCTTATTTCTTTCACACACATCCAGCGCGAGCAAACAGCGGCACGGCAGGCGTAAACACAGCGAGCGGAGCAGTGTACACGCGCCCCGCAGGCGCTGACCTGCCGGCGTGACCCTCTGCCACCAACAGAGCCTGGCTAGCGTCACAACCCTGACCCTCCCTCGCAAACACACACACACAGAAAGGTCACCGCGCAGCTGACCTCTCTGAATTCCACGTCCCGGTCTCAAACGAAAGTGTTTTAATTCGTGCAAAAAACAAAATCAAACAAACTGTGAGATGATCTCCTGCTCGGCAGTGACTCCGCCTCCTCACCTGAAGTGGTGGAGGATGGCGTTGACGGCCAGACCATCAGTCCAGCTGGTGGTGAAGTTCAGCACGTTCACTTCCGGGTAGGAGCGCGTGCACTGACGCACCCAGCTGAGCAAGATCTTCTCACTGTTGGTCTGCTGCAGGTTGGACATGATGTCCTTCATGATGTCTTTCACCTGCGCAAGAAAAAAAGGACATTGATTACACATGGAGGCACGATGCCAAGCATGCTCTGAGTTATCATACATAACTGGTCGTGTTTAGGTGTTGTTGACATCAGTTTATTGTCTTGTCTGTCCACTATTGTTAATTCAAACCCATGAAGCTGTAAACGACAGGCCTGTTTGCATGCATGCACGCATGTGTGCCCTTCAATGCTAATTTTCCATCAGCGCTTCTGGTCCCTGCGGATCATCCGTGAGCAGTGAGCTCATAAAACAAACATTAATGAGCCTTTGTGTGTGTGAAAGTGTGTGTGTGCGCGCTGGTGAAGGAGTGGGTGGAAAATGCTCACCTGCCAGTGGAGAATAATACTCCAGATGAGGCCCAAGGTCAGCTTGTGGTTCCCATCCACGATATCCGTCCCTCCGATGTTCACCAGCTCGACCTGGAGGAGGATTCAGACGGTGACACACCCACAGATCTCCCCCAGATCTCCCCCAGGAGCAAACGCTCACATGAGGCTTCAAAGGTAATGTGTGACCAAACTGAGAGCAATGAGTCTGACAGGTTCTGGTCACAACAAAACATCCACATCTCTATTCTTACAGCTGTGTAGATTAGCAAGCTGAATACATCCATCTTGTGTGTTTTCACCATATAGCAGCTAAAACTAGCCTAATTACATCAGTTTAGTGCTTCCACTGAAGTGTGTCTGCAGACTTGTCAGACGTTTAATCATACAAGGTGAGGTGGAATACGGCCTGATTACATATAAATATTTTGGAGAGGATCAAAGCAGCGAGCGGAACATGAGGTCAAGTGTGTGGTCAAACTATGATGTGATCACCGTCTCTCAGCAGAGCCGACCTTTGACCCATTCACGGTCCTAATTAGCCTCGTGCTGCCAAACCACCTCTGAATCTCTCAATAAAAATCAGCTATTTTTAACATGAACTTACAAAAATTACAGATGAGGTTTTTCTGTTTTTATTACCAGTTTCTATATCCTCCATCGAGCTCACTTTAACCTCAGAGGCCGCCTCATTTGCCTTCCAGTCAGCAGGCTCGTGGGAACTCGGGCCAGCTGACAGGACTCTTTTTTTTGTTTGGGCTCCTGCAGGAGTGAAACCAGCAGGGTTTGCATGCAAACTGCAGCTTCTGTGCTTCCCATGAGCACGCTGTGCCCCACATCTCCCACTGCTGAGACCAGGGCATTACTACGGACTATTGTACCCACAGAGGAGCAGGAACGGTGGAGTGAAGGAGCCCGGAGGGCAGGCGGACAAAGAAATTACACACTCACGCACGAGGCACAAGAAGCACTTGTTGTATAGTTTGACCATTTAACTCAGGACAGAGCCACCAGGAGTGGAAATGTGCATCAGTGTGAAAATATCAGCTGGTTCCTTTTTTCAATTACCAAAAATAAACCCTGCAAACTCATCCGTCCTAATCACACATGGCAGAGGGCAGCGAGCGTTTCAGAAGTGATCGAGCGTCACGACCGGCGCCGGGTTACTCACGTTGTTTTGATGCAGGACTTGCAGCACTTTGTTGACGTTGTTGAGCGAGTGCACCCTGGTGGAGCCGCGCTCCTTCGTCTGAGGAAGAAGGAAGCACAGCAGAAATAAGCTGACAGCACGTTCACCGCGCGGCAGCTAATCGTTTGCCTGCAGGAATCCGAACCGAGATGTAAATCTTCACTTTGAGCTCTTGTTTACTTTTGCGGTTCAAACAGCTACCGGCGATAAATAGACTGATTATTCAATTTGGAGAAAATTATCTTCAGTCAGCTCGAATTTCGATCACTCTTGAGCTCCTCCTGCTTCAACCCTGGAAGTAACACCCAGAAGATTTCAGGGGGGAGGATTTCTCACCTGGCTGATTCTGCCTCCCTGGCTTCATTTCGCTCCCTCTGCTGGATTTTGCCCCGCCCAACTTCAAATCCTATATCCCATCAGATTTACAGGGAATGCATTTCTTGGCCAACACCTGCCAGATTTTGCCTCTCCTGCTGGATAAGTCTGAATAATTTTGCTCCTGCACGACTTGACAGTGGAAACTGTAACCTCACTGCAGCGTAAATCTGAGGAGTAAAGCTCAGGAATCTATGGAGGAAGGTACACTATCACTCAGCAGTGTGTTTCACACCATACATCCACCGCAGCCATTAGCCAATCAGCAGTGTCCGCGGGCCAGCTCATGGAAAGAAGGGCCGGATGAATAGCTGCCAACTGCAAATCCCTTTCAAGTCCCAACATACCTCCAGCAGTCATTAGCACTCAATTATAGAATTAGTATTGTGGTATCAGTAAAGTGTGTGTGTGAGTGTGTACGTGTGTGTGTGAGGGGCCACTATAGTTTATGGCAAAGAGGCAGTTGGCACTTCATGCCACTACAGGTGCTAGAAAGCTGATCCAGTGTTGAAAGTGTGACCGAGAGATGACACAGACAGAAAAAAAAAGCGTTCCCAGTGAAATAAAAGCATCTGTGCACATAAAATAAAATGGAAAAAGGCAATTTAAACTCTAAACTTTCATCTGTGAACAAAACATCAATTTAGCAACTTTTATTTAAATGCTGCAAGGAGCAAAGTTTAAGAAAACACTGAAATTAGCAGAGATTTGAATATAGGATGTCTTTTTTCCAAGGAAAATGTTCATTTGTTTGGCTTTTATGTTTAAAACATGAACGTTGATGTTAAAATGTAACACTGGAGTGAACCTGCAGCTTTCAGGAGAAACACTCGTGTTTTTCTACTCTGCTGACTTTAATATCAGAGGCTTTTTCAGCTGTTTCACCTCCTCTGTTAAAATCAACGCTTTCTGTGCGCCACACCCGACTAATGAATCTGGCAAAGCATTCACTGATGAAAGGTAAACATCAGCGCTGATAAGGCGGTTTGAGAGACGCACCAGGACTGTGCCAGTGAGCCCCTCCAGCAGGTCCAGCAGCTTCCGCCCGTCCCTCAGGTCACAGAACATGTCTTTGATGGGCGTCTTCCCCGTCTGAAGGGAGAGAACAACACGACTGGCAGGTTTGGTTTGGGCTGGAAAGTGCAACTGCGAAGGAAAGATAATAATCCAGGCGACGCGGCGGCACGATTAGCATTAACAATTAGTGTGATTATGGAGGGAAGTGTCGAATCGAGCACGCTCCAGTGGAAACAAAGAGAATAACGAAAACAAAACCACGTAATCTGTCGTCACTGCAGGAGATTCGACTCGTAGATTCCCACGTTACCTTGGAGAACTGTGCATTGATCCATTTGGTGAATGTTTTCTTCTGTACTGCATCGTGTTCATCTGAAAGAAGAAAAAAAACAACAGGGTCTTGTGAGAACGATGAACCTTAACATCAACATTTCGACGTTGGCAGTTCGCTCAAAAGTCCATTTCCACTTGTTTACTTTGGGAAGCGACTTCACTGCAGGCCACATTTACTCTCTTCACTGAAACGCTGGTAATTGTGACCGGAGGCGCTGCGAGCTTAAAAGCGTCCAGATCAATGTGGCCGGAACATTAGAAGATTACAGGAACAAAATGTTGACGGCGGGGAGCTTTGATGACGCGCGCGCAGTGTCGAACATCAGAACGAAGTAAAGCAGCAGGTGGACTGAAAAAAAACCTGCAGTCGATCAAACTCCCTGACTCATCTATAACGTCTTGCTGATCTCTCAATCCAAATGTAGAAATATTTCACATTCTCTTCCCACTTGACTCCCTCCCTCCCTGCTCCTTCTTTCTTCTCCCAAACGTGGCGCTCTAATAAGGCCTCATTGTGTGTCAGCGAGAGGGTCCGCTGCTTTGAAGTGCCTGGCCGATAGTTTACCCCTGAAATGGATCACAGTCGCTCTCCCAAAAACTCAGAGTGCAAAAAAAAAGAACTTTTTCCACTTAGTCGCAGATGGAATAAACATTTGAATCATTCCAGTAATAGAAGTTCTTAATGTTCTATCTACTTAAGCAGAGGTAAGAAGGTAAGAAGAGAGAATCTCTAAAATTACATCAAGAGCACAACTATTTGTTGCAGCTACAAGTCAGAGCAGCAGAAATGCACCTCTCGGACACATCGTGAAGATCCTGCAGCTTCAGAGTACGTTCACTTTTCTTCACTGCCTTCTTCTTCGAGCTCCTAAATAACCAGTTCATTAAGTTGTCAGTGCGTTCCAGAACGGTGCGGCAGCAGCAGACGGGTCAAAGCAAAGAAGTGCGTTCACATCTGCTTCTCAGCGCCGTGACTGAGGTCACACTCGGACTGTAATCTGGGGGGCGGGCGGGGTAGGGGTAGGTGTATATGTGTGTATACGAGCGTCAAACTGCCACTGTCGCTCAACCAGGCGGCATGTGTGAAGCACCACCAAGTGAACAAAGGGTCAAAGGTTATGATCACCAGCCCCAGCAGTCGTCGGCTCCTTTTGTTTGGGGTGCGGGGAGTGTGTGTTGGTATGTGTGTGTGTGTGTGTGTGTGTGTGTGTGTGTGTGTGTGTGTGTGTGTGTGTGTGTGTGTGTGTGTGTGTGTG
>JAUESE010000023.1:3606316-3619253 GCA_032274725.1 Malacoctenus triangulatus
AGAGAGAGAGAGAGAGAGAGACGGGACTGAGAGAGAGGTGCATATGAAGCTGAAGCTGCCTAAATGCTGCTTGATTAAACAAAAACACCTCCTACAAAAACACCTGAATCAAAAATATACTAGTTACTCTCACATACACCTGCGTAACATCAGCACCTCTGAGTGCTTGCAGAGTTTCAAAGGAAGTCACAGATGATAGATAGAAACCAGGCAAGCTACATATCAACAGTACTGAAAGGTTTCCTTGCTGCGTTATTGCATATTTTGCATGACTTATAATAAACTGAATTTAAGTTTCATCATTTGACAAGCTAAACGCTTCGTTAGTTGTTTATGGCTCCATTTTTGAGGCTCTTTGACCAGGAGAAAGATTCCAAATGTGACTTTTCTGCATCATAAGGAGCTGACTGTCTATGTGTACTTAAAGTTTCTCATTTATATGTTTGTTCCCACTCAAGTAAAGTTGCTTCTTTAACAGAGAACAGACGTTTATTTTCAGGGTAATACGCCACGTAACCTTAAATGACCTCCATCTTATTTTCCACTTAAATCTCTCCTCCCTCCAGGACTCCTCTTCCTCTGTGTGGGTGGCGTCTCGTGAACATTAACCTATGGAGAGGAGCGATCCACAGAGCAGCATGGCTGGGTGCGGCTCTCCTCACCCATCCCTGCATTCTTGCGTTGTGCTGCTGCCGTCGGTTGGCCAGCCTCCCTGCTACTTTCTCTTTTCTCCCACCACGCGCGTTTACACCCAAGCATCTCCGGTTCTCCTCACGCCTTTGTTGCGCCGCTCTGCCTCGGTCCCTCCTTGCCCGGCCTCCATGGGAACCGAGGCGAACCGTGCACAACAGGATTTCTGGCCCTGTCAGGGTTTCCTTTCGGCGCCTACTCCTGCGCGCGCGCGACAGAACCAGTTCCCCTGTGGCGTTATGAGATATTCTCCCGGAGACCTCGGTGAATGAATTTTTCCAGCAGCGACATCCGAAGCTCTCAGACACATACCAGATCTCCACTTGATGATGTCGCTGAACTCCTCGTTGGCTCCTCCCTCTGCGGTGTCACCATGTGTTGCCATTGTTGCCAAGTTATCCAATGATGGTGTATGTGAAACACTTATAAGCCTCTCGTGACAGTGGAACAGCCTTTTGTCAGCACCTGTGAGAATCATATTGAAACGTTACAGTCAGTATCACTGAATGACTAAATCAATACCACGCAGTTCCTAAAACTCGTGAAAGTGTGAATTGTTTTGACTGACGCAGGGGGCGAAAGGTCTCAATCTAGAAACGATCAAGCGAAGCCAGATCTGGCAACCCATGAGGGTGCCTGATGGCTTCTGCTCCATCACAACACCTTCTGGCGTTGGTCAGCTCACCTTCAGAGCTCGACGACACTGATTCCACAGGAATCAGGTGTGCTGGTAGGAACGAGGAAGTCCGACTCAGCTGCTTTTGTTTCTTCTTCCCCGCCGTGTTTTCACAAACCCAGGCTTTAATTTAGGAGTGAAAGAACTCCTGCTGCTGACAGTTATGCTGTGGACATTTACAAACATGTCTCCAGGAATGAAGACCCATGACGCAGCCGTGAACTTAAGTTCAACGACCGCAGGTATTTCTACTGTTTGCTCACTATGGTTTGCTTTCTCTTTGTCAACCACGACGCACGGCGTCGCATCAAGTCCAATCTTTGCTACTTGTTTTGCATTTTGGCAAACAAGTTATGAACAAGTTAGGACCATGTCATATCATAAGGAGGGTGGGGGGGGGGACCACCTGAGTTGGTTTGGAAAAGGTGCAGCCAGGCTGGTTTTCTGCAGGAGACTTTTATTGTTGTGTCCTGTGCTGTGGTGATATGTGTTGAATCTTAAACTGGGGGATCAAACTGCTAATCTCCACGTGGTCACTTTGACCTGTGATCAGGTCAGCTGGTTTGCTCAGCCTTCAGACTTAACCGCTTCATAATGCTGCTGCATGTGGTCTGCTTTACTTTTGGGGGTGTCCCTCTCATTACAAACTCAACAACGATCCCTCCCTAAAATAGCTCGCTTTTACCATGAAAGGAGCCCCGAGTGCAGTTTTATCAAGCGGTGCTTGGAGACTTACAGTCCTTGAGAGCTGATGCAAGGTCCAAAAATAACTGTAAAGTGAAAGAAAGAAGAAAAAAAAAGCCCAGTGTATCTTCACAATTTCGGTTCCTCTCTGTGCGAGGGCAGCGCCTTTGACAACCAAGGCTGAAGAAGTGAAGGGACACAATCTGACACTTAAATCTGATCTCCTCCGAGCAAGACGAACAGGTCTGCTGCAGGACGCTTTATTGTGACTCACGGGGAGAAAACCAGAGACTGAATGAAGGCAGATTATCCCCTGTGAATTCAGTCCGGCTTGAAAGTACAACCGAGCCGCAGCCAGGCAAACAGTGACTTCTAAACAGTAAATCAACGCCGGCCTTGTAGTTAATGTTTTATCTCTTTAGTTGGGCTGAGGGAGCAGCATTCACTGGCTACTATGTAACTCTGGTTGCAGTGTGGTACGTGCAGGATCTCGGTTCAAGTCCCAGAAGAGAAACTCTGCGATCACTTTTGGAGTTTAACTGAAACACGCTGCTAATTAATCTGATGTAATGATTAACAGAAGTGAGCCGACGCGTGTTAAATCACACACTCACCTCTGCTGTCACCAAAGGAGTCGGGTTTTTTTCCCCTCCAAACAAGTCCAAAGTGTGTGTGTGTACAGTGAAAGAGTCAATTCGGGTTTCCCACGTCCTAAAAGTAGACCAGCTCCATTGATTTAAGGCATCTTCTGCGAGGATCCAGCCACTTTTCCTCCCAAACCAACGTGAAAACCCAGCGAACGTGAACTCAACAGACCCGTCGGAGAGCGCATCCAGTCTGCACACTGTGCCAAATAAAAAAATGCATCCCCTTAAAAAAAAAAAAAAACGAAAAAAAAACGCGTTTTGCAGTGCAACACAAAACACGGTTAATGGTGTGTGATAACAGACGGCGGGTCCGAGCTCCTCCAAGCGTAAAAAAACGGTTATAGTATTTCACGGGTGAACACCGCAGCGCCGTTCACGCAGGTCCCACAACTTTGTTCCTGTTGCTTTCTCAACTATTTCTCCCCGATTGTCACACCAGCGTCAAACTGCAAATTAACACCGGAAATACACACTGTCACCCTTCAAAGTAAAATAGTTATCGTTCGTTCGCTAAGTTTTCAGTTAACTCGATGTCACAAAAATACTCCTTAATAAATCTGCACTTGAATTACTAATATTTATGATTATGTACTACATTTTTTGACTATTTTCAGCAACACGTAGAGCTAGTTTCTTTGACATTCAACTGAGCGTCTTTTATTTTGAAGGGTCAGAGCAGGATTACAGCGGTCTCTCTGGTTACACAGCTGCAGATCGGAGCTTTTTCTCCCTCCGGCTGTAAAAGTTTTCCTGACGCAGAGATGGAAACATGGCGCGGCGATCGTCACGTGACATAAACCCAACAAAACCAGTGACTCTTACTGGAAAAAAATACTTTACACACGGACTGTGGAGCAATAATCCTCATGTGTGTTAAGTCACTGTTTCCACGGCAAAAGAATGAGGTGGTTATTTGAACAGAATACAAAAACTTACCATTTCCATTATTTTGATACAGAAAGTAATAAAGACAAATTATAATTGAGCAGGATGTATTATAATGTCATTACAGCTTAAATTCAAAAAAGTCCAAGCTTTTCCTACCCAGTTTGCATTTGATGAGTTAATTTTTAACAAGAATTAAATATTTTGTCGTGATTAAGTTTTAAAAAAAGCACTAAAGACATAAAATGAAGAAAAAAAGTGAAGTACTTCAAAAGTGTATTTACTGAGGAGATTAACTGCATTCCACCTCTGACTGCTTATCACTCTGTTGGGAACTCCAGCCCCAAACAAACGCTGGGAATTACGAGCCAACACAAGGTAGGTCTCATTACACAATCAGATTCAGGTCATATTCTTGTAATAACAATATATTGAAAACACACAACAAATCTTTTTAAAGATATTTTATGAGCAACAACTTTGACATATCATATTAAGAAGAAAAAGAAGTGATCAGAAGGTGGCAAATGAAATTGAAGGCTGCTTGAATGACCCAACACACTCCCTTTAGGGACATTATTGAGCAATAACAATGACAATCAAGGTAAGAATTACTTCCCCACCTCTTGTGTCAAGTTTCATTTTATTATCCTGAGTCAAGTCGGCATGAAAGGTGCCACGGCTCTCTTTGTGAGCGAAGGGACTGATTAATAGATTAGGAGGACCTTCGGAGAGGTCTGAGGCCTTTGGGCTGCAGAGATGTTGATCTATTACAGCCCTTCATCTTTTATCTATCTCTGACACCTGGCAAGTGAAGTTCTGTTTGTTTTTCAGCATGTAGAGGAAACAAATAGACAAATATGGATCCTAATTCTTCAATTTTATTCAGATTAGAATGTAAAATAAGAATAGGTTTTGGTATTTAGGGCTTTACTGTACTTGCCTTATTGAACACAAAATGTCAATGAAGGTTGGAGGAGGCTTTTCTATATGACTATCTTATAAAAATGTTGAGTTCTACTTGCAGCTATTTTCTGTCGAGCTTTTCCTGTGGTGGATGCAGATGAAGGGGTCTCGATGAGAGTCAGGCATCGCCCTGTCAGTGAAATTACAGGGAGTGAGAGTGTGTGGGCCGTCGGTTTGTCGGCGCTGCGCTAGGTCCCAGAAAACACACCACAGGTTTACAGTGCCCCCTTGTGGTTGAACACTGCAAGTACTTCCATAACCCGTTCGAGACGCGCGTTTCAAAAAGAGACGATTTTAACAGAAATACCAAGTTAGATTAACGCAGGATTGGAGAGGCACAATAGTGGTGCTTTTTATGCTGACAACAACGGCGGAAAAATGTTTTACCAGGAGTGGGGTTCGAACCCACGCGGACATATGTCCATTGGATCTTAAGTCCAACGCCTTAACCACTCGGCCATCCTGGTACAGACAACGGGTTCCGTCGTGATGCAGGAATTTTATTATTCAGAGGGCTTCAGAATGCTAAAAATTGCAAAATATGTCGATACGTGCAATGTGTAAAAGAAAAGGACCTCGATATAAACGAGTAAAAAGAGCCAGCATGTACCTGCTAGCTGACGTTTGACATAAAGACATGGCTCCTCCCATACTTGCAGGAAACACGACCGTTTTCACTCACCTACAAAACCGAAAGTGACCAAAAATATTGCGAGAATACGCGCATAAACTAGTTGTAGCTCCTCGGGTACAAACCGTAACAAAACGAGCATTATTACAACGTTAGCGCTATGCTAGCTGACGGCTGAAGAGACGACGGCAAGTGTGTAACTCGGCGACGTCTGCTACACAGGAATGTTAGATATTTCTTTTCAACCGATTTTGACGAAAACACCTGAATCAAAGCGAGTCAAAGTAAATAAGTTATCTCACAGAAGTCCTCACAGGAAGTCGTTATAGTCATTGAGGCGTTTGGGAACACAACTTTTTACAACGCCACTAAAGCTGTCCGTCCGCTTCATCGACATACAAAGATCGATAAAGTTGGAAAATGGAAGAAACTGAATCAAAAGCGTCAAACGCAACAACAAACAAATGAAATAAATGACGCTTTTCTCTGAGTACCGACTCAGGAGAAACAGCAACGATCTAACCAACCACCAACTTTACCGAGAACATTCGATCCCACGACTTTATTTCATTCGTCTAAAGAAGCAACGCTTCCAGTAATCGGAAGTGGGCGGGACGAGCCATATATGGATAATATAGGATCCAATGCAGGCAGTGCTGCAAAAAAAGTGTGGGAACTCCGTTTGATCCAACGAAAATTTCCCGGCAAATTGTCATGCCTTTGATATGTATGTTTACATCCGTAGATCACACTTGACGTATGAAAGTGCATCTTGAGCAAAGTGTAGAACACCTAAAACTGGGGGTCTTGGTTCACTTGCATGTAAGACTTTTTATGTAGCTTCGATCATCTCCAAATGTCAAGTTGATGCACAAAGCAACAAGAAACATAGAGAGACACACAACTAAGTGAATCATCAGGCAAATTAAAAAAAAAATCCTTTTTTATTATAGCAGATTTTATTTTAATGATCACAAAATGTCCCAAGTTGTTCTTTTGCACATGGACTTCACAGCATTTACATGCAGCTTTTTTAAAATTTTAAAACTTCTATGAGCACAGCGTGTCTTGTGTACTTTCTGCCAGACTGATCAAAAGTATTTTGAAAACTCATTTCCAGCAGAACTCTCTATTTTATTACACACACTTAAAGCCATTCCTTTATTAAAATTTCAGCCATGGAACTGAACCCTTGCAAGCTTTGTTCTAAAAATCTTGGTTGTGTCTCCAACAAGGTAGGCACGGGCAGCACTGCAGGAAAGGATTCTTCCTCTTGTACTGTATGGCCTTCTTGATGTTAACATTGAATCTTTCGACATAGTCCTGCGTGCCACACACTTGAGCCTCGATGTTATCAACGAGGCATCCCTGCTCCTCCACCAGCATGGCGATGTGTAGAAACAATTCATGGACCTCCTTCATTCTGGCCTCCAGTTCCACCAGCTCCTTGTGTCTGCCCTTAATCTCACACAGGGCCCAACGAGACGAGTGTGCGGCTTGTGGGTGGAGGCTCTGGGACAGCTCTGTCCAGCCCTGCCCACCTTTGTCCACCAACACATCCAGCTGGTCGTCAGTGATTTGGGTCCCCCATATGGAGGCCTGCCGCTGGATCCTCTGCCTGCAGGTAGTCTTCTGCATTTCCTCTGCTTTGCTGTAGTCATTCATGGCGTCGTGGAAAGCTTGGGTCAGTGTATCATACTGAACGCGAGCAATCCGACTAGCAGCAGCATGGGGACCTTCCTCCTCCTCCAGCTGGCGACTCGCCCTGCCCAGAGCCTGGAGACGGAAGTACAATGTCTCTCCTTGTTGTTGGATTTTTCGAGCGATGTAGTCAGAGTCTTTTTTGAGAAGACTTAACCGGCGCACAGAGGTGCCGTAGCGTTCGTTGTGGCTGCTCAGGCGTTCAACCTCCAGGTGAAGCAGAGAGATCTCCTTGCGTATGGCGTGCGCCTCCTTCAAGATGTCATCGATGGGAGAGGAATCCTCGAACTCCACTGCCTCATGGGACAGAGTTCCATTATCAACATCATACTCAGGCCCATGAAACTCTGGGTCGAAGTCTTCCTGCTCCTCACTGATGTTGTGCAGTTTCTCCAGCATGTCCCGCATCCTGCCTGAGAAAACAGTGTCCAAGACAACACTGGTTAGCAGTAGACTCATGTCACTCCCAACAGAGTGAATCTGGATAAAATGGGAAAAACCCCAGTAACTATGAGGTAAAAAATTACATACTTCTTTTCTAAACTGTCTCAGTCAGAAGCAGAATTGCTGATTTAAATGCAATTAGTCCCATTTTCGTTCTGCTGCACTATGACCAACCACCCAGTCAATGGTGGCTTTTTGCTAACAATGACAGCAGTCATACGTCAAAAGGACAGTGGAATGCTTCTTTTTAAAACAAGGAACAAGGAAGATACCTCACTGAAAAGTGACACTGGGGGTGCACTGTGAATGTTCATATGATATTTTTCCATTTTTTTGTGACGTGGAAACGAATTAGCCATGTTAAAATCACAATCCTTCACAGCTACCACAAAAAAACATGAGAGCTATTGTTCGATCATGAAAAATATTCAAAGCTAGCGAAATCAAAATTAAATGTGTCTTTTGAACAAGCACTCAGCGCCGTTTTCTGAGCTGCCACTGAAGCACAGCATTTACTGCATCGCAAAGAGTCCTCACAAACATTAAATTGTGTCCAGGTGTTCACACTTCCCACCAAAAAAATCAGTCAGACATGATTAGAAGAGTGTTTCTCACCTCTTTATGAGCACAGACGGAGTCCAAAGTCAAGTAAATCCTTTCAGTGTGTCCCAGTTTATTCACCTAAAGGCATCTTTTGGTTCTCTGTGGGAAGGCTGCTTGCTGTCTGTTCAGCATGTGCTTCAGACTGCCTTTCCTTCCCAGGTGAGACAATTGTGTCTTGCCACTGATGCACACAACACTTCCTTGAAGGAAGATTGGGCTATTTTTACCAGTTGCTGTTGACCACAGACAAAAAGACATCCGAGAGAGGGGAGATTTCAGTCACTTTATACTTCCGGTTGCAGTGTTTAATAAAATGTGACTTCACCGCTGGACTGCTCCATATTTTTTAAGTGATGCCACCTGTGTATGAGGGATGTGGTTGATGAGAGGAAACTTCAAATGGCTTGCGAGGTTTAGAGACAAAAACCCAAAAAAATGCAGCTTGCCCTACAAGCTTTTAGTTGCAAAATAAAGACGAGGAAGAAATGTGTGTCTGTGTGCATGTGTAAGAATTTTGTGTGGAAAAAACCCCCAAAGATTCTTATTTTTAGAATTTTTTAATAAACTTCACCTGATCCAGAAACATTTAGGGAAAAACCATAAGCAGACAAAGCACAAAAGCCACTTAAAGTTAGTTTCAATTTTGCTGGGTGAAAGACCACAGAACTGTGATGTGACAGACGGAAAGTATCGAGAGAACACTTTACAATGTGGTGAACACCGACTGGCCCAGGTGAAGACATTGGAGAAGATGTTTGGACAAGATAAAAATTTGATTTAATTTGCACGTAATAAAAATTACAGCAAACTGTTGTTTCGTGCAGCAGCATTCTTAATGCAAAAAAAATAACTGCTTTCATGAGCAAATTTGAGAAGATCTGAATTCATCTTCAATCAACACCAGATATTGACGACACAACTGTGAAATTATTTACTCATCAGTATTGTGTCACAGTCTAAACGTAATGGGTGAAAACCTTCAAATCAAAGTACTTTTCACTTCCTGGGTGAAAAAAAACACTTTAATATGCAATTAAAGAAATGCCATTTTACAAGTTGATAAACGTTGATAAATTAAGACAAGACAATGAAACAATGAAAATGTCTTCAGGAAGATGCTTTTCTTTCAATAGACAGCAAACTTTCACAGACCCTCCACCAAGTACAATTATTATTCAACACACGGAAAACAGCTGCAGAACATCTTCTTAAATGGGTTGTTGCCGTGGTGACGCTTTGCCCGGCCGAGTTTGACGAGGGCTTCCTGAATGCCAGCATCAGTTTTTTGAACGTTGGTCTGGATGGTGTTCAGCATGGGGCCCTGCTCCTCCACCAGCATGGCAATGTCCAGGAAAATCTCATGGATGCCCTTGATCCGGGTCTCCAGGTCAATCAGCTCCTGGTGACGCTTCTCAATCTGGAACAGGGCTGACCGCGCCGTTTTACCTTCGCTGATCACGTTGTCAGTGAAGATGTTCCACTGACCCTTCTCGATCATCTCCTCCACGTCCTCTCCGGACACCTCGCGCCCGACGATCTCCATCTGCCTCTGGATCTGTGCTTTGCAATTCTCTCGGTGGGTCATTTCAGCCTCGTTATAGTCAAACATGGCGTCTCGTAAGCCGTTACTCAGGGAGCTGTACTGTGTCCTCGAGATCCGCGCCACGGCCGAATTCGCCCCGTGCACTTCCTCCAGCTTGCTGGCGGTGTTTTCCATGTCGTGGAGGCGGGACAAGACATGCTGAGCCTTCGCCTTGATGTCGGCACCGATGGCATTGGAGTCCCTTTTGATGACACTCATGGTGCTGACGCCCTGCAGCATGCGGGAGTTCTGCTCGCGGAGCCTTTTCACCTCCAGGCGGATGAGCTGGATGTCCCTGTGGATGTCTTGGGACTGGGAGAAGACCTCCTCCAGGGCCGGGCTGTTGTCAAACACGACGGCCTCATGAGGCAGCTCGTCCTCCAGGTCCACGTTACTCAAGGAGTCGGAGACGTTGGACTCGGCGTACTCCATCGGCTCCATGGGGCCGTTGGACATTTCCTGCAGGTGGCTGAGTCGGTCCCTCATGTTTGCGGCTCTGGAACAAGAAAAAGACAACAGAAATGAATGTCTCGCTCTGATGGATGTCTCACTTGTTCAGATGACAGATTGAATAGGTTGATCTGAGATAACCAACATCAGTTACACATCTTGGATTCAACAATCCTCAAAACTGAACAGAGATTGAACAATCGGGACTCAAGAAAACAAGTTTAAACACACCCACACTTCTTTCAGCTGCCGTGTTGGATGGAAATATTTTCCTTGTTTGGTTCTGGCTAAACAGGTTCTCCACAGAGCAGTCAAAGGTGTTGGTTCTTACAAAACTAGTTCTTGCGACTCGTCATCAGGCTGACATCTTTTCCCAACACTCATTTAATGTTTGACTTTGTACATCAGATACCGTCATATCTTGTATCTCGAGTAAGAGTTTAAACAAGAACATAACTAGTGCATGGGAAGGAAAGCAGTGACATTAGCTGTGAGGGTTTCTAAGCCAAATATTCAAATGGACACTGAGCTGGCTTTGCTGTAATGTAACCAAAATAGCACATTTCCCCTCATGGTCAGTAGAGTTATTCGAGATGTCAATAGAGAGAAGAAAATCCATTAAAAATATATGAACATGTGATTTATGGAAAATTTATTTTACTGTTTCTGTTAATCAGGACATAAAAATATGTTTTTTTTTTTGTAAGAGCCCATACAAAATTGGCTTTTTGGGGACTCCTTTTAAGCTTTTTAATGATTGTTCAATTTCATCTTAAAATAAAGCCTAGTGATCAAGGTACACATGCAATATCATGGTAAACTGACACAAATCAATGTTAGGGCTTTACAAAAAACTTATTTTATGTAAAATCCACGTGAAGTTTTTGTCTACTGATCACACCATCATAGTAAACAATAATTTTAAATGCAGAGAAATAGAAGCCATTTGTGTAGCTTGCCAGGTTGAAGGAAAAGATCCATACCTTGTTTTGGTCTGAAGTTCACAGAAACCAAACTTTTAGTCGGTTATTGTTTATTGGCAGCGGCTCATCAGCACCATCCCATAGTCCCTGACGTTTGCAGGTATTTGGTGCCGCAAACAGGCCTCCTTCACGCGTACTGCTGCTATCTTTGGAGCTGAGGCTGGATTTCTGTCGTGGTTTTCTTTGTTAGGCTGACGACTGACTGCGCCACGCCATGATGTGACTTGAGGAATGAAGCCCGGTGGGTTCGGCCTCTCCGTGACGCTGCGCCTCAGGAGCCTCAATTGTGTTGGACAAAGTGTGAACAGCTGTGAGTCAATTGAGACCAACGCGGCAAAGAGCAGAGCAGGTATTGGACTGGGACGTCGCTTCTTTCAAGGAAACACCAGAGGCAATACTTTGATCAGACCCTCAGGAGCTGTTCAGGGGTCTAAAGCGCGCTAAACTCGCCACTTCAGCCTCACCGTGTAATGCTCAAAGGATCGGACGTCTGGTTTTACCAGTCACGCCCTAATGACTTCCTCACCTGTGGGTGGAGTAATCCAGGTAATACTCGTGTTGTGGGGAGCTCTGGCTGTCCACAGCGTCACTGGAGGACTAACAGCTAACCCAAAACCAGCATGTAAATAAAAGTCTGTCTCTAGGTTAAAGTAATAAGAACGCAGGTGTCGGTAAACTGTAATAGACTCAGTCAAACCAATAAAATTCAGTGTCAACCTGCTGTCAGTCAAGTTGTTTTTTTATTGACCTAGTAAACATTAACCTATTTTTAGAAATCTTTGCACGATTTTGAAAACGCTGAAGCACCTTGATGCTGTAGTTTGTCTCCATCCCCCTCACCCCTCTCTCCTCCTCCTTGCTCCTCCTCCCCACTGTAGACGGCCTAAAGCCGCTTCCTTCAGTTCCTCCAGGAGAAAAACATCCCAAATCAATACCTGGTGGCATTCAATTGTCCTTCAAAATAAAAGCACAATCGCGCTCGCTTAAATTAGCGCTCCGATTGGACGCGCGGAGCGACGCTCTGAACAGACCGGTGTCACAGCGCATCGCGGAAAGGGGCGGGGCCTCCTGACGCCTCTCATCAGCCTCCTCCAAACTTTTTTTTTCGTTCCTGTCGGTGGACCCTCACTAAGACCCGCCACCGAACCTCTCCAAGTAACAGTTTTAACTAAACCCTGAAGAGATAAACCCATCAGAGAAATGACCACCATGAAGCTGGCGATGATCCGCGGTGCCTGTGCCGGTCTCCGGGCGCATCCAGCCGCTCCGGGAGGCAGACTGAGCGCTCTGTCGCGGAGGTGTCTGCCGCTCGGTTCCGTCCACAGCCGGATGATTCTCCGCGCGGCGAGCGCGACCTCCAGCAGCGGCACCAACCCGAAGCTGAGCGTCAAGTTTGGGAAGTCTCTTCAGGATGGAGAGGGGTCTGAAAGCGACGTCTTTGTGAGGTGATCGCCGCGTTTTCACTCCCACATCGCTTGTTTGCTGTTATACTTGTTGGGATTTTGCGTTAAAGTGAGACGTGCTATTAGAGGAGTAATTTGGACCATGTGAATGGTGGAAATTTCCGGACTCAGCGGCGTTTGTGGCTCCTCATAAGGAGCCGGCTCAGCACGTGTCCCCGCTCTAATCGGAGGGATTGAGTCAGCTGATGTAACATCTCCTGACTATTGTCCAACAAATCGATGCCGAAATGTTCATGGATTCATAATATGTAGATCTGAAACCAGACCTTATGCACATACACATTAAATAAAACCTCTTTTTTAGAAGGGTAACTGTTGATTTTTAATCAAAACTTCTCTTTAATGAGGTGAGATATGTTTCAAGTTGAGTTAATGTCATTAATGTGCTCATCCGGCTGCCAGTCGTACAATCAATACATCAACTGTTTATATTATTGACGAGATATAGGTCAGTGTGTTAAACTCGACGTATGACCAGTATTCGTCCCTCCCACATGAGGGCGCATGCGCAGTAAAGGGCTCAAGAGATGAA
>JAUESE010000023.1:3671278-3688805 GCA_032274725.1 Malacoctenus triangulatus
CAAAATGATGTCAAAGCAACATACAGAAAAGCAGGATTTTGGTTTGTTAGTCTTGTTCTTTAATCATAGTGACTCAGCAGAACAATTGTGTGGATTTCTCACTTTCTGTTACGTTTTTAGTAGTTTTGAAGGCATTCATCAAACCGTCTGTGTGCGTGAAGTCTAGGAATGTGACTGACGCGGATGAGTCACATGGAGGAAGTTGGGCGGGAACAGGGAGAGACCCGGCGGAGGTGCTCACTTGAATTTCCCCTCAGTCTGACTCATTGTCCACTCAGCATAATACTCAGTTACAGTGTTTATTGTGCGGCACCGCACTGATAGTAAAATGCCTCTCGGATGAGTCACCGCAGTCACAGAGCGCCTCAGTGGTGTGTGAAAGGGGAAATTCTTGGTAAATGACTGTGATCAGTCGTTCATGATACAGCCGGAGGGAGTTTGACTCTGAACTTACTTCCTAATGCGCGGATTCAATAAAATGACCCCTTTTGGATTAAAACATGTAATCAGATTACTAAAATAAAGCTATGACCTAGACTTTCTGGCGTAGCAGCACTATTTAGAGGTTTTTTTTCTGCCGTGTAAGAATAATTTTATTAACCTCGTGAACTCTCTTTATATCGAATTCAGTGTCAGACTGTTTTCATCGCACCCTTCAACTTTTTCACCCATTTTTCTCACTCTTGCCAACACTTCCAAATTAAACATGGAGCGTTCATGGCTCTTTCTGTTTAATCTCTCATTTGAAACTCACAGGTTGGCGTGAGACAGTGAGTAAAAACGGAGACTTGCCTTCCCATTGTTCTGTCTGATCTTTAGTCACTTTATTGTTTGTTGATTAGATTCAATTAGACCTTCTTATCTTGTTTGTCTAAGAATCGGCTTTTAATCTAATAGAGGGAGCAGGACTCACTCTCACATGTCCAGGTGGTCAGCCAGCAACCAGGTTAGTCGAAACCTTTGGTTAAAACGTTCAATTCTTTCGTGGTCAAAAGTGAATTTGGAGTTTGGCTTCTTCACTTTGTTGTTTCGACTGCAAAGTCTGTGAGAAAAGTCGGCCACGTGGTTGAAACGGGCCGGAGGAATTCAGGTTTGACTTCACCGAGCAACAAATAAACGGTGCCCGCGGATCCTGACTGATCCTGTCTTCATGTCAGAGAAAAGTAAATGAGTTTACTGATGTCATATGTGGCGATGAACCGCTAAATTGAAAAAGATCCTGCAGGATCAACAGAAAAGGGCAGAAGGCAACAACTACTTCCTGTTTAAGGGGAGTTTTATCACTGAATACTTGCACTTAACATTAGTCATGATTTTGTGTCACTGATAACTGTGTAACTTTGTGTTTTATTTGTTGATTCAACCTTTAATTATCTGGATTCAGATTATCTGAGTTCTGTGGATTCTAATCTTGCAAACTTTTCTTCGCAAGATTGTTTTGTCCTGGGTGGCCGAAGGATCCGTCACATTCCTGTCCTCAGTTATGTTCCGTCCGCCCCTGCGTGCTGATGCAAGCTGACCCTTCAACCCTCCAACACCTGGAGCTAATATTTCTCTTCATTATCGCAGCCACATTTGTTATCGATGAAGTTTTCTGAATTCTTGTCGGTCACCTTAAAATGCGGAGCGCAGCTCTGAGTTCGGGTGCAGCTTTTCAGACGGGCCCTGATTACAGCTGTTATCACCCTTGTGGGAGCCCTCCAGAGGGAATTCACACATTCCTGTGGGACAATGCCGAAGTGTGACAGATCTGATTATGCTGGTATTTACCTGAGGATTTATCTGCATTCCTCTCAGTCTGTTCCCCCTCACACACAGACAAAAGCTGAATTAAATGGCTCTGCCTTGGATCAATTGGGAGAAGCTTATTAACATTCACAAGGGGAGCCACTCAATAGCACCTCTGTCCATGATTTGGGTTTAAGGTCCCAGGATGAACTTTACCTCGAACAAGGTCATGTTTAGGAATCGTATGTAGAGGTTTTTGTGGACTGTTTCTTGAATTTTACTCTAAATTTTTGGAGTTTAAAAGCAAAAATGGAAAGAAATTCAACTATTATCTTGCTGAAAAGCATTGGTTTCCTTTTAAAGTCTTGAAATTCTCTTTGGTTTACTGCCGTGAACATTCGTCCACATGAAAAGCGACATGAGACATAAGGGGGAACTTGGTTGGCTCCTAAAACGAGCGATTACACAGAAAAAAAAACCATTTGGTGTTTATAACCTCTTTCCAATTGTTTCTTTTGTATATAAAGTTGTAAGAAGCGGTCTTATGAGGACACACTTAGGTTCTTCAGGCCAGAAAAGCAGAAAGTGATGTCCTCACCCCCCCCTGTAAAGAGAAAAAGTTGGAAGTTTATGTCTGTGTGACAGTTTGGAGTACGGCTAAGAGTGGGGGGCCGTCAAAGTCCGTGCAATGGTTGAGATTTTTCGGACAAATGTTTCCTTGAAAGATCACACGATGAGTTCCACTCATCCAGGGTGAACGCCGAGGTCCGAGGGAGTGTGTGAGGGGAGGAGGGGGAGAGAGGGGGAGAGACGGGGGGGAGGGGGGTTCATTCAGAACAGCTGAAGAAAAGGCAGGGGAGGTGGGAGGAAGAGGGAGGCAGGGGTGGTCCTAACATGACATGTGTGTCAGTCTGTTGAAATGTGTGTGGAGCCCTCTCTCCTGGTCACACTGACTGAGAAGCGCTGGGAGAGGAAGAGAGGAAGACGCCGCTTCTGCCCCACATCCAGTGAGAGAGTTTACAGAGAGTGCAGAGGAAGAGCAGCAAGACACTTTTACCACTGATCGCTCTGCTTCACAGTTTTTTAATTTTTACTTTTTGTGTTTTTTGAAATTTTTTTTTGGTGAAAGGTTTTTTTTGTAATGCTTGGAACAATTACTCTAACGGGTAAGAGACACAATTCTACATTTTCTACCTACTAATTAAATCTGAAGTTTTTGTTCATTGCTTGTGAGAAATAAATTTTGTATGCTGCTTCACTTAAAGTGCGCTGAATGATATTTGAATTTGTCTGCTTGATTGTTTAGACTTTTAATTTTTTAAAGATATATATTGGAACGTGAATGAAGCCTGTTTTCTCTCTGTGAGTGAGTGCAGCTCCAGCCATTGTTGTGCGGAGGGTGTGGTTAGTCAGCATTGTGGTTTGTGGATGTCCCGGCACGGCTGAGTGATTTCACTCAGGGATGGCTTTTGCCTTTACCGCCTTGGAGCTTCACTGTGTGGGGAGTCGAATGGTGCCTCACTGCTGTTGTCAGTCAGACTATCCACTGATATTCCCAGGACTGAACTGCGTCCGTCATGAGCCAAAACAAACTCCTGAATGACTAGAACTTAAAGGAAACATCCCCGAAAAAACTTGGTGGGAAAAAAGTGAATCAAAGATGTAAATATACAAAGATGGTTTTTTTTAGACAAATATCCCTGAATCCTGTTTTGGTGTTTTTCTTTCTGACTCGTGCCTCCAGCTGAGCCAGCCCACCCCCCTCCTGTCCCATCATGTGAAGTATTTCATTAGATTAGAGTAGGATCCTAATTCCCAGTGGGGTTATTCAGCTTAGCAGCAGAGGATGGGAGGGAGGAGAGGCGTATGGGATTAATTACATGCCAAAACTGATTCTTCTTCGGGCCCTTTTAACTGGGACTGATGGTTCAGATGGAGCGAGGCTGGAATGTTTTGTTTTCGCCGGTGACCTCAGGTTCTGGTTTCGATGCAGGAATGTAAGGCCCAAACATCAGCATCATAAGGGAAACAACATGCATGCGTATTGTGCTGCTGGCTGCTTTAACATAAAGTCACGCGGGAGGCGAGACGATGCAGCCGTGGTGCTAATAACGGTGCTGAGATGTCGCCTGAAGCCACAGGGACACTTTGACCACACCTTTGATGCAGATGAGGGGTTGCAAGGAAGGGTCTTTTAGGCACGTCTCTGATGGGGGAGGGTGTGTGTGTGTGTGTGTGTGTGTGTGAGTGTGTGGGGTGGGGTGGCTTGGGGGTGGTTGGGTGGGGGGCTCCTCACCCTGGTTTTTAACTGACTTCTATTGTTTCAAGACTGTTGATGCAGACTACAGTGATTAAAACAAGGATTTGCATATATCAGACAAAGTTTGGATGTAGTCTGTTAAAAGAATAGCTGCCATTCAGCCTCCAACTGTCTGCCACCGCCCCCCACCCCACCCACTCCCCCAGCCCCATTTACACACAAACCCAAAGTGGTGCTGAAACAGGCACAACAAGAAACATTATCTGATCTCCCAGGAGGCCGGAGTCGGTTTACAACAATCGTCTTCTGACCGCGGCGATGATATGTAATATTGGAGTCTCGCCTTACCACACGCTCCCGCACTCGCACATAAACAAAGCCCCCCACCCCACCCCGCACCCCCCTAAGAAAGAAGCATTTCAACCATGAATGTGTGCATCCAAGTTATGTGACACCATCTAAAGCGAGTTAGGCTGGACAGCCCCACCTCCTCCTCCTCCTCCTCCTCCTCCTCCTCCTCCTCCCCTCCTCCTTCTTTCACCCCGACACTCCCTGTCCCTTCCTCGCCTGACTGTCCCCCCCCCCTCCCCGTTCACCCCCTGTAGCCGTCTCTCCCCTCACACTCACATTCTTTACGGGTACAGTCGTTACGCCTCCTCCTCCTACGCCTCCTCCTCCACACATTTACTCCTTCCCCCTAAATCTGTCTAGGGATGTTAACAGTTGTGTGTCTGGAAGAGGGAAAAAAAAAAGTAGTGCCGGAAAACAAAGATCAAACAGAGGAGAGAGATGCCAGTAGTCTGTTAAATCAACATGGTTCCTGTTTTATTATGTAGATCCACATGGTCATGGCTGAGTTCCTCCTCCCTCACATCTTCACTGAAAACTCCCCAAAAAGCTCCTCTGAGATATTTGTAACAATATGTGACGGGTTTACAGCTCCGATAAATTTATTTTATCATCTGGTGAAAGTTTTCTGTCCTTGCCTTGCTTGTTTAACTCGTGTGACTGCATAGAAACTCTAAATCTGACACTTATTTGTCGAAAAACGAGCCGACTACCATGTGACAATGATGTCACAGATAAACCGCCCTGATTTTGATGTTTTAATGTTCACGTCAGTTCAGTAAAGTTACTAAACCCCAAATTTTCAACTTCCTCCGGCCGGCTCAGAGTCTTGATAATAGGAAAAGCTGACCAACCCCCCTTTTCTTTATTTTCAGAGGCCAGAGCGGGTTAGAAGGCTATTGTGTTTGCATGCGTGTGTGCCTGGGGAAAGGGGAGGGGGGGAGGGGGGGTGGGTCCCCCCCCATCCATCCTGCTGTGGTGGAATTTGGGTCAAGGGGATTGGGACTTATTTTAAGGAGGGGGGGTAGCGGAGGCCCGTATTGTTTGGTTTGAATACGACACGGGCACAGACGAGACGGGAGTTTAACCGAAAAACAAATAAACATTCTTGAAATCCCCCGACGGTTAAATTTAAATCAGGCTGAGAGCATCCTAAAATAATTGTCTTAAATATGGGGTGAACAGCATAGCTGACATTCCCACGAGTTCAATGTATTCAGGAAATCTGGGTGTGTGTTCACCAACAACATCGTTAAATGACATCGCTTCTTTTTTTTCCATTTGAAACTAAGTTTTTCTGTTTTTTTCCAAAGAAATGATTCACCTTATGCACTTTGTGCCTCTACTTATGGATCGAAAAGTCGTTTTTTCTTCTTGTTTTGAAGTGAAAACATTTGAGGAATGCAGGGCTGGTGACTGAAGCTTCATGTCTATAATTTAGTAAAAACATGTGGACGATGTGGGTGCACAGTTGTACATTTTTGTGTGAGACAACAAAAATGACAGACTCTCAGACGTTTCATATTTTTGTGGCATTTTGATGGGATCCTTGAAGCAGGAGAGAAGTGTAGCTTTCCTTTCCCACTTTGCACATTGTTAAAGGGGCTACGTCTGCGCTTTTGTCTGTAATCATGTAATTCGATCTCTTGGCATTAAAAGTCCTGGGAATTTGTGGGGAGAGTTCAGGGGTATCAGATGTGAGGTTTCCCAGACGGCAGTGAGACCTGAGGAGGCCCCGGCGTGGTCGTCATCCCCCCACGCTGTCGCCTGTCAAAACACAGATAGACGAGGAAGAGTTGTGTGTGTGTGTGTGTGTATGTGTGTGTGTGGTTTTACCCAGAAATTACTCAAGATAATTAAAAAAGTGCTTGATTTTAACCACTTAACCACATGGAGTTGTCGTAGATCTCCTCAAATTATGGTTTTCAGTGACGACTCAAAAGCTGACCCAAATGTTTTCTTCTTATTTCTCAAACACGCCTGCTTAGAAAATCCTGTTATATGTGCGTCGTGGCCTCAACTCTTTGGCATGTTATTTGGATATGTGGCATGTTTACATTAGCAAAGGATTAGCTGGTTTGAATTGCGATCTGATTGCAATTAAGTAGTCAAACAGTTGATAAAAATCTGCTCGGGGGGGTCTTGAGCTCAGCAAATACATTCTGTTTACCAGATGTGATTACCTGCAGATGAGAATGAAGGAGTCATTGATTGTGTAGAACTCATTGCTGCGTTTAATGATGTTTTTTCTCTCGATGTTTATGCTGTGCTGTGGGCTGTATGCAGTGATTTGATTGTCTCATTATTACCTGAATTTGTTCAGATCGCCATGGGAACATCATGGGGATGTCATTAGAGATGTTCCTCAAGCAACAAGAAGTTAAAGCCGAAATCCGATCACCATCTTATACAATGTTTTCTCTCTTTTTCTGTGGTTGCAGTTGGCCAGCCAGATGGTGTGTCTGTAGCTCAGAAGGAGGACGCCTCAGAGACTATGGACGCCATTCAGGATGAAGTTGCTCCTCAAGTAAACGGTGAGAAAGTGGAGAAAGAGTCCCCAGAAGCGAATGACATCACTGCAGTGGAGGAGAAGGCTGCGGAGGAAAAACCTGAAGACGCCAATGAAGTGGGCTTCAAGAAGATCTTCCGCTTTGTGGGCTTCAAGTTCACGCTGAAGAAGGACAAAAGTGAGGAGAAGGATCCCGTGAAGCTGCTGACCGTCAAGGATAAAGACGGAGAGGAGGTCGTGGGGGCGGAGGAGCCTGCGAAGGAGGAGGAGGAGGGGGCTGCGACTGCTGAGGAGAAAAGTACAGCTGAGGAGAAGGAAGCAGATACCGAAACATCGACTGCCGAGGCCGAAGTCCCTCAAGATACAGACAAAGACGAAACCACCGAGACTCCAGCTGAAGGTGCTGCTGCTGCTGAAGCCACTGATGGAGCAGCCAAGCAAGAAGAAGCTGAAAAGGGGGAGGAGTCCACTCCGCCGTCCCAGGAAACCACTCTGTCCCCCTTCAGGAAGTTTTTCAGTGGAGGACTCTTCACTAATCTGAGAAAGAAAGCCAGCATCAAGAAGACAAAAGAGGAGCAGGACAAGGAGGCAGCTGTGGAGGAGGAGGTGGTGAAGACCGAGGAGGTGGTGGAGGAAAAGGAAGAGAAAGTAACAGAAGAGCAGGAAACCAAGGAGGAAGCACCAGAGAGTCCAGAGGGGGAAAAATCTGAGCCCAAGGAGGAGGCTCCGACCTCTCCTGTAGAGGCAAAGTCAGAGGCTGCTCCTGAGACGGAGGCCTCGGTCGAAACCCCCACAGAAACGACGACTGATGACACCAAACAAGAGGACCAAAAGGCCGAAGCTGGCAGAGAAGAGGAGAAAGCCCCAGCAGAGGTGACATCCGAGGCAGAGCTGCTGTCGTCACAGGAGAAGACGAAGCCCCAGGGAAGCCCCCTGAAGAAGCTCTTCACCGGAGCCGGCCTGAAGAAGCTCTCCACGAAGAAACAAAAGAGCAAGAAGGACACAGAGTCAAAGCTCACCGAGTCTGGGGAGCAGGCAGCAGCCGAGCAGCTCCAATCGTCCTCTGAGTCAGCGGAGCCCCCCAAAGCTGAAAGTGGTCCCTCCTCTCCAGAGGAGTCTGGAGAGCATGTCCTCGCTGTGGAGGTGACACAGAACGAGTCGAGCCAAGAGACCGAAGGCGAGGGAGCGTCCGATGGAGAGAAGAAGAAGGAGGGGATCATTGCCTGGTCCTCCTTCAAGAAGCTGGTGACGCCCAAGAAACGTGTGAAAAGGTCCTCTGAGAGCGAAGATGAAGCCACTGGTGACAAACCAGGAAAGTCGGCCACGCTGTCCTCCTCTGAGAGTGCGCCTCTCGCAGATAAGAGCGTTGAAGAGGAGACGAAGGAGGAAAAAGCTGCTGAGGAGGATCCAAAGACCGAAACCACCGAGAAACTGGTCAGCAGCACCGAGGAGCCCAAAAGGAAGATGGACACGTCTGTTTCCTGGGAAGCTCTGATGTGTATGGGCGGACCCAAGAAGAGGACAAGGAAAACATCAGACTCTGACGATGAAGAGACCAAGATCGAAGAGGAAGTGTCTGCAGCAGCAGCAGCAGAAGGAGAACAGGAGGGCAAAACTGAGGCCGCCATTGTTTCTTCCCAGAACACTGAAAGTGAAGGAGAGGCTGTTTCCTCACCTGAACCTCTCAGCCCCCCGGAGAGGGAGTCCACCTGGGACACACTGAAACGCATCGTCATGCCAAAGAGCAAATCCAAAACTGACGAGAAGCTCGACGAGTCTGCCGAACAAGTCCAGTCGGACAGCGAAGCGCCAAAAGATGAATCGTCTTTCTCTCTGAGGAAGCTCTTCCCCGGGCGCAGGAAGAAGAAGGTTGAAAAACAATCCTCCACCGAACAGGGCTCAGGTGAGGAGGACTCCGACACCCCAGCGGTGGTTCCCCTCTCAGAGTACGAGAAACAAGAGGACTCTGAACCGGAGGCGCCTGCCGAAGCGGCGGCAGAACCACCTGCGGTCCAGGTAAAAGCGTCTGCAGTGTCCGCTGAAGATCGAGCCCCCTCCTGGATCTCAGCCACTGTCGATGACGCTGATGAGAAACAGCTGAGTGATATCCCAGAGGAGGGCGAGAATGCTGCCACGCCCAAGTCAATCGACACCGACATCGCCGACGATGAAGCCGAGGACCAAGCTGCAATGCTCAAAGCTTCGGGCCGTTTGGGACGCAGACTGTCCACCGCCGAGGTGAAGCCCGTCGCTCCAACTCCAGATGCGGCCACCACCCCCGTTCCTCAGGGTCCCAAGTCAGAGAGCGCTGAAGAAGTTGTGCAAGCCATTGAAGCCCAAATCAGTGAAATTCCGATCCAGACCTCCGTGGCTGTCTCTGATGTCCCATTGGAAGTTGCTACTGAACAAACCGAGCATGAACCGCCCACCGAGAATGCAACGACCGTGACGAACACCATCCTGCAGCCACATGCGAGTGACGAGGCCATGGCCATCTGCACTGGCCTCGGCACCAAGGAGATCGCCAAGGTGGCTCTGGAGAAGCCCGTGCTGCCGCTGGTCGAGCCTGTGACCGTCGTCCGCGACGCCCTGAACTCGGAGGTGACCGTGGAGGAGAAGCCAGAAATGACGGTGGAAGCAGCTCTGACCGAGGACGAAGTGCTCCAGGGCCAAGTGCACCAGGTGGAATCCACTTACCTGGAGACTCCGGTTGAGAGCGAAGACGGCGATGCCACGCAGGTTCAGGCTGCCACCGAGAGTGTCGAGCCTGAGATCGAGAAGGTCGGGGCTGTCAGCACCGCGGTGGAGGAGTCAGAGGTCATCCAGGTGCCCTCAGTGACCGCAAACTCCCCCAAAGCCGAGGTGTTCGAACCCATCGAATCAGTGACTGAGGCGGCTGTGTGCATACAGAGTGTTGAGATCTCTGAGGTGACTTTCGAAACCAAGGAAGAGAAAATGGAGATGGAGCAGCTGGCTGCCACTGAGGAAAACGTCCCAATAGAAGAGATTGTTCAGACTGTGACTGAGGAGATGACGTCCACCTTTCATGGAGTCTGCAGTGAGAAGCCCACCGTCTCAGAGGAGACTGAGCCAGCCAGTCTGACAGTCAAATCGGATGAGGAGGCACCGACCATCACAGAAACAGTCGTCCTCGTTGCCCCGCCCACTGCAGAGCCTGAAGAAGCGGCTTCAGACATGGATAAAGACGCAGAGCCCAAACCAGCTGAGGCAGAACCAACCCAGGCTGAGGAAACCAAGGAAGAAGAAGCTGTTGCTGCAGCCGCAGAGGTCACTGCCACCGCTGTGGAATCAGGAGTCCCTGACGTCACCGAGCAGGCCAGCGAGAAGCCGGAGGAAGCCCCACCAGCTGCTGGCATCGAGGCTCAGAGCATAGTCATCGCCCAGTCTGTCATCCAGGAGGCCGTCGATAAAGTTGCAGTGAATGCACCTGAACCACAAAAGCCCGCCACCCCAACATCCACGCTTCCCGGAGTCACCCAGGCAACAGCAACAACAGAGAAAGAGATCACGACCGAGGTGCCGGTCGTCACCGACACCCCCGTTCCTGTTGAGTGTGAGAAACCAGCAGCAAAGGCACCTCAGCTACTCTGCGCTGCCGTCGAGGTCGTTGGCGAAACCCCCATCGAGGTCACAAAGAGTCTTGAAGAGGAAAAGGAGGAGGAGAAACCTAAAGATGTGAAAGAGGCTGTGGAGGAAAAAGTATGTGAAGAACCTGTCATAGAAGAAGTTGTAGAAATGAAGATGGACAGTCAGACAGACGAAGAGCCCGGAAAAGTCGAAGAGGAAGCGAGCAAAGAACAGAAACCAGAGGTCGAAGAAGTCGCCGAGGACGTGAAACCGAAGGTAGAAGAAACACAGCCCGAAGCTCCGTCAGAGGAGAACAAGGAGAACGCTCTGGAGATCCACATGCCGGTGCAGGTGGTGCTGCAGACGGCGCAGGTGCTGGAGGAGCCGTCGGTGGAGGAGGAGGCTGCCGAGGAGTTCGGCAGCAACGGCCACGAGGCCCAAGACAGCGGAAGCCCCTCGCGCGACGGCAAACTGTCGGTGGTGTTGGAGGAGCCGCAGACGTCGGGTTCGGGGGAGGACGCCGCCCCCGGCGAGGCCACGGACGCGGCGGCGAGCCAGGAGGAAGCAGACAAGGCGTCGTCGGCGAAGTGTGCAGAGGTGATGGCGCAGGTGATCGAGGTGATCGAGGAGGCCGTGAAGGAGATCGAACCGGTGTCCACAGAGATCACAGCGGCGTCATGAGCAGGTCAGTGGTTTTCAACCTCAGGACCACCTTTAGGGGGCGCCAGAGATCACATGGAGTTGGTCAGAATTAGATTTGGACATGTTAGAAATTTGTCTCATGAATTCATTGTAGAAGCTAAAGCTGAGCCAGAAACTACCCAAAGCTTTTATTTTGAAGGCTCCAACTTTTGTCTGCAAAGTGTGAGTTTGGCTTCTCTGTAATCAAGAATCAGACCGAACCAACTTTTCTTAAAGGCAATTAGTGTCTAAAAGGTTTGGATCCATTGACTCATTTTTAAATGTCATAAAAGTTGTCAGGCCTTTATTTTGACTTTTTTGGAGTACTTCATTACTTCAGTCGTGCAACCCAAGAACATGAATCGTGATGGTAAAGAAGTGGTTATTTCCAAATTCCTTTGTTGGCCTATCGAACAATCTTCTCATAGTGGATTTTTTGAAACATCAATGGGTCTGAGTTTTATTAGGGAGTAGGGGAGGAGATTTGCACTGTGACCAGATGAAAAAGCTTTTGTTCAGGCTGTGAGTAACCAGGGGACCTTTGATATCAAAGCAGGAATGCCGCCGTTGACCCCCTCTTTGTAGGCCGGGGTCTTAAAGGGAAGCGGTGTGTGTGAGGGGCAGATGAACTTGTGCTGAAAGGCTGATTATGATTCCTCCGCTCCCTCCTCCTGTTTTCCTTCCATCGCCGGCCCAGTGTGGAGTCAAGAAACCATGTCGGAGTGCGCAATTGTTAGATTCAATTACAAAGCTTCAAAGAACCGAGGCTGATGATGAATTATATCTATTTTTATGTCCAGGATCGTGACTTTTTGATGTTTTCGAGGCGCTGTCGGATGTTATCGGATGTAACCAACGATCTCAGGATGTTGCAGTGTCTTCTTGTTCCTAATATCTGTGTTTGTGTCTCTCTCTCCCACAGCTGAAGATACAAGACTGATGCCTGGGAGACACACTGTCTGGACCAGGAAGTGAGTGAGGGGGCAAGAGAGAGAGAGAGAGAGAGAGAGAGAGAGAGAGAGAGAGAGAGAGACCGGGAGAAGCTGCTCTGTGGTAACGCGCTGTGACTGGGCCTCTCCCATCCCGCCCAGAGAGACTGAGTGACCCCCCCCCTCCCCCACACCCCCCCACGCACCTGTACTCCGACCGCATCCTGCAGCCCCTGTCATTGCAACGTGACGTCCCACCCACCGTCATCACACCCCCACCCACCCACCCACCTGCTCACCTCACTCACTCTCACACACTCGTGCATGTCCTGTGCCTCAGAAGAATCCCACCTGGCCTGTATTCAGTGCAATGTACGCCACTCGTCTCAGTGACTTTCCATCGCCTTTAGTTCTTCAGGTGGGACTCTGCAGCCCGGTCCAGTGCGTGTGTGTGTGAGCTTGTGTGTGCATGTGTGTTTTTTTTATGTGAATAGTAGCAGGAGTAGGATGATGTCACCAGGTGAAGAGATGGAGGATTATTATCTTGTATATTGTATTTATATCTCGAGTATTCTTTCATTCATCCCTTCGTCTTTATTCGTTTACCTTATTTTTTTGGCCCACTTTGTTTTTATTGTACGGACGTTGTTGTCTGTTTTTAGAATACTTTTATCAAGCTGTGTTAAAGCTGATTTTTTTTTTCTTTATTTCAGTTTACTTTAATTCCGATACAGAGCAGCAGCTAAGAATTGTCTTGTAAAATGCTTCGGGATGACAAGAATTTACCAAAACAGAGGAAAAGTTGTTGCATCGAAGTGCTTTGCGTATCACAGCTTTACTTGTCATATTCCATGAGGTTTTTTTCCAAGAATCCTTAGCAATAAAAAATATGAAGCCATGGTACAAATGTGACTCTACAGAGTGCAGAAACAACAAGAGGGTGGAAGGACGACGATGTCTCAACAAGAAAATGCACCAACATGTTTGACTTTTTTCACATTCTTGTGTCAAGAAAAATAAGCTCCATGTAGAAGAAAAATAAACAATCACTGCCTGATTTACTGTGAAAAAAAGACATTGTCACACATTGTAAAGATTCAATAAAATACTCCAACAACACTCATCTGAGGATGTGGCAGACTTGTCTGCAAAATAGTGACTTGCGAATAATATAGGAGACGTTTGTTTTTTTGACATGGATGAGACGTGCATTTATGAAAACACATAGCTTATCATCTTCACAGAGTTTAATGGGCATGTTATGTTCTGTGTCATGATGTGAATTATGTATCATTGATGTGAAGCAGGTAAACAAGTCCTTTTCACTGAAGTATGTGGACGCCCTCTGCTGCCCGACAACACTTATTGCACCCTTTGGTTCTCAGTCGTTGGTGTCATTTTAAGGAAAAAGACATGTATGGTCGATTCAAGTTTAAACCTGCACTCTGCCATGTGTGTGTGTGTGTGCGTGCGTGTGTTCCTCACCAAGCATTTTTTGCTCAGGTTCGTTAAACTGGCACCAGGGAGGACATAGACTGAGAGGCACAGAGATTACCTGCGTGGTACCAGAAACAAGAACAAAAACGCTCCTTTCACTCATCAGACGGAAGCCAAATCGAGTTAGGATGAATCAGGGAGTCATGGTCAAGTCATTGCTCACGGGATGAGACGCCGGTCGCATCCAATTAGATCCCCAAAGCATCTCCTTAGCTCCTTCAGATCAGGCTTTAACTTCACTAGGAAAGTCAGAGGACCTCTCATTACATCTGACACCAAAGTTGACACATAGCTGTGGGTTACAGCTAGATTTTTCCCACCAGCATTATATATATATAAAAAAATGTCACCAAGTCAGTTGATTGGATACCTGAAATAAGTCATCCATCCAACGTGAACGTCACATCCTGCTTCATGACCAAACGACTCAAAGACGAGAACATTCGGACCAACGTTCGGGTCACTTCACCCTCTGTATTATCTGCTTTATGTGAAATAAACAAGTCAATAAAAAAAGACAGTTAACTAAAGACTTTTGCTATTGTTGCATAGAATTAAAGCATTTAGGGGCACCAGCCCACCTTGAGTCCTCCCTGCTTTTTGTAACACACCCTACTGTGAACCTGTTAACATTTGTACAGATTGTATACCTACTGTATGTACTAAGATCATACTGTTGTAAGATTAACTAATAACCTGCAGTCATTTAGCGTGTTATTCATGTAGCATGGTCTTAATTGCCTTTTATATTTTCCAAGCTGTTAATAGTAAAATATTCAGAAACCTGTCTATATTTCATTCAATAAAGCTAGAGAAAATTTATGTGTACTTTCTATCAAGTCTTCATTCATTCTTATTATTTTTCAATGATGCATCCTGGTCTATAACATTGCCATTACTTACTGCCACAATACACAAGAGTTGAGGAAAACAACACAGAAACATGTACAAAAAAAGAGACATGTTTTTATTGTTCTTTCTTCATTGAAAAAAAAGTTTATACAGAAAATTAGTCACATTCCTGAGAACACGGATTGATCACAGTAGATGTCAGATGGGCATTGAAGAAGAAGGTTCGCTCGTGTGTCTAGCTGGGCTCCTCACCTGTCCTGAAACTGTTATTTTGATAGACGACGGCAGACAGAATACACAAAACTCTCATTTTCCTGAGATACAGAGCTCTTTAAAACACGCACAAATGAGCGGGGTACAGCACAGTTGTGTCCAACGAACAAGTACAACTCGAAATGGTGACAGATTCGGATTCTTCACGAAGCTGCGCGACTTCTGTGGATCAATGTAGCCCAGAGGAGTGAATGTCAGTAGTACAGCAACAGGAAGCACCATCTGCTCCAACACTGGATCACACGCTGGATATTTACAGGATTAGCTTTGTGATGTGAAGCAAATGTAACGTCCTATGAAAGCGGGTCATGAGCTTCACGACTTGGTGTGTACACAACAACAAAAATTGTCAATGCTCAGATTTGTTAGCTTTTCCCTTTACACAACAGCTCCATCTAGCCAGGGTTGAGGCTAACTGCTGTCCAATTAGCACACCAAAATATACACTTGAGTGTGTGTGTGTGTGTGTGTCTCAGAGCTGTACACATGAAACACACCAGGGAGGGGCATTATTAGTATTCTCACACAAAAGGCCAGTCAGAAACAACATAAACAACATATACAAATGCACATGGAAAGGTGTTTGTGTGTTTATATTCCATGTTATTTTCAGGAGGAATACTATCAATACTGTGTCACGGAGCGAAACAACAAGAAAACTGTCTTTGTGATGTCACGATTCGGGGAGAGCCTCAAGCAAATATGACTTCTGAAAAGAAAAAACAAACCGGCTATCTGAAATAGAAAAAAAGACAAAAATGTAACTAATCTGAAAAAAATACACAGAAAAAGTCCTTGAAGGACTCCTGCACCGGTTTTGCATTCAAATATGTAAAAAAGGAAAAAAAAAAACATTGAACTTTCTAGGTGTAATAGTTTTAATCACAGTTAAAATGCTCAGTTATGAGAAAAAGAAATGACAGACACTTGATGGTGCTCTTACTATTAAAATTATTCTAGGACAGCTATTGTCACCTTGAGCTATTTATAGTAGAAAATAAACACTTTCCGAACTTCACATTTTTAGACGTGTGTAACGATGTCTCACATTTCCAGTCATCAGTAGTATAAAGAGAAAGTTCTTTTAACACAAATAAAATGATGTCACTGTTCAGCACCATGCACACTCTCGACACAAACGTCTATCATCCTGCTTTTCTTTGCATCTCCCAAACTGCCCCCTTATTAATGGCACTGTTGCCCCCCCCCACCTCAGTTTACAGGGGCGTCACACACACAGGTGAAACAGCCGGACAATGTTTACAATGTTTATGAACCACCATTTTTTTTCTTTTTTTTTTGGTGTGAGCAGGGCATAGAAACAACAGATAGGAGGTCTTCATCATGTCAAAAATAAAAAGTTTCCCTTTGCAGTCAGCACAGAGTTGGTGAGAACAAGAGAGCAAAAACAGTCCTCTGAATCATGCGCTATTTATTCCAGGGTTTAAAAATAGACTCGTCACACTCGTCCCCGACACAGAACCCTAATCTGAAAACTATTTGTTCTATCATATATCTTTGCAATATAATCTACTCTTGGTGACTACAGCAGTGTATACAAAACTAGAAAAGCATGTCAAACTAAATTTAAAAGCTTTCAGGGGCAGATTTAAACTCCACACAGAGGACACGACCCACAGTGTTCGTACAGGGAAGCCTCTCCTCAACCTTTGTTTTTGGATGAAACATGTTTTTTTTAACTATGTGTAACATGCACAACAATGAGAACGGACCCATGCAGAACTAAAGTGGCCGAGCTGCACCTGCTTCTGCAAACTGTCGCCGACTCTCAGTGGCCGAACGCTCGTCAGGAAGAGTGACTCTGATTGGATAAGGTGTGAAAGTGACAGCGAGCACGATCACAGACGACAGAGCTTAACAACCAAACTGCTACTGAGAAGAAAGCATCAATGTCATTCATTCTGAAGGAGTCGAAACACTCACATGGAAGACAAATGTACTTGAATGCATATTAAAAACGACTCGAATCAGAGCACCGATTGTCTCATGTTTGTGTGCTTTTTGATGGAAAGGAAATCTCGACCTGATCTGCAGACTGGCCTTTTATTTGGGCTCTAAAAATATCAGCTATGTGGGATCAGGGGAAAAAAAACGGACTTTTCTTCTACACCAGTCTAGCAAACAAACAAACAGAAAATAAAAAAAAAACAACCTCGCCTCACCAGATGTTGTCTTCTCCGGAACTGTCTCAGCTTCCTCTTCCTCTTACACTGAAACGGCCCGTGCAGCCTAACCACAGCAGCAGCTCTTGGGAGTGTGGCGAAGCTTCACGTAACAGAGTTCAACACCAACGCAAAAACAACACACCAACGAGAAAACGATGCAGACTTGGCGTTGAACTCGGCTGAGAGTCGAACGTTGTGTGATTTTCCTCTGGAGCTAAACTTTATCTAGCTTTACCTTTTTTTTTTTCTTTCCTTAAACCCGGAGAATCTGCTGAACACTGCACTAAAAAAAACAAAACAAAACAAAGCTCATACAGCTGGGAACCTTCCACAAACAACCACAGGCCATAGATGTATTTCTGTTCACACAGATGTAACACAGTTTCCCAACAACAGCCATGTCATAAATTCGATGGTTTTACTGCGGGTTATCAAAGAGGTTTTCATTTAGCTCATTTCAGAGTTTTGAATTCTAAGATCAGGATTTTTTTTTAGCCACCAGAACAAACCACGATGTCACAAACGAACCTCTGAATAATTTTCTTTAAGCAGAAAGTAAATCAGTGAGGCCAGAGTTGATGACACAGCTGTTTGACTGCATCACGTGTGATTGAATGAATGCACCTCATCGCGGGTTGAGTGGCTGTGCACGCCCTGACTAGCTTCTCCTTTAGCT
>JAUESE010000023.1:3727266-3738857 GCA_032274725.1 Malacoctenus triangulatus
CCTCCTCCTCCTCCTCCTCCTCCTCCTCCTCCTCCCTGAGGAGCGGCAGACGTGTCAAGCATGAAGTATGACTGCATACACAGACCAGCGGCCAGCGTGAGCGAAGGTTTGCTCATAATGGGATTTTCTGACACACAGTGAATGATATCCGAGGAGCAGAAAAGGTCACGGCATCATTCAGGCATAATGACACACCGAATCTGGAAAAGGTATATAAAAACCCAATAATACCAAAGAAAATAATCAAGGTAAGAAGCAGGATATGATATTGTTGTGGCTTTGTGTTTAGGACTCGGTGAGATTTGCAACTAGTTCATGTATTGACAGTCTCTGACAAGGCAAAGGCAGGAAGATCGCATTTGTTTGCGTGCGTGTTGTCGTGCTCACCTTGCATCTGATTTGCTCTGAGTGGAGCTCCTCGTGGTGGTCAGGCAGCGACGCCGACAGCTTCCTCTTGAAGGCCCGCAGCTTCTCCAGAGACACGTCGATGCCCTTCTCACACCGCTCCCAATTCTGGGAAAGAAAACACACATGACAACGCTGAAGTTGGAAATTTGTGAAATAATAATCATAAAATCATCATAAATACGGTAAATGTGAAATAAAGAAATAAAAAAGGAAGAAAATAAAAGTTACATCTTAAAATACAAAATCTGAAAGATTCTTAAATCAAGCTTTTATTTAAAAAACAGTGGAAGTGTGGACTGTGCTGCACACATGCTGCAAACCTCCCATTAGGACGCAATAAATTCTTCCTGCAGCTGCACTGTTGCATCAGTAAATTGCTGGATGGAGAGTCATAAATTGGCAAGCTGACAACAATATACCAACATGTGCACTAACACGGGGCTGCAGTAAGGCCACTTTCATCATTATTGCACAGACGGCCTGCTGAACTCTGAAGCTCTGAAGCAGCACGGCGAGTTTGAATGACACAGCACCAATTCAACAGCAAAAGAGACGAATTAAGAACCGCAGCACGAAAGAGGCAGATTCTACTTCAGAGCAGAAAGCTTCAAGCTCTGTTTAGAGTCTGACTGATAGCGTAATAGGATAAAAAAAAGGATATATAAGAAGAATAATGATATTATATCATACCTGAGTAGAGAAGATAAAAAAGCACAAGCGGGACAGAATTTAAATGTTAACTTTAGCAGATTAAGTGCACCCCGAAGAGTCAGTAATTAAAATGCTGGTGAAGACTTTATGACTGAGCTTGAATGCATTTTTTTTAAATAATGCGTCATGCATTCTCAGTCAAATCCCTGCAGCTCACTGCAGTGGCTGCAGTCTGTGTGTTTGTGTGGATTTGAGCCAGTCGCTGGGACCTAATCTTGCGTATGTGCCACCTCGAAGTGCTGCAGCCGGACTGCGGTTACTCTGTGTTTTTGTATGCACACAGAAGAGCGCTCCGTCTCTGCACTGCACAGTTTTTCAATGACATAAGATGCAAGGATGCATAATTGATGTGATAACCTGGCTTCACTGGCCTACATGCACAACCAAGCATGCTCATTACAGGCTCAGATGGGCCGGTGCCCTTCAGCGCCCTTTATAGCATCGTCACACTGCAGCAATTTGGAGACAGAGCTCATTGAAAACTTTGCAGCAGAACACCGAATATTGCACAATTTGTATATACACAAAATACCACGAAAAAAAAAGATTTTCCTGGCGTCTGACCTTCAGCAAGCCGTGCAGCTCCTTCCTCTGCTGGTCCAGACGGTGGTGGGCGTGCCTCCACCTGTCCTGGATCTCCATCAGCTCCGTCTGCAGGGTGGACTCGGCGCGGGCGTCCGCCGACAGCAGCAGGCTGCGGCCGGCCTCCACCGTCAGGATGTAGCTGCCCTGCTGCCGCTGGAGAACCCGCTCCCTCAGCTGGAGGAGCAGAGACAGAGACACAGTGCCGAGGGGGTTCAGGTTAACTAAGGGACACTAAGGGGGGGGAGGAAGGAAGGGGGTCCAGGAGGAGAACGTGAAGACTGACATGAGGGACTCTCACTTTTCAAGTATGTTCCGTAACATGATTAAAATCTAACTCTTCACCCTTGAGTCATTTTATCCAGGTATTAAGGCTCTGTGAAGGTTTCTTAAGCTTGTGCGTCTTACCTGTATCTGGTTCAGCAGGTTCCTGACCTGCTGCAGCGCCACCGCCTCTCCTGGCTGGTGCACGTCGGGGTCGCGGGTCACTTCCTGGAGCCAGCGCAGCAGCTTCTCGGCCATCTGCCTGTAGTTCTGCCACTGGCGGACCAGGCTGTCGATGATGCCCCGTCGCTGCTGAGCCCGCCTCACCACGCACTGCCACTGGTTGCTCAGCAAGGCCAACTTCACACTGAAGTCGTCACTGCAGGCAAGAAAGACACGGCAGAAGCTCTGATTGGTTCAAACTATTCACCTCGTGAATGAAAGAATCCGAGCTGTCTGTAAATTCACCTGTCGTCCACTTGACCCTGGTCCAACATTCGATGCCCGTCACTGATGATGGAGTAAAGAATCTGCTGTCTGCTGAACATCTCCGCCTGGAACAACTGTCAGAAAAAGTTTACTATTAATCACAGCTTAGCAAATATTATCATCATACACACAAACACAAGAAAGCACTTCCCACCTCGTGGTCTCTCTGTTGCTCCAGCAGACTCTGGTAGTTGCCTGAAATCTCAGCAGCCAACTTCTTCTCAGTCTGAGAGAGGAACTCCATCCACGACTCGCACTTCTGGAGGAAACTTTGATGCTGCAGCAGCAATGACTGCAGCTTACTGCAAACAGAGAGTGAACACAAGAAACACCCACGTCAGGGTAAAAAAACAAAACATTTTTACTGTTGCAAATGAAGGTTTGAACGATCGGTCTTTACCTGAACCTCTCAGTGAGGTGTGCTGAGTGAGTGGCCCAGGATCTGTTGAGGCTTTGCAGCCGTTTGACATCTCTGTCGCTGACCGGCAGCCGGTACATCAGCTCGTTCACGCGCTCCAGGTCTGGAGACAAGCTGCTCAGCTTCAGCAGGTGGACCTGAGAGACAGATTCAAACACGAAGCAAAGAATTCAGGTTTCTGTTGCGTTAACGTATCCAAAAAATGTTCAATCGGATATAAAAACAACTTGGACAGAAGCAGTTCTTCTACCTTGAGTTTTTCGATGCGTGTCTGGACCACATCGAGATCAGGTGACCCGATGGGGTCCGGCTCCTTCAGCACCTCCTCTGCCTCCTGCGCCTGACGGATCAGCGTGTCCAGCTGCTCTCTGAAACCCTCGCAGGCCTGAGATCCAGACTGGAGACAGACACACACAGCGATGACACACAGCCGACACCAGCCACATCTCTTCCTTAACACTCTTACATCCTTCGAGTTTTGACGTGCTTTGTCTCTACCTGCAGTACTTCCTGTTGCCTCTGCAGGGCGTGCTCTAGCGCCGCCAGGCGATGTGTGAGTGACAGGTGGTCCGACTGGAGGGATGCCGAGGAGGAGGCGTCGACTTGGCTCCTCAGCTGTTCTCCTAAGGCGTGCAGCTGCTGGAGGGACCCCTGCACAGACTCCTGCTCACCAAGGCACTCCTGTCGAGACACGAGGTGGCAAATTAACCTGAGTAACTGTGTACAATCACACATATGTGCAAATGTCTGTTTGGAGAAATGCACATGAAGATTTTTCCCCCCAAAAAAGACTGAATAACATTTTTACAAGCCTTTTTCTTGAATTCAAACTGAGACCTTATCTTTCACTTAATTTCTATTGGTCACATTTGAACTAAAATAGTGAAAAACTCTGAGTGGAGCTCAGGAAAAAAGTCCTAAAGAGCCCGAGTAGAAACACTCTGAGTTCTTCTTAAGCGCTCTGTGTGTTTCAGTGATCCTCGGTCCTAATACTGTAAGCAGACTGTTATTTTGACCGTGTGTCTCTAGACAGCAGCCAGTGTGTTTCTACAAGCCCCAGCGTGACAGCGGTGCCCCCTGTAGTGTAAATCAGCCGCCTGTCATTCTTTGAGCAGCCTCCCTCTCAAAAGGCTTTTGTCTGATTGTGCTGTGAAGCGACATTCAAGGAGACAAAAGGACGGCCTGCAATTTGGTATTCTGCAGAGGGGGATTGGGGCTTTGTGAACCCTCCCAGTGAGCTGACAGGCAGTTTAGGATGCTCGCTCCCAAAATCCTTCCAAAAGCAGGCGGAGGATGAGCAAGAAATGTCTTCTGGCATCTTGTAAGTCATGCAAAACGAAGACGTCTGACCTCGAGCAGGTCTCTTGGAAGATAACAGCGACAGAACAAATCACGTTGGAGACGTCTGAGCTTTCATGTCCCATCTGCACTCACGTTGCACTCTTTTATCCAAGTGCTGCTCTCCTCCTCGGAGATCTCCCTGTCAGTGGCGCCCCTCAGAAGGCGATCGGCGCGCTCTTCCTGCTTCTGAACTGCTGCCACACACTGAGCGTACAGGGACCGGTAACGCTGCCACAGTCCCAGCAAGGCCTTGCTGCTCCTCAGCTGCTCTGAGATCTGCTCCAGGAGGAGATTCCACCTAATCACAGGATGACAGAGGAGTTATACAGCGTCACGAAAGCCACTGAGTTTGGCCTTTGTTTGTTTCTTCCTGTTATTACCTGATGTTGACGTCTCTGAGGGCTCTGTTGAGCGTTTCAGCCACAGACGGGTGACACTCAGTCAGCAGCTGGTGAGTTATGAAGCCAAACTTCCTCAGACTGCTCTCCTGTTTGTCCATCTCCTCCTGCAAATTCTGAACAACACAGAAATCCACAAGAAGGTTGTTTTTTTTCCCCCTTCAAAACTGTGACAACCACCTTCAAAAGATAAACGGAGGGCAACTTGTCCTCTCCACTCCTCACCTCCAGACTCTCCACCTGCTGCTGCACCGCCTCCAGAGATCCATTAAGGAGGCGCAGCCTGGAGACAGAGTACCTCCCCTCCATCAGGTAACCGTTTATCTCCTCCGAGGCCCGTCGGTACAGTGTCCACTGCTCCAGCACCGACCGCAGGCTCACCTTTATCTGACTTATCTGAAGGAAAGAGTGCAGCACAGAATGTGTAAGTGTGTCAAAAGTGTGAAAACATCCATAGATTCATGTTTGGAGATTGAGGAAGCTCACCATGTGATCCAAATTTGCCCAGGACTGATTCAGACCTTTGAGCGTCTCTTTAACGACCGAACACGCTGCACCTTTCTTGTCCTGTATGAGAGCGTTTCCTCGTTCCTCTGCTTTCTCTAGATCCTTCTCTTTTTCCCTCACCGACTCCTCCAACTCCTGTCAAAACAAAAAAGCTCATAGCAAAATAAACCTGACAGTTCCTTACACATGCAGTCTGTCTGTCGCATGTTGTTTCCATACCTGACAGTCTTTCAGTGCGTTTTGCACTGACGCTACGTCCTCTATCCTGTGTCTCTTCTTCAGCTTCTCTTCCTGCAACGTCAGCCAGGCTCTCAGGGTCTGGACTCCATTCTCGTGCTCCAACCAACCTTCCACAAGTCCCTCTAAAATCTGAATCTAAAAAGCAAGACATTCAGAAACCGTTTAACAATGTAAATAGAACAAATGGCAAATAAAATTGCATCTACATCTTGTCCTTTACCTTTTCTGCTATGAGACCCTGTAGAATTTGCCATCTTCGGTTCATCGCTCCCAACTTCTCAGCAAAGTCCGTCTTGTCACTGCGCTTCCCTTCCACATCCTGACTGCTGATCTGCAGCACTGACTGGTTCACAAAGTCCACAGTCAACTGTTTGCAGGTCAGATCTATGCGGAAACCCTGCAACATAATGATAAGCCTGATTAGAGCTGCAACCAGAGACCAAACAGGATGGTGTGAAAGCTTTCCTCTCGTAGCATCACATCACCGTACCTTATACTTCTGTAGAACGCCCTGAACCACCTCTGAGCCCACAGCTCCCAGTATCTTGTCCTGATCTTCCTCTATGATGTTTTCCATGAGAGAAATCCAGCTCATCAGCTCTGTGATGGCATGTCGTGATGCCAGCTTCTCCATCTGCAGCTGAGGGAGGAAAAAAAGAGACGAGATCCATTAAAACTGAATCATCTTCATTTCTGAATGATATAAGTTGTGTAAAACAGCATTAAGAGATGAAACAGTCAGTTTTATGTGTAGCAGCTGCTGCTGTCAGACCTGGTGGAGCTTCTCTTGCACGACCGGGATACGAGTCAGCAGCTCCGCCCACTGAGTGTCGATCTGGCCCAGCGCTGTCCTCAGGCCGGCCGTGTCCACTCGTTTCAGCCGTAAAAGCTGGTTGCCCGTACTCAGCACTGAGGAACGCAACGATGACTTGGCATCCACCTCTTTGGAAAACTCCTGTACGCAGAAACAGCCACAAAAGGTGTGATTTCAAACCAGCTTTTCATTTAAATGATGAAGTCTAATAAAGTCACGATTTTTAAAATGGCTTTAAAACTTCATTGGAGACAGATTTTATGTAGTGATGCTGCTGGGGGATCTTTATCTTACCAGGAAGGCACAGAGATGATCCCTGACCGTCTCCAGCTCCTGAGGTACCGTGACCGACTGCGTCGTCCAGAACTCCAGTCTGTCCAGAGCCGACTGCAACCAGTGGCTCAACTCTGCCGACTCACTCTGATACCTGCGAGTTGCAAACACAAAAGCATGAGATTCTGGGACAACCCGACACTTTTCATCCCCCCAATACATCTCCCAAACAGATCCCGACCTGCTCCAGTGCTTCAGCGTCGAGTCGAGGCGGTGCAGCTCCTTGTTGACCTTGGTGGTGGAGGACAGCCAGTGTTCACCCAGCTGCGTCAGCTGGTTCTCCAAGTCCGAGCAGCCGACAGACAGAAGCAGCTTCTTGCCCTCCTCCAGAACCTGGTAGAGCTGCGGCTGGTGCTCCGTCAGGCTGGCCTTCAGACGCTACAGAAACCAGAGGGAAGGACGTCAGTGGACTAAAGTTCACCTCTCATGAGAGCAGCTTCGAAAAATAGCAGAACAGGATTCTGACTCATTATTCAGTGTGTTTTCTCTGCATGTGTAGTCTGCATTAAGAAGCTTACCTGGTAGAGACTGATCCTTTCTATAAGTCTCTCTTCTGTCTCTTCCACCAGACCCACAGTGGGGATGCTGCACTCCACAGCCTCCAGCTGTCTGCACAGAGCCTGATAGTCCTCCACTAACCGGCTCCACGACTGCAGGAAGAAAAACACATTCATTTAGTTTAGCAATTTGCACAATAACTGAAATTGCACAGTTATCTGGTTATTCTTCCCACCTCTAAAATACCCTCCAGCTCCATTCCTCGTCTGTGCGCCTGTTTGAGTACGTTGTGGGCCAAAGCCATGGTCTCCTCCAGGGCCTGACTTTCCCTCTGGGCCACCAAACCACACACTTTACTATAAAATGTCTGGGTGAGGATCATATGGCACTCCAGGCCCTGGAAAAACTCCTGTGTTTAGAGAGGGAGAGGATTTGAAGGCGGGGTCAGAGGTTAAAACCAACAAATGTGAAAAACATCCCTGGTTTTCTAATCAGTTTTTCTCACTTTGTGTTTGTCCAGTAACATCTGGACCTCTATAACCGAAGCCACTGTCATCTTTTGGTCAGCAGCCATCTTGTCCTGAGCCGTGTCCACCAGGTCGCTGAGGTCGTGGAGAGCAGCTTCGTACTGAGCCTTCAGAGACAAGCTGTGGTTCAGGCTGCTCCGCCTGGAGCCCACCATCAGCACCAGCTCCTCATACGCGTCCTGAACAGACAAATCAACGTGCAAGACATTAATTATTAACCCATTACAGAGCTGGAACTCTAATGGGCAGTATGGAAGAGGATGAAGGGATTACTTGTAGTTTGAGAAGTTCCTGGTTGGAGGTGTGGTCGGACTGAAGTGTCTCTGCTCTGGTCCTGAGCTCAGTGAGTCTTTGCTCAAACTCCCTGAGACTGTCCTCCACCTCTGACAGCGCCTATAAAGACACAGCATGTTAACCTAAAACTGCACAGAACAAGTTTTTGAAGCTTCTTTAGCTCACTCACTGATACTTGTATGACTTGTTTCTTTACCTCTATCTGTTTGGATGCAGGTCTGTCTGCTGTTCCAGCCATCTTCTGCAGCAGCTGGTGTTTACTTTCAGACAGAGCTGTGAACAGCATCCTCAGTTCATTCTGTAAGAGATTTAAACATCAGCTCTGATTTTCAACATCTTGTGATGGGTAAAAATCTTTTACTTCTGTGGTGCAACGGCTCAGTTTTCAAGACCTGGAAATTGGAGTGCTCCTGCAGCCGGTCCCTCATGCTGTCGCAGTGCTGCTCCAGGGCCGAGTCCAGCAGGCCCATCCTCTCCTGGAGACCCTCCAGCGTGTCCTCCATTAGCACACGGTCCTCTCCTCCACACAGCCGGCCCACCCCTCCACCCAGCAGCTCTCTGCACTGGTTTACCTCCGTGGTTATCTCCTTCAGCTGTTTATTCAGTCCCTGGAGAAAGAAAAAGCAGGATGAAATTCCACAATTATGAAGCTTAATTCTGTTTCGTCAACAAAAGTCCAGAAGAGATCGGACCTCGAGATTCGTGAGCTGTGTCTCTGTGTCGTCAGAAAGCAGCACGGGACCGGAGAGCATCATATTCTCAGCAGCATCCAACCACGAGGAGGCAGCCGAGACGGCCGCGTACAGATCCTGCTGCACTGGTGCTTCTCCAAAAGGAGCAGCGATCTTGCTGTCACCGCCCCCTGGCTGCGAGGAGGTCAACAACACCACATGGTCAGAAAACAGTTTCAAGTTTAAAATGAGTAATCTACAGCAGCAGTCGTTATGAGCTCCACCTCCTGAGTGATTCTCTCCAGAGTCTGGCTGCAGGCTTCGAACAGGGCGCGGGGGGAGCGCGAGCCTTGGCTGGGAGCCTCGCCTCTGAACACCATGCTGGGACTGGACAGACGAGAGCGGTGGAGGATCTGTGCACAGGGAGTGATACATGAGAAAGATATGAAGGTCAGACAGGCAGCAGACAGCACAATGAACACGTGACATTACATCAGAGCTGAAAGAAAGTGACTAACTGACGGTAGACCAGCGTTTACGTCAGGAAACATTTACACAGAGAAATAACAGCGCGATAAACAAAACCCGGCGTCTGGCTCGCGTACCGGGCTCAGCTGGTCCTGATCCAGGGAGTTGAGGGAGAGCTGCAGCTTCGTGCTCTGATCTTTATTTAGGTTTTCCCACCTCTGTCTCAGCTGGTCCAGAGGAGACAAGGTCTCATTCTCAAGCAGCACGCCGCCAGGAACAGAAACCTCACTGTGGGAAAGAGATAAGGAGTCAGGATAAGGCTGCACAATGCAAGTGTTGTGGTGGGGTCCGAATCCTGACTGGGAGCTGACAAATTGTTTGTTAAAGGGTCTAAGTATCAAAGATGTGGCATTTTTACTTTAACGAGTGTCCACAAAACACAAATGCTCCTAATACAGAATAGAAAACCGATCTGAGGAGATTCTAACATCTATTTTAAGACTGTAGGAGTTGATCGAGCGTGCTGTGTTTACACATTTTTTTGGCATTAGACACACTCGTCTATTGTCTGCCGTTGGGTGCACAGTGTACCTGTCTCCATTGGGTGTGGTCTGCTGGCCCAGTAACTCTTCTCCAACGCTGGCAACGGACTGAAGCAACCTCCTCTGCTCAGCCACTTGCTCCTGCAGCTCCTAGAAAATAAAAGCCCTGCATTAGATGGATCTTGAGAGCCGACTTTCCCACTTGCACTTGGGAAAAAAAATCACTGAAAACGGGTTAATCTGAGCTTCTGTAGGCGTCAGGTCACGAAACGAATAAAGAGACGGAGAAGAGTTGAGCTTCGTCGTACCCTCTGTCGAAGAAGACTGTCGTGATGCTGCTGTGTGCGTGTCGTGCGAGCCTGAGACAGCCAGTCCTGGACGTTTGGACTCTGAGACAGAGACGAGTCTGGCTCGCTGTCCTCTTGTTCCTGCAGTGAACCCTGAGAGAGAGAGAGAGAGAGAGAGAGAGAGAGAGACTTTATAACAACATGCTATAACAATGTTTCTGATTAGAGAAAAATAACTTGGTAAAGATACAAGTAACGGATTAAACTTTTGAAAAGCTATTAAAGAAAATGTTTAGGACATGACGACATAGTAATGTTGTGTCATCAGAAACACACCTGATGTGCTGCATTTAGTGTTTGCATGTGATGAGCTAGCATCCTTTTTGTCCACTGTCTGAGGCCCATTGTGAGACACACAGACTGTTGTTGTCCCATTGTGGAAAACAGTGGACTTTTATGAAGGAGCATGAAATGGCCTTTAGTACTTTTTGCACAATACAATACGAGCATTGATGCCGTAACCCAGTTCAACATGATGCAGTCACAGAGAAACAGAGGCATGAAGGAAGGACAGCTGGGAGGTGGAAAAATGTGTGGGCTGGTGGAGGGTGGGGGCACCGAGGGGACAGATGTGGAGAAAAGGGCGTCACGGTGGTGAAACCAAACATTTTAACGACGGCTCAGCCCACCTGAATATCAACCTGCTTGTCCTGCAGCATCTGCTGCAGCTCCACCAGGCTGTCTTTGAGCGAGCGCAGTTTGAGGGTGAGCTGCTCCGCCTCCCCCTTGGTCTCGGCCCGGCCCTCCAGCAGCAGGCTCTCGCTGTGGACCGACAGCTCCGAGAGGTACGACACCTTCTGCTCGATCTCAAACAGCATGTTCTGGAAAAGCCAACAGTGACCGTCAACACAGCACGCAGAACGAAACCTTAACCTGCCCCCATCTTAGTCCTGAACACAGAAAAAAGAGACCCTCCTTCTCCACGAGTGTGAAACATGCTTACAATTGTATTAAGATGAAAGAAACAGGGATTATGGTTGTATCCCCTCGGTGGAGACGGGGGCTCTCAGAGGGGATGGGGAGGTGATTACTGCAACAATTCTGACTGCCTCATTGAACACTTGCTTTTGTTAGTAAGTGGAAAAGCAATAAAACGAAGTCTTTCACTTTCAAGAGATCTTTTGGTTTAATTTGAAATTCCTCTTTCTTAACAAGGAACGAAACTTGTTTTGTTTTTTCAGGAGCTTTTTGCTTTGAATATCTGCTTCCAGATAAAAAAAAAGACAACCTGATCAAGCGGTGACCGATGACACGCGACGCCCGAGTCGAGCTGTAAGCTGCTTACTGCGTCGTAATTTTCTTGCGGTTTGTTCCCATTTAAAAGACATCTCGGGATCTTTATGTGAGCAGCTTAATAAGATTAAACATGAGTTAGAAGAAAAAAATCAGTCCAGGAGTCCAAACTAAAACACAGGACAGAAAACATCTCCTGTGGCCAAAATCATATTTTATCATTCCTGACGCTCAGATTCCTCCACTTCAGCGCTTTGGCCTTTCGCAGTGCATCTGTACAGAAATAATCGATGCTTTCAGACAGTTTTTGCCCCCCGGGGATGAAGCTCTGCACAGGCAGGACCTTTAGACCTGAGCGCCACGGGAGGCATATGTGAGCTATAATCAGCTTAAAGTCTCCCAGCTGCTACAATCACACTTCAAAACGCTGATTTTCTCTGCTCGAGCTACACAACTGACGTTGTTACTGCTGCGAGGCCAATTACATGGAATCACAAGATTAATGG
>JAUESE010000023.1:3762152-3774841 GCA_032274725.1 Malacoctenus triangulatus
GCGCGTGTGTGTGTGATGTGAAGCGGTAAGGGCACCGCATCAATTACAGTGTCTGTGCCAGCAGGCTCCTGACACCGGCGCTTCTTCATCCTCTTACTCACAGCGGGAGGTCTCTCGCTGCTACCACGCTCCCACTAAAGCAGCACCCGCTTTGTCTTCATAAAGATCCGATCGATACACACATTCTCATCCAATCCTCCACACATTCAATATGAACTATGCCAAACAAACCATAGTGGTGACTCTCTTTTTTCACTGCAGCCTGTGTGTGTGTGTGTCCCGGCTTCACTCACTTCCCTTCAACGCCAATTTGGCAAAAAAGATCCCGCAGAGAAACTGTTACTTTTACACCATTGCAGCAATTCTCTTTTAGTGTCGAGTGCTATCCAAATATTATATGCACAATGAGTCCTTAGCAGGTTTATGAAGGCCCATGCAGACTGTACCAGCCAAGCATATAGCAGCTGCCAAAAAACTCTGCACACGTGATCTTACTCGGAGGTATCATATGTTGCTTTCAAACGGACATTTTTTGCTGGCTCGCCTCTTCGAGTCACTTTAATTTGAGTCCAGATTCTTCGCTACAAACTGAGGACTTGCTCACTCATCAGTTTTGCTTGTGAACTCATCTGTGGTGATTTATTACAGCGAGCTCCAGGAGGTGTGTTAAGCGCCGCACTGTCGCTAATATCCAAATGCAGCACCGACAAACGGAGGCTCGCGCTTGGAATGCGAAAAGCCGAAGCATCGAAACCAAAAAAGCTGAACGTCAGCCGATCGATACCTCCAGCCTCTTCATCTTCTTCTCCATGGCCACTCGGTCGAGGAATTCGGACGTGTCCGTCAGCGTTGTGAAGCTTTTCTGAGTGGAGCTGAGCCACTCGGTGAAGGACACACAAAGGTTTTCTGCCTCTTCGATGCTCTTCAGCTCCTCCTGCAGCTGCTTGATGGTATCCTGGAAATTGATTGAACAAAAAATCATTAAAAAAAGTTCCACTGATGCTTTTTTTTCTGTCAGGTTTTCTTGACACACACATTGCTAATATAAGGTATAGAACATAGCAGCCGCTCTTCCCAATCACCTCGAACAGATTGCAGCAGAGCGATGAGCTGCAAGTAAAAGGTGTGAAGCACCTCCGATTTCAGGGCTGTTTTTTCCTCCTATTTCTGCAGTGTTGGCAGCAGACCATTTGGCAAAAATAGCCACAGTATTTCTGACATCTTTCAATCTTTACTGCCCCGCTATATTCACTTTTTTTTTCCCTATACGAGCAAAAGTTGTAGGGAAAAACGACCCTGCCTCCAGGACTCACTGGTCGTCCTCCAGATGGAGTTATTGCTGAAATTCTTCAAAGTCTGACTGGTCAGGGGAAAAATCAGGAAACACAGCCTGTCTCCTTTTTTAAAGCTGCGCAATGCGCCCCGGCAGTCTGACGCTGAGGCACTGAGAGACCACGAGCTCTCTGATCAGCCATCAAAACAGAAAATATCTGCTCCCCCCCCTCCCTCCTCCCTCCTCCTCTTCTCACTCTTTCATCTGCTCAATGTCAATAGCTTCAGTACACGGCTGAGATGGGTTTTTATGTTTTTTGACGCATTTATCCACTTGACTGAGATTCAGAGTCGGTAACACCACAAGGACGTGGGAGGATTTTCTTGCCGGTTTGACACATTATTCACTCAACTTGCAGATCCTGTGGTTATGAGGCCCAATTAGCTGATAGTGCTGAGTGCACACCTTTCCTGACGAGACAGAGGTAGCGGCTTCCCACCTCAGGCCCATATGGCCCCCTCTTCACACAGTATAATTACAGCCATCCGCGGCGTGAGAGGGATGTTATGTGCATGCATGTGTGTTGGCATGAGTGTGAGGGTTGTTTTTTTTTTTTTGCACTGCTGGGAAGGAAGGGGTGTGGGTTGCGCAGAGACACAGAAACAAAGGTGAGGAAGTAAAGGGGGACAAATAAGCACACACACTCATATGTGCGACTGGAGGTGTAAAGGAGAAAAATCAATGTAGCGCAGGAAAGGCTTTTTTTCCTACTCCTGGTGCCAGGGTGTGAGATTGCCTTCAGTAGCGTTTAATTACGGCCTTAGCCCCAGACCAGAGGAGCCCCATTGATTTTCCTTTAGCCCCCCGCCCCCCTCACTCCCTCCTCCAGAGGAACAGACAAATAAAGAGGCTGGATCTGATTGTGCAGCGCAACACGGGCTGGTCTCGCCGGGGTAACTCTCAAAGCAACTTCAATGGGGTGTTACAGCAACAAAGTTAAAGCACTCGGCGCAGTTAATTCCACGGTGAGATAACGTAAGTACGTGTGGAAGGCGCGCAGCGGGCGTCGGCCCCAGAGGTGGCGCATGCAGATTTTTCAAAGGCTGGGAGCAAACTGAGGTAATATTGTTTGTACAGTGGCCATAAATGCAGTATGCATGGTGATACTTCCTCCTGTAAGTGTAATGAGGCCTTCAAATACCGGAACAAGTCATCAAAATAGGAAACTATCTGGTAAAGGCCCATTATTCTCCCAGGAAAATAAAGCTTTCACTAATAATGTCTCCTAATTAATTACAAGTAATCAGTTTTGGACAAACACTCTCATCAGCCAACATATATACAAACAATAGAGAGAGAAATTTATCATCTGTGGGAGTTTTAATTGGCAGCAAATTGAAAAAAGGCCATTTCTTCCTTTTGTTAATTCCCATATTTAATCCTAAAACCTCGCATAAAATCACAGCGAGTACGAACGCGCAACCCGACAAACACAACGGCCACATGCGACGCTGACGACGGTCGACAGGTAACATCAGCCTTTAATTGAACGGGCGCAAATTGCGATTAAGAAAAAAAAAAAAAGCGCTGATGAGCGTCGACTGTCAGTGGCCGCGGCGAGCATAGAGACAAAGGAGGAAGGTGCAGCCTACCGGGACACAGAAGTCTCAGGGGTCCCATTAAGGGAAATAGGAAAATTTACCAGCAGTATTAAAGACTGAAACGGACCCTCTGACAGCGGGCAGGGATACTTTCATTAGCGCTAATAGGTGGAGGGGGTGATGGAGCCAAATTGTGAGTCAAGGACTGATTTTCAGTGCGAGTCTGTCTCTTCTTTAAGGATTACATCGAAGGATGGAGACTTGTAGAGGAGACGGGGACAGACCTGGATGCTGAGCAGCAGTGAGTGGTAGCGGGCGGTCAGCTGGGTGGCCGTGACGCTGACGCGGCTGCTGATGTACGTTTCCTCCAGAACCTGCTGCGCCAGAGACGAGAGGCCGTCGACTTCCCCCTGACGTGCGAGCACGGCTTCAAGACACCCCTGATGATGAGAGACACCAGGTCAGTGTGAACACTGGAGATAAACACTGGTCATGTTTTTAAACTCTACACGATCACTGGGTGAGTTCATTTAAAAGGGGAAGGAGCACTAATGTAGATGAACCCAAAAATAATTCACAATTTATCTTCAAGAGGGTCTGTGCACGTGTGTGTGCGTGCACGTGTATGTGTGTGTGTTTCTCAGTGCAAGGAAGGAGCCTGTCTGACATCCTGACACTGGCAGGAAGCTGCTCCTGCTCCAGAGGGAGGAGGCCAAGTGGGGAATGCTGCTGTTTAACTTGAAACACGGAACAGTAAGAAGTGACAGATAACTTTCAGTGAGACAGGATCTCATCTTTGGCTTGTACATTGTTTCCAGTACTGAATCACACACACTGAGGTGACTGGAATACAGACTCATGTCTGGAGAAACAATGCTTAAATATTTCTGGTAAAAAAGCCTCCGAGTACAAAGAGAGCGTTACTCATTTGATTGACATCCTAAAGAGCAGATGGCACAGGATGTGCGGTAAACATTCCTGCCACTTCGTAACTTATGCATTATTTTTAGATGTTGTAAACAGCCTCGGGTGCAGGAGAAGTTAATCACATTTGACAGCGTTATCAGGGAAGAATGAAAACAACATGAGCTGGGGGGAAAAAAAAACCCAAATTGATTATTTTAATAAAAAAACTGCTTCAGATAAAGAGATAAATGAACAACAGGTCGATGAATACAAGGAACAAAATGAGATGGAGGTTAAACATGAAACACTCTTCCTCTCATCCACCTTAAAATTAAAGACTAAGAACATCAAATTGATGTTGACTGAAGTACGAAAACAATTTCTTGTCTGCGAGAAGTCTGCTGCCGGTTGCCTGGCAACTGATCCCGGCCAAATGGTGAGGGAGAGCAAATAGCTTTGTTTCTCAAACAAACTAACTCTACACATCGCATCGTCTGCTGATCCTCACTCGGGCTTCACGGTACTGACGGATGCATGAAAACGCCCCGAGCACGTCGCAGGTCGCCTGTCTCTCTGACCTGGAGCTTCTTCAGCTGCGTCTGCTTGCTGCTCCGGTCGGAGCGCCGGTTGCACCGGACGCTGGCCGCCTTCTCCATCTCCTCCAGCCACTGAGCCAGGCTCAGGAACCGGTGGCCCATCTGCCGGAGTCGGGTCAGCGTGGAGCGCAGCTGGGCCTGGGTCTCCTCCAGGCGGCTCTGGTAGGCCCCCCACTCCCTCTGAGCCGTGTCCAGCGCCCGGTCCTCGATCTGGGGAATCCCCCAGGGGATGACGCGCTCTCTGCTGGAGAGCACCGAGGACAGCAACGACTGGCCGTTGGAGCAGCGGTCCTGAAGGTTCTGTGAGGAAAAGGTGAGAGGAAGACCAAAAATGGAGTGGAAAACATTACGAGTGGAAAAAGCGACAAAGAAACTTTGGTTGAACTTCAAGTGAATGCTTCATATTTTCTCCAAACATGAATAAGTCCATTCAAAACCATTTTTGGGGCACGGTTCCATGTAATAATTTAATATTTTATAGATAGGATCATTAAAAACCTGCTCAATCTGGCACTTGAACTCTAGTTTAAGTCATTTTTATTGTGTCTTTTAACATTTCCCTTTTAAAAAGCTCCTCATTATTAATTGCAAACTGCAGCAGTGTCACATATAAAATATTAAAAAGGCTCCAGTGTGATTTGAAGTGAAGTCAATGACCTCTGAAGCATGAAATATGTTTTAATACATTTTCAAAAGGCAGTATTGTGGTGAAGAACTGAAAAACGCCTCAGAGTGAAAAACTACCCCTCAAAATTCAGCTTTTATGACCTCTGGAACGTTTTTAACAGCACTCGTGTCCTTGACAGAGACCTCGTTTTAAACCCACTCTGTGAGAAGCCTGAATTTACACATTAGCACACTGAGGCCCAAATTGTTCATTTTTTGGACTCCAACGGCGCAAAACTCTCCAGTATCGTCACCTGAAGCTGCTGCAGCGTTTTCTCAAGCGTGTCCACGCTTCCCTCTGGATGAGACAGCGAGGCCAAAGAGGCGTGTTCCTGCTCCAGCCAGTCTTCGAACACGTGCAGCCCCCTCTGATACTCCTGATGGACCAGCACCAGACCTTTGGCCTTACTGACAGAGTTCTGCAATACGAAAGAAAGCAGACACGACAGATCAGAAACACAACCTCCCTCTAAAAGACATTTTAAAATGTTTGTTTTTCAGATAAGTTACCAAGTTGCCCAAAATATTGACTTTATTCTTAATTATTTTGGTGTAATCCTGCATTTTGTAACCAAATGCCTGCAGAGGAGGAAGTGAAGCAGTGTGCTGTGTGTAAGTACCTTGGCCTTTTCTTTGAGCGCGTTGTATCTACACTGCAGCTGCTGCACCTCCTGCTGGGTCGTGTAGTGTTCAGCCATATTGGAACCCTTTGTTGCGATGGTCTCCAGGGGGCTGCTGTGACTTAATACTTCCTCATAGAGAAGCTGAAATGAAAAAAAGAAAGGAGATGTGTCTGATCGTACTTCAGCCGCAAACACCAGGAGCTCTGTTCTTTTTTAATGCGCTTAGTGTGATAACAGGAGCTTAAAATTGGGAGATAAAAGTCATAAAATGTGGTGAAAGTGATATTTTTCTTGAATTTCTCTCATCTTTGATACCTTTGTCTTCCCCAGATTGGCCGTCTTGTCCCTCATCTCAGAGTACTGTCTGTCCGAGCAGCCCAGAGTCTCTTCCACTCGGTCCATCCATTGCACAAACTGACCCACGTCCTCCTGATAGCTGGTCCACTGTGACAGGGCGCCTTCCAACTGACTGTGACCATAAAACACCGCGACATTACAGACCGAAACACACATTGCACAATGTTTAGCGTGCAGCATTATAAATCTAATTGTCCCTTTTAACCTTTCAACCGAGTGAAATCCATCAAGTGAAACTAGACAGGCCCCAGTCCCATTAATCAATGCCAGATGGATTAGTTCACGGTCACCTTTTGCACTGGATGGAGGCAGAAAGCAGCGAGTCCCAGGAGTCTTTGAGGTCTTGGATCTGTTTGCGAATCACCGGGACTCCCTCGGCCGAGGTGTTCCTCTGCACCGCCTCGCCTCGCGTCAGCAGCATTTTCAGCTGGATCTCCCTCTCCTGACGAGCCGCCAGCAAGGCCTGGAGAGAGCAGAGAACGAAGGTGTGTAGAATCACCGTCTCGTGTGGTGAATCGATTTTCTGATATAACGTGACCACCTAAACTTTCCCAAACACTTCCTACTTCCCTTTTTGATCCCCTCAGAAATATTGTCACTGGTACTTCATTGTTTTTGACCTCTCCTCGTTATATTTAAACTTTACTATATATACTCTGAGCTGCAAGTGCAGTCGGGGGTTCGGGCTCTTCGCCTGAGGGCACACAGTCGTGGCGATGGGGGTGGAGCCCACTGAAGGCGCTCGCTTACCCTAACTGAATTTCCCTAGATGAGATCAAATCTCAGAGGATTCAAAGCGAGCGCAGCACGGCCTGCAAATTTTTCTCATAAGAAGTCGTGCATCCATCTTACTTCCAGCTGTAACATCCGGTCCTCCAACACGCCTTTGTCGGTGGTGGTGGAGATGCAGGTGCCGAGGACCCTCTGAGCCTCACACACCCAGTCCTGGAGCTCTTTAAGTCCTTGCGAGAAGAGGCGGTGTTCCCCGACAATGCGCTCGATCCTGGAGGCTTTATCCTTTATATACAAGAGCACAACACTGTAAACACACTTTCCCGGCTTTATATTGGATCTCGGAGCGCCGGGCTGAAAATTAAAACAACACAGTGTCTTCATATCGCTCTGTTTGTCTTTGAAATGACGGGCCCGATTCATTCGCGCAGACATCTCCTGAGACTCTCCCGCCTCCACGAAACAGCGGAGTGCCGTTTTGTTTGCAGTCGCCACTCACACATCTTTAACATCAGCTGCGAGAAAGTAAAAGACACTTTAAATGGTGGCAATTTCAAATGATTTTTTTGATTCCTGTTGCCAGGTCTGGGAGGGAAGAAAAACCTAAAAATAGCCCTCCACTTTCCAGCCAGCAAAGTAAATACATCCTATTTATCATCGCTGGGGTGCCCTCATTGTCCTGAGGTAGGAGAGTGGCGCTCTGCCGCCAGCGTAATGTTTTTGTTCTGCGATATATCAAATTAATCATAAGAGTGTGACCAATCTAATCAGAGCTTCAAAAAGGTCACCTCCTTGAGCACTAACACATTTCAGCTCTGGCATTTCAGAGGTGCAGTGGTGGTTAAAGGTAACCTGCACAGCCGTGGCCTTTTTTTATGTTGATGAGGCTGCAAACACAAGGACCTTTTGGAGCTGAGAGACAGTGACTCATTATGCTCAGGTAAATTATTCCAAACACCAGGATTTTTTCTCTCTCCTGTGTGATTTCTGTACCCGAGACGCGGCTGATAGGAGCCACCACGACTAATGAGCGGCCGCCGAATAATCCACGACAAGGCAGAAGACGCAGAACCGCGGCGAACACCGCGGCAGGACAGACAGGCCGAGAGTTACACGAATCAAGCAAAGCACCTCACATCATGCAAGCAGCATTTCTGCGACAGAATGACAAGAACGAGGGGGAGGCAACAGGGTTACCGCGGGAAGGGGGGGGGCAAGGGTTACCTTTGTTAAGTTGCTGAGGGCGAGGTACTGTGCTGACAGCTGAGACACTCTGTGGACGAAGCCCTTGCCGGCTGCTTGTCCCTCCCAGAGACGGTGAGCTCTTTCCCTCAGCCTGCTCAGCTCTACCTCCCGACCGGCCATCTCCTCCAGCACACACTGGGCCAGCATGAAGCAAGAGGAGGAGATGGGAAACAGACACAGAGATGGAGCAACAGGACGTGGGTGAGCACGGGGTTACGAGTGACGGATTGGAAGGGGCGGTTGTGTGTAAGCGCCGTGAGAAAAGAAAAATGACAACAACAACAAAAAAAAAGAGGTGGTTTATGTGAGAGCAAATGCAGGAGGTGTGAGAAGCACAGAGAGGAGGGAGTCGAGTTAACATGTGACAAGAACACACAGAGGAACAAGAACACGTCAGAGAACACGGATAAAAACAGAGGAGAGAGAAACACGGTAAAACAGCCGTCAGCAGTGTTTCCCCTGATGTCCGTTTTTAATTAGAAATGCTGTTATTCAGTTAAACGTGACGGGTGAAGGAGACGAGGCTGATAAAGTGATGCAAAGACAGGAGGGAGGAAGGATTTTGCCAACACAGGTTCAGACTCTGAAGCCTGCTTGTATTGTGTCGTACGTCAGGTGTTCGCAGAATAAATGTAATTGCTTGCAGGGCCAGACAAAAGGCGACGAGGAGAAGTGCTACAGCGGGCGACGGAGTAAATACAAAAATAGCAACAATGATAAGGGCAGCGCTTCAAGATGGGTTTGATATATTTTCTTTTCTTCTCTTTTGTTGGTTTTATCTTTTTTAACGCTTCACGCGCGCGCGTCTCTTTCTTTTTTTGTCTCCGCCAGACGTGGCGGAGGCTGTTATCGCATCCTGAGAGAGGCCTTTTAGCCACGCAGCGCTTCAGCTGTGACAGAGGGAGAATTAATTAGATTTCTGGACTTTTCCTCTGACTATTGTGTCAAGACGCGGCTCTATTTTGATCCAGCGATGCTCGACAAATGTAATTAGGTCCCTCTCTTTTTCCCCGCAGACTCAAAATTACACTTTAGGGATCTATATCTGATGGAGAGCTATTTAGTGACCGTGGAAAAAAAAATCGACTTAATTTTCAATTTATGGTGTAATGACAATGGGGGTTTTTTGAGTGAAGAGGGGAAAAGAGAGGATATCAAAGGTGGAGGCAGGAGGGGAACATGGAAAATGTGCATCTCCTGCAAAGTCCTTCAATATGGATACAAACACATCTTGATGTATTGAAAGAGTGTCGCTACACTGGAGCCCTGGAAACACGTGGGCAAAAGAGGAAGCACAATGAGACTCGAGCGACACGGGACCAGGTCTGAAAATGGGACCAAAATTGCTACCTGGAGTTTGCTGAGCTCCTGTTTCTTGGCCGGGAGGTCGTGGAGCCGAGCGCTGCTCTCCTGAACTCTGACCTCCGTGCCGTTGAGCCACTCCTGCAGAGGCTCGGCGCTGGCCTCGAACTCCGTCATCTGGGACTGCAGGCTCTGTAATTATGGCACATGACTCGTCAAACGAAGCTGGACGCGGTCTCGACCTGCTTCGGCACAAACAAAAACACTGCAGTTAATGTGGAGAAGAGCATCCTTAAATATAGGTGTCTAAGATTTGGTATTTACCAGTTTTTTGTTCCAAAATTGAAGCAATAGTCATTCACCTTCTGACAGTAGATTACAATCATGCACTCTGCAATTGTGTCCAAATGACATTAAAGCTTTATTTAATCACACGGCGCCTTTGTGCGCCACGTTTTTCCCGAACAGTAAATGCCAATCAACCTTCAGTGCATCTTCTCTGGTCTGCAGGTTATTCATCAGACTCTTCCAGTCCTCCCTCGCGTTCGCCACTTTGGCCTTGATCCCCTCCACCCTGTCTTTGGACACCACAGCCATCAGCAGCTCCCCGCTGGCTCCCACTGTACTCAGCCTGGCCTGGCCATTCTCCCTGTCATTCAAGAACTCCTGCGGGGATACACAGACAGAGACAAAGGAGCGGTGACTATTTAACGCAAACACGCACACAAAGGGAGGGGGGGTGAAAGTGACAGGAGTTGGGGGGGGGCATTGACTGAGTGACAAGCCTCAACTTCTGTTTTTCTTCTTTTGTGGATCTTTCTGGTGGTTGAAGGGTAACAAGACGGACTGCTGCGGCTTGTCTGCCAGGACAAGAGGGATTTAGGCTGGAAGTGGATTTCCTGGTTGAATGAAGCTTAAATTAAATAAATAAAAAAAAAGACTTTCCTTTTTTTTTCCTGCTTGGCCAGCAGATTTTCTCTCAATGTCATACAAAGCTGACTTTACACGATGAAACGCAGTAATTACAGCGGGCCGAGTCATTACCATTTCTCCACGCTCAGAGAGGAGGCGGGGCCTGACCCAAGGATGCAATCACAGATAAGGGAAGTCAGTGAGCCTGAAAAGTGTCGGTTTTCAGAGGGTCCTCTATACCCACCCACTGACAACGTACACACACACAAAGACACGCATGCATATGCAGCATAGACACACAGACACACACACACACACACGCATACACACAGGCCCCTCCCTCGGAGCTGAGCTGATGACAGTAGCGCAGCAGGGACCGCTCCACCATCTGTGCAGTCAGCACATCACTTAGACACACTATAGGTTCAGCCCTCCCAAACACACACACACACCCACATACACACACTTGGTACAGTCGAGGCAAAGCACACAAAGTCTGCATCTTTTCCTTTTCTTCTCTTTATCTCCCAGCCTCTTTATTTCCTTTCTCTCCGTTCTGCATTCGTTCACTCATCCACACTTTCGACCGTTCTCACCCCGCCAGTGTAACTGTATACCCCCAATTAAGCGTGGCACAATGGATGCCCCCCCCTGCCCCTCCCATGCAGGCCCTCCTGGAGGTCAGCCATGTGGAAACATTGTTCCACATTCCTCACCAAGTCAATAATAAATAAAACATGATTGCCTCCGTATTCCTCTTTCTGCTGCCGGCATATTCTCTATGAAATGTCTCTCAAGCTGAGAGATTCTGAACTTCTGAGGAGAGATTTTATTCACAGAACAGCTTTAAAACTTAACATTTCAAGCTGGCGTTAATAAGTGACTCCCTCCTGTGAGAAGGTGAATATTACCCAGGTAAATAAGTGATTTAATAGAATCATCTTTAACCTTCTCTGAGCCTGAACACGACACCAGACTGATAAACAAGTTTCCTCGTTGTCTCGCCATAAACGATCATCAGTAAACACACCAGCACCTCGCTGCACTGTGGTGGTGGTCAGGTGTCTGAGAGGTAATTAACTGTCCAACACAGGTTTATGGGGACCGTTTACTTTAACAGACAAGCGGCTGACTCTCAGCCAGGGCCCCGGGGGGCTCTAAAGAGCCTGCCAGACCTGCCAGGATCCCAGAAAAAGACACACAGGCTCCTCCGAGTGAGAGACACACACAGAGATATTTTGAGGAGAATGGCAGAGAGACCCCGCTGTGGAGCTTTCTCTTATCCCCTTTGGCTATGTGCCTTTTTCCAGCTTATCCAGCCGACTACAGGTCCCATCCCTCCGACGAGCCCACCAGAGGACACTCGGCGGAGGAACGGGCTCATACGGCCTCCCAGACGGGCCGTCGTTCGCTCAGAGCAGATTGGTTATTTCCTTTTTTTTATGTTTTCAATTGTACTACGGCTGCAAATGGTGCTCAGCGCGACATCGCTATGCAAAAAGAGATTTCTGGCCAGCGTCGGACTGCGATTAGTCGCTGTGATTTTGGAGTGGACTCGGATACTTCTGTGCTGAGGGGCTTGTTGACTTCACTGGCCCCAAAAAAACTGGTTAGTGTAAGTAAATGAATAATTTCTCCTCCAGCAATCAACAGCCACCGACACTCACACCATCACGTGAGAGCCAACAACCACCCTGTGCGCCGCCATGAGCATTGAAATGAGCGTTGCCACACACCCTGCACCCTCCCCACCAGCATTACAACAAGTTATTGGCTGTGTTATTCATTTAGTGACATTTCCATACAAATAAATTCCTTCTTTCTGTTTCTGTTCGACCACCTGCCTCTGAATAAATTCTGTAGCTGAATAATATAACAGAAACCTGATTAAAACCATACATTTGCGGTTCGGTGTTTGACAGATTTATTCGGGGACGACCGTTTTAGCTCACAGGAGGCTCGGCGTTTTATAATCCGTCAAAACAAAACAGTGTATAAGCCACAATGTCTTAATAATCTTCACGCAACAAAAAGTGCTTTTTCAAGTGCAAATCGGCAATGAAACAAAGTCCCAGCAAACACTGTAAAGTGAGTATAGTCAGCAATATATTCACAGTGCAGTGAGAGTTTCCCAGCTGTCTGCAGGAAGTAAGATTTCAAGAAAAAGAAGGTGTAGCTCTTACTTGGATCCGCTGCAGAGCGGTGGAGGCCTCTGTGACAGTCTGTGGCACATCGAAACACTTGGCGGTGCTGATTTTGGCATTAACCAACCACTGCTGGAAGTCTCTCAGCGCGGCGCGAAACCTCTGCTCCAACAAGCGCTCCTTATTCTGACACTCCCTGGATGCACGGAGGCTGAGACTATGAGAGGGGGGGAGAGACAGAAGAAAGGGGGGCAAAGGGTGAAACCTGGAGACGTACAAACAAGGAAACACAGAAACAACAACCAGAGAGAGGAGTTCGCTGCCTGTCGTCC
>JAUESE010000023.1:3785935-3797521 GCA_032274725.1 Malacoctenus triangulatus
TCTCGACGACTGCGTCGTACCTTCACTGTTCCGATGTCTTCGGGTGAAGTGGCCTCGGTGAGATCCGATAAGGAACCCTCGACTGCCTCCAGCCGCTCGGCCATCTGGGACATGAGGTCCTCCAGCCGCTGCTTCTGGAAGCTGAAGTAGGTCAGAGTGTGTTTGGCCTGATTGTACGCCTCCTGCGCGTGGGCCATCTTCTTCCTCAGCTCGGACTCCAGGACCTGGTTCAGGAACGAGTTTCAGGGGGCAACAAACAGGCGAGTTAAATAAAAATGGATCGTTTGTTTCCAGCTTGTCAATTCAAAGTAATTCAAAAAGCAAATTTTGGTTATTTAGGGCACAGTGTGCAAACATGCATCAACCACAACATAAAAAATGACTCAAACACATTTGCAGGTTTTTAAAATAAATATTTCCAGAATCATTCAGTCATTTTTGATCCGTTTAAGTGCTTTAAAATCCAACTTTAGTGGTCTACAAATTATGACTTTTACTCGTCATTTATTAAATTCCTCCTTTTTCCTTCTTCCTCCCTGTTTACCTGCATTTGCAGCGGCGTCTCCTGCAGTCTGGCCTGCTCCTTCAGCTCCGCCACTCTCTCCTGCAGGACATCCAGCTGCTGCTCCCTCTTCTCCACCTCGCTCTGCCAGGTCACAGTGCAGGAAAATTAAACCACCCCGACAATCAGTTCACTGAACATTACACGGGAAATCATTATTACTGCTCCCCTTGATGCCGAGCGGTTCAGGCAGCTCTGACCTGAAAGGTGGCGAGATGGGCCTCCGTCTTGTCCTTGTCACTGAGGGTGGTGACGGTGTCGGTGAGATCAGCGATGGAGGCGGCGCTCCACTGATTAATGTCCTGCTCCATGGATCTGAGGTCGTCCCAGAGCCCCACGCAGTAGCCCAGTCGCTCCGAATTGGTTCGTATTTTCTCCAAGACCTGAAAGAAGAGAGAGCGGCAGTCTGCGTGAGCACAGGAGAGAATACGTCTCAATCAACAGGAGGAGACGCGCCGCACCTCCTTTGTGTTACGCGCTCGCTCGGTCCCTCTAACAAGCGGTGTTGTGCTTTACTGGGAGGTGGAAGAAAATCTTGGCTTAATTAGTTTGACAGATGTGGGAGTGGGAAGTGAGGGAGAGAGACAGAAAGGCAGATAACCTGTCTAGACTTGTTTATTTTTCTGTCTCATTTGTCACAGCTGGGCAGCTATTATAATCCCAGAAGAGGGAAAATATACAGAATAAAAAACAAAAGGAGATAAATATTAATAAATAGCTGAGGTGCGAGTGTTTGGCAGAGCTGGACTGAGGATGTTATAAATGTTTGTTTGTTTTTACAGACAGAAATGTCTCCATACTTTTTTTAATACTCATTATCAGACTTTAACACCAGCCACGAGTAGATCAATACTGTCAGTTTAAGGAAATTTAATGGGTTTCTGCTGCATAAAATTTGGGATAATCTGTTAATGCCACAAAATTCATTGCATTTTCTTCTCAACATGTGGCATTAACAGCTCTGTGATAACAGGCTTTTGTGTATTTTTCAAGACAATAAGCAGGATTTCTGTCTGTGGATGGACTGAGGCAGGCGGCGCTCACTTCCAGCCACTTGTCCCTCAGCGTCTCCGTGTCCTTGTGGATGGAGCGCGAGTCAGAGCCGGGGATCTTCCCCAGCTCTCTCTGGAGCTCCTCGGCCGCGCTGATCAGCTGGTCCATGTCTTCTTGTTTGTCCCGGAGCTCGGCTTGAACGGCCTCGTGCTGCACGGGCAGAGAGAAGAGCAGTGACAACAGGCCGCCACTAGAGGGAGGAATGAATTGCACACGGATAGAATCAAGGGGAGACTTTATTCATGGGAGGATTCTTAAGACTTAGATTGAGGGAAAACAATAGATTTTACGATTTGTCTCTGCTCAGTTAAAACAGTATTTTTTATAAAAATTAACAAACAGATTAGCTATTTGATAACTACAACATGAAGCTTGATACATTTTCTTTTGAAAGGTAGAACATAGAAAAGCTACGGACTCGTGTGAAAGTCCTTTTGGCCTCCAGCGCGTTGTGGTTATGGTCGGGCAGATTGTGAGCGACGGCTTGGGCGTTTTCCACCGCGGTCGTCAGGATGGACTTCAGGTGGTGAAACCGTCGGAGAAGATCGACCACGACGCCGCTTTGTTCCTGACTGCACAAGGAAAAAATATCAGCAGAAATGAAGGCTCGATGACCAGAGAGGAAGAAGTAACAGATTTCGGAAAGTGAGACTTTTTACTGTCTTTACCAGTTGGTGATCAGAGTCCGGACGTTCTCCCAGGCAGCCTTCACCAGCGCGACCTCCCTCAGAGCGTCTCCTGCCAGCTCGCTGTCTCTCTGGGCCAGCTGGGTTCCCTTCTCCTCTAACCAGCGCTGGGAGTGCTGCAGGGACTGGAGCTCATCCTCCAGCTGGACAAAGAAACGCAGCCTGGGAGAAATAGATGCAGGGGGGGAAAACAATGGGGATTACCAGCCTGATTCCAGCATAATACATCTCATTTTTCAGGAGATCGTTTCAATGGAACTGCCCATCTGTAGTTTGGCTTCGGTAACACACAGTGTGGGTTTTGGAGGAGTCAACGAAACGGTGTGAATCAAAAGCTAAACAGGTGCATTTAGAGTGGAAAAACAGCATATAAAGGTAAAAAAAATCTTCCTTTTCTACAAAAATCACGATTGCGTCTCTTTTAGATTATCTATGTGCAAAAGTAATCTCTGTAAAAAATCCTTTGTATACCTAAAAAGTTACTCAGTTGAAAAAAAATGCGCATACCTGTTCTGGAAAGCCTGCACGGAGTTCTCTCTGGCCCCCTCCTGTCTCGCGTCGTCCTCCAGCTTCTTCAAACTCTTCATCACCTCCTCCCTCCTCTCTCTGAAGGAGCCCCACAAGGCGCCCAGAGCGTCAGCTTCGCTCTGCCTCCACCCGACTCCCCTCTGCACCTCCTCCACGCACATGGTGAGGGCGACCGCCTGCCCTCGGCAGGACGTCCTTCCCTGAGGGTGGCTCGCGTCTTTGGAGCCCGTCCACTCCGTCCCGCACAGGTGCAGGTGGGCCTTGCTCAGCTGCCCGTCCAACCCGACCGCCTCCGCCTCCAGCCGGGCAACGTCTTTGGCTACCTCGCCTATCCCGCGGTGCAGCTCCTCGGCTTTGGAGCGGTCCCAGCTCCCCCTGCCCTCCACCGCCTCGTGGAGGTGGCGTGCCGCTTTGGACGTGGCCCGGTGCTTCCCGAGGAACGCTTTCAGCTCGGCCAGGCACTCTTTGCGGAGGAGCAGGAGACGCTGGGCTTCGCTGAGGGGCTGCAGGCAGTCCTCCCTCCACCCCTGCAGCTGCTGCTGAGCCTCCGACGTGGAGCGGCCGAGCAGCGACGCCTCTCTGTCGTGGAGACTTTCCCTCAGCGCTGCAATCTGCTGAAGCTGCACCTCGTGCTCCTGCAACAACACGGCCCAATTAAACACATTTATATTAGCCCAGCGATCAATATAAACTTGCTTACTGTAACTGCCTGAATATACAGAGCCCATAAAAGACAACGCGGTTGACAGCAAATCATTGATTTCTCACCTTCAGCTGAGTAATTGCAGCCTCAAGATCGGCGATATTAACCAGGGAAGAGTTTCTCAGGCCTGACAGGAAGTTTTCACTCCGTTGAGTCAGAGTCAGCAGAGTTTGATCAAACTGCTCCAACTGCTGCAGCTGCAACTCAAGCACCTCGCGCCTGGAGACGAAGCGAGAACATCACGGTGGTTTTTGAACCAAAATCTTACCTGTGGTGTTAAGTGTCATCGGTAGAATCCCAGAAATACCTGTGAGAAATGCAGCCGGTCACGGCGGTGCATCTCTCCTGTATCAGAGTCAGATCCTCGCTGAGCTCTTGGACTCGAGCTTCGGGTGCCGTCGGGTACAGACAGAGACCGAGATTCACGAGGCCGTGAAGAAGAGCCTCGTAGGACGCAGTCTGCCCCCGCATCTCCTGCAAAAACAGGGACAATACATCGAAATTATGCAAATCAGGTTCATATTATGATAATCAGAGAGAGACATCGAATGATTTTACCTGCACGTTTTGCAGTTCAGTCCTCAGCTTTACTTTATCTGCAGAGAGCAGCTCAGTGTCTGGACAGCACACAGACTCACATCGGTCCAGCCAGCTCTTAATGGAGGAATTCTCCTTTTCATATCTGCAAATAAATGTTGCACATATTCAAAATAGAGGAAAAAAACCAAAACAGCAACAATAAATCTTGATTTTCTCGTAGATGCGTAGCAGACAGTGACTGTGTAAAACACACACAGTGACACACACACAGATATTGCCTGTGTGTCACTTTTTTTTTATCTGACCATGGCTTAGTATCAGTGACAGGGTCATAATGGGGCAGCCATATCTCAGCAGAGCACCCAGTGCTGTGAGTAATCCCTCATACATATACCTGCAGGGGAGAGGATGAGGCGCCGCCACACAGACACACACAAACAAACCCGGCTGAAGTTTTTACCAGCCGAAGAAAAAAAAAAAACGCCAAAATTTATGGCCAGACAAAGCTGGAACAGTTACACAGCTCCCGCAAGAATGGTTCATTATTTTCTCCTTTAAAATAGGAAACAATCACTCTGGTTAGTGTCTATTGTTTGGCACCGAACGTGATAAAAAAATAAAAGCGTATAATTAGAGGAGAAATAGGAAAACTCTGACAGACAGACAGAACGCGATCCAGACAAGATCTCGCTCTTCTACGTCACGCCAAGATGAGGAATTGATTAAAAAAGAGGAAATTAGAGAGAGAAAGGAGGAAGCTGCAGCATAAAGAGCACACGCACAATACAGGAGAAAATAGCAGTGTTTGTACAAAGGGAATCAGATACATGTGTGAGCGGGCGCCGTCGTTAACGGGGAAAAAAGCCTCATAAAGGAGGAATAAAATAAACGCGATCCATCAGCAGTTTTTGCTCAAAAGTCTCTTTTCATACACGATTTGATTTTTTTTCACGATATTTCTTTTGTTCGATGTTCCAACACTCCTCGTTTCTCCGTCTGGGGAAGACGCACATCAGACATGCGGCTCAGCAGGGCGGCGCCGCGGCTGGCAGCGCCGCCGGGATTAAACGGGAGACCAAACTCCGTGTGATGCCGACATATCTGCGAGTTAACACGTTATCACGTATTTAACTTGATGTTTGAGTTAATCTGCAATTAGTCCACAGGTGAAGGTTGATCAGAGGAACAAGACTGAGCTACACGCGCCTCTGCTGGAATATATTACTGGGAAATCATAAGCACGAATCAGCCTCTGCATGACGAACAAGAGGAGCAGAATATTAGGAACACCTCGCAGAATCAGAGCCGGAAACAGACAGTCGCACCAAGCAGGAGCCTTCAAAATAAAAGCACTGTGCAGCTTCAGAAGTCTTTATTTTTGTGTAAGTCTACTTCAGAGTAAGTCAGAGCTTTAAGCCAACCATGCAAAATGTGATGCCTCTCCAAGAAGGTCCTGAACAAATTCAGTAAAACTCTCTCACAAAGGTCCTAACAGGATGTAAGATTTAAAGCGTGCTCTTATATAACGGAGTAATAACATGAGTGTAAATTGTGAAATCTTTGGAATTGGACCAGGCAGCGTGAAACTCCTATTTACACAACAGGATCCCTGCCTGGCGAGCACAAAAGGTTTTCAGTGAAACAAGAGGATTTAACTCAGTGGAGCATGAGTCAGAAATAAGATGATTTGGAGATTAACTGGCCTGGGAACTTGGAACCTGATAAAACAGACGTTTTATGAATGCAGCGTGACTAAACAGAGAAATGTGCCTCAGACCTGTATTCGGTAATTAGGGAGTGAAAATCAGGATCAAAAACGAACATTGGAAAAAAAGATAAGTGAGGATATTTCACTGTTTCTTGTACCTTTGCCACAGAGCCAGAAGGCTCTCCAGAGTCGACTGCTTTTCTGCAGCAGTTGCCATTAGCTGCCCCTGCTGCTTCTGGAGGTGAGCCGCCTCGTCCTCCAGCGGTCCGCCCTCCCCGAGCCTCCTCGTGGCCGAGCACAGAGCCATCAGCCTGGGCTTCAGCTGCTCAACGCTCTGGCAGACCTCCTGGAGATCGTGTAAAGGAACTCGGAATAAACTACAAAGTAAACCCTTGAACATCACGTATCATTAAGCGAATGCATAAACGAAGGACAAAAGGGCCTTTTTTTCTCACCATGTGATCCTGGAGGCTTTTGTACGTCTCTGATGAGGATGTGCAACATGTGATGGGACTGTCCACTCTTTCTTTTAGATTATTTATTGCTTTCTTGACCTGCTTTCAACAAACCTTTTGTCAATATTACAACTCGAAGAACAACCTAAACAAATGCCCTCTTTGGAGAGTCGCTCTGTACCTGCTCGCTGTTATCGGCGCATCTCTGCCTTTCGGAGGCGCTCTGGTGGAGCTGCATGCCGAGCTGCTCCACTCTCCCCTTCAGCTCGTCCCAGTAGCGCCTCATCTGGCTGAGGAGCGCACGGATGCGACCGGCCTCCCCGGGGGTCACGAACCCGGCCAGGGCCTCGCAGTCCGACTCCATGTGGGACAGAGCCGCTCGTTTCTCCTCTAAACCCTCGATCAGCCCCTGAGGAGGTCCAACAACAACAGGGGGGGGTAAATTTAGGGGAGGATTTTAAAAGGAAATTTGACAGGATGAAGGTTGATTCGAAGGGAGGAAAAAAAATCCCTCAGAAACAGAAGCATCCAATGCATTCAGACGCATGTGTGTTTACAGCTAATCAAATAGGAGCCTCAGGATTTGTTATATCCGGTTACCCGTCAGGAGATTGACAAGGCTGCAGTCTGCCGAGCTGAGATTATATTTCATTTATTAGATCACTTTATTTTCAATATCCTCGTCCTTGCAGGAGCTCTGACCTACTTTCCCCTTGGGGTTAGATTAAAATTTGATTCTAATCTTAATAATTGTGACACTGTAAACTACAGCAAGACAGCAATGTGACCAGTTTCATGAGAATTTACTAGAAATGTGTCTGTATATTCATTTTAGGAGATTATTGAAGCCATTACAGCGGTGCAAAATCCAGATTTGGATGTAAAATGTGTCTGACTGAGGAAATCTGCACCGTCGGATCCACAAAAAACAAGGCACATAATGAAACGCAGTGATAGGATATACCTGACATACCTCCACAATGCTGATTTGTTTGTCAAGGGGATCTGAGGGGGAGGAGGAAGAGGAGGAGGCGCCGGCCGCCGCCTCCAGCTCCTTTTCTTTCTCATTGATCCACAGATTAAACGCGTCCGATTCGCCGCTGAATCGCTCCCACCACACACACATCATCTCCAGCTGGACCACGCTGCGAGGCGCAGGATCAGACGAGAGCTCAAGGTCAGTGCACCAAGCAGAACAAATAAGCACTCAATGATATGAGTCGAACTCGCAGGTCAAGAGAGACGCATACAGTATAAAATATGGGCCTCACATTGCAAGAATCTAAACATTCGTTGTTGCAGAGAACAAAAATTGACTGTCGACATGTTACAGGAGGTTTTAAAGTGATTCATGGTTCATTTGGCTTAAAACAGGGGTGAGACGCACTTTTTGTTGAGATGATCTTGAAGCTGCAGGACGCCGTCTCTGCTGGACTGAGCCTGCTGCAGGAGCAGAGTCTGATTCTTCGGACCAAGCTGAACATCAGCTGCAATCTCGAAAAGGAGGTCGACTCGAACGAAAAACTCCTCGACCTTCGTGAAAAGCTCCTGTGGACAAGAAAGTGTCGGTCTCTGTTTGATATATCAGCAAATAAACGTAGGATGAGACATGCGTACAGATACCCTTACACACCTTGTTACGCTCCAGCTCAGTTTTCAAGCTGCCCAAGCTGTTGAAAATAAGTTCTTTGTGCAGCTCGTTGTTTGTATTGCTGATGAAACTCCACACTGTTTCTCTCTCTGCCTCAAAGTTTTGCCAGGAGCTCAGAATTGCCTGGAGATGAAGAATTAAGAGATGATTGCTCAACATTAATGCGAGAACATGAAGGATTTGTTGCATTAGTATAAGTGACATGTTATTGAAAGTTGGTTGTATCTCAGGGACTGAGTCCACCTGCAGGTTGTGCTCCTTCGCCTCTGACTTGCGGTCCACCTCGCTGAATGCTCCTTCCAGCTCCCTCAGACTCTGGCTGAGCACCTCCCCTTTCTGGAGCTGGCGGCAGTGGGACACGAGGAGCTCCGCCTCCCTCCTGTTGGCATGCAGGCGCTTTAAGTGTTGCTGCAACAGACAGGGACAAGAAATCATTGTCAGGTGGCGAAATACAGTCAGAGATCCTGATCGCCTGACGAAGAACGAGACACACCTGGTGAATAAGGTAAAGTTGTTTGGCCTCTTCTAAACCTTCAGCGTTCAGGATCTTGCTGGTCTGCTCCTCGGACTCCTTACGGGCCCTCAACACCTCCTCCAGAGCGACGTGCACCTCGTCCCTGAGCTCCTCATACTGGAGCATCGTGGAGCCCTCCTCACCCAGCTGTGACACACAAGCCAAGCATCACATTTTGTTCTAACTTCAACACTGAAATCCACTTTTTTTTATCTATTTTTCCTCTTGAAAGTACCTGACAAAGTGAAGAGAAAACTGCCCGCAGGTCAGTTGAGAGTTTGGCCAAAGCCGTTCTCTGTCTCTGGACTTCCAGTTCTGAGCTAACCTCAGACAGCCCAGCAAGGCGGCTCTTCAGCCACAGCAGGCTCTCCTCTCGGCTGTCCACCGCCTCCTGCAGCGCCTGCAGTTGTTGGAAACACGAGCAGGAGGAGGCGGGGGGCGGTGGTGGTGGGGGGGATGCATTTTTAAAGACGCGGAACGGGCTTGAAACGGCGCTCAATCTCAGCAAAAAAAAACAAACCTTGACGGCTCACCTGAACGGCAGCGTCGACTTGCTCCTGATGCCTGGAGTTTATTGCTGTTTCCCTCAAAAGCCTCACCTGCCTCTTCTGAGATGAGAGCCAGTCGGAAAGCTCACAGAACCTGAGGAGCAGAAAAAAAATCAAGTTCAAACCTAAAGTTTGACGTTCTTGGAGACGGCGTCTTCGAGGAGACGTCTACCTCTCGTTCCACTCCTTCCATTTATCGGGGTGCTGCTCCAGCGTCAGGTGGCGACTCTTTATTTGCTCCGTGACTTCCTCCACGGCCCTTCGACAGGAGTCGAGGGTTCGATAGGCTGCGTCGTTGTCAGGCAGTTTATGACAGAGATCCTCCATGTTTCTAATCCTCTTCTCACACAAAGTCAGAGGTTTGCGTTCCCTGAAGAAAGTCTGGAAAAAAAACCAGGGTGAAACGTGAGAGGCTTTGTGAGGGTGACGTTAAGTGATTTCGTTTTTCTTCTCTCCCTCTTGGTTTAATCTGTTTTAAGTTCCCACCAAATCCGGGGCTCACCCTGTGCTCTTTGATCACGCGCTCGCTGGTGCAGGTGCCCGACAGCGCTCGCAATTCCCGGTCCAGCTCCGCTCGGCAGTCTTGCAAAATCAGAGCCACTCGGTGTTGCTCCACCTCCACCTTCAGGCGGAGCAGGTGCGACGGGACCTCAGCCTGGACGTCCTGTCAAAAAGACACCTCAGCTTGAGCATCATATCATACCTGTCGGAGACAAAATCATCCCCAGGAGGCGGGGCATCGAGTGATCGCTGAGAGGGCCTGGATTGGATTCGACTAGTACATGTTAATTGGAACCAGCGTCATGGAGTCAGAGGTCTCTGTGGTTAAGTTAATGAAGTATTGGGTATGCGCCTCCAGAGATGTACAGTAATTAGTGAGAGTGTTAAAGCAGGGTGACCTCTGACCTTCCAGTGTTTGTGCAGCCTACGGACGGTCTCCTGCAGCCCTTGTTGCTCCTCCTGAGGTAGGATGTCGGTCAGCTCGTCGCACGCCTTCAGGAACACGCTCAACACTCGCTGGTCCAATTGGCCGAAATAATCCTGCGTCATAAAGGAGCAAAACAAGAGAATTCAGTCTTCAACACTGTTCTCCTTCAAGGTAATAAAACCAATGCTTCTCCAGATAAGCTGCAGCCTTCGAGGGATCTTTTTATAGCAGATTGGATCTTACAGTGTGTTTCTTCAGTAATTCCTCTGCGTCTCCGGTCTCCCTCAAGCAGCCCTGAGCTTTCTTCAGCACTTTCTCCAGCTCCTGTCGAGACTCCTCAAACCTCCTCCTCAGGCAGTTATTGGCCTCCTCCTGCCTCCTCCAGTCCCCGACCTCCTTCAGCAGCGCCTGAGAGGATGGATGGTCGATAGCACCGATGATAACGGGCCTCCTCGCCAACACAATGTAATTAAAGTATTTATCTTACATCAAGCAAATGACACACGCGGAAGACACTAATCTGCACAGTTCCCTCCCGGGCATTTGGATGTTCTTGTAATCTCTTTAATATAATCAGCATTGTGCTTGATTCAGTCAATGAGTGGCACGCCGCCACGTGCGACACCAACCTGCGCCGAGGCCTGGATCTCAACAACCCTCTTCTGCAGCAACGACAGGTCCAAGTTTCGGAGCACTTTGCTGCTGGAGAGCGCCCTCTGCACCGTGTGGTGGTTCCTCTCGATGACCGACAGGCACCGCTTGCAGCTCTGCTGCTGGTTTAGCAAATCCTGCCAGAATTGGAGAAACACGTCCCGATGGTAAAATGTTTCCAAACTCCGAAAAGGTTTAACTACAATGCTCGAATTACACTCAAATGAGGTAAATTTTACTTTCTGGAATCTCAAGCAGAGATAGCATAGAGCACATTGCTTTTATTTTGAAAAAATCTGTGTTTCATAGAGGCAATTTTAGGGAAGTCAAATGTTTGATAAGACTGTAAATTAAAACCCAACATAAATACAGTGATGCTAGTTAATCACAAGAATCACAATCAGGCCTTTGGGGTAAAACCAGTCCAATATTGATCTGAAATTCATTTAATGGTTATTTGAACAAACATTGTCGTTAAATCTAACCTGCCACTTATGCTTTTGCTGCATCGGCGAGTCTGAGTCTCTCCCCGCTGCGGTGATGCGGCTCGCCCGCTCCAGGGCCTGGTAGAAGGCGTTGATGTGTTTCTCCATCTCCTCCAAGAGCGGCAGGAGGACGTGACACTCCCTCACCAGGGAGGGACAGCGCTCCCTCACCTTGAGTCACATCGCAGAAGAAGCCGTCAGACGGTGACGCAGAAAAAAATCGCACTGAAATATATCATGCTGAAGAAAGAAAAACGTGTCATCTAACGAGAGAGGAAGCACTTCAGACCTTGCTCAGCTGACTTTTGGCTGTTGCCATAGTTGCCATGACCCGAGCGGCCTCATCCTGCGGCGCATCCTTGGCGAGGAGCTGAGCGCTGCGGGCCGCCAACTTGTATTGCGTCTCCATGGCGACAACCTTTTGCTTGGTATTCTGTGACGAGACGCGCAGGTAAAGGGGTCAGCCTTAAAGACGCTCTTAAAGACGGAACGCGCGTCCATCAAAAGTGCTTCCGGTGATAAAAGACCAAGCGGCACGTGGCGGTGAATCATCGCCCGCTGAGATAAGGACACG
>JAUESE010000023.1:3810538-3820934 GCA_032274725.1 Malacoctenus triangulatus
TGTGTGTGTGTGTGTGTGTGTGAGTGTGTGTGAACTCTGATCTGTCCTTGTTAATCTGGGCTTTCCTGTTCAGTTCAAACATCCTAATAAAAGCCGATCGATGAGCATTTCCATCTATTTGTGGCTCATTTCACATTTTTCTCATGACAGACCTGCTGTTGCTTTAACAGAAAAACACACACAAAAAACAACAAAGGAACAATGAAGGTTCCCTGAGTTTTTCTCTGTTATCTGACCGGTCTGATCCTCGCCACGTCGGCCCGGCGTGATCACATAAAAAAATATAATCCTGCTGGGTTTTAGGGGCCGTTTGAAGTCTGCGGCTGCATCACGTGCTGCAGGAAGGAGCGAGGGGGCCTCACCAGTTTCTGTCCTGAGAGGACTTCCAGCAGGGCCAGCAGCATCACGCCATCCTTGATGTCTTCGAACAGGTCCGTCACCTCCAGAGGTGGAACGCACTGAGCAACAAAAAAAACAAACAAACAGGAGTTTATACATCAATAAAAACAACCGTTACAAGCTGAAATGCGACTGTTCTCAAAAAACGTTGAGAATAAATTAGATCAAACCCATAAAATATAAAAAACATCTTTTTTTCAAACATCTGAGACTCATTTCTGGATGTTTTTATCAAGGATGTTGTGTAAAATCACTGTTTACATCAGTGTTTCACACCATAAGCTCAAACAAAGCCTCCTCAGTTCTCCTGGAACGTAAAGACCCAGGATTTGAGTTTTAATAGCTTTTGCAATGTACATGAAACGACGAGACAAGACGTGTTTTCTCCCCCTGCACGTTATGCGTCTTTAAGTGGCAGCGCGAATGCATAAACTAGAATATAATTCATATTTTAACCCTGTAAGACGTTAATTTAAACTTGTGGAACACGGATAAGGGAAATCCTCCCCCCCAAAAAGTGTTCTCGCAGCCCAAATCGAGTTTGGCAGCGCCGCGCTTTACTGACAGTCAGATTCAGTGGTGAGCGAAGGCTCAGCAGCCTCTGAATGGGCCCTTCAAATCCTAAAATATGCTGATGATTTCAAACTCTATCCTCCCCATTGACTCCCGTCCTGACCTGACACAGACTTCCAGACTCGAGGAAATCCACATATCTCTGTTCCCCTCGCCGACGCCACATCAAGGATTTCTCTTAAAGCACAGTCACATGCTGGGGCTGAGGAGGGGTTTAGAGAGGGAGGGGGGGCGGGGAGGGGGGGGACGCGTTCAGACGAGCGAGCCATTCACAGGGAGATTAGCAGCAAAAGGGGGGGGGGGGTTAGGGGGCGAGAAAAGAGAGGAAAACAGAAAGGAAAGACGTGTACACGAGAGCCCCCCGCGTTACCACGTGAGGGGCGAACGTGTGTGGTGGGAGAGAGAGGAGAAAGTGTACAAGCGCACCACCCTGAATTCAGGAGAGGCGTTAAATCAAGAAAAAAAAGGAGTGGCAGCGGGGAGAAACGATGGAGGAGGAGAGAGAGGGGACACCAGCCTCCCGTCTTTCAAAATTAATTAGCAAATACACTGGCTCCTCTCACTAATTCCTCTTCTAATGTCATTTCATGGTTTTGGATATTAGAATATGCAGACAGCTCTTGTGCCCATATCATAAAGTGACAGAAGAGGCACTTACAAAGATCCCATTCAAAGGGATAAATTATGCCATGAGCTAATTGAAGTTAAATTTACCTATTTGTTCATTATAATCCCAAAGCTAATGAGGAAATTTCAGACTAATTACAAAATAAGGAACTAATATTCATTTCCTCTGCTCAGCAACACGCGCGGAAAGAAAAAAAAAAATAAATCAAGAACTTAATGAGCTAATTACATATGAGTGTCTGGGTCATAATTGATTGTGAGCAGAGGAGTTGGAGGACGGGCGTCTGTCTGCGCTCTCATGTTATTCCCCTGGTGGGCTCGACTCGGTGGATTCCAAAAGATCAACAGCGCGCGAGAGGCGGGGAGGGGCCGAAACAAGACGAGACCCCCGGACTTTCATTTGAAATCGCAACACAACCAGATGCTTAATTCTAGAAAGCCTCTGACCTGAAGGTTGATGGGTTTCATTTCTTTGTTGCATGCAAATGAAAAACGTGCAATCGTCTGAATATAAAACTGCAGAGTGTCAAACTATCTGTGGACACAGATGGAAAAAAGAGGCAATTTAAGGGGAAGAGTTGGACAAACACAGAGCGAATTCACTTTATTGATATTTCTGTCACCTACAGTTCAGTTTTAATGATGTTGTGGTGCAGGTGTCAAAATTTGAGGAAAAAAGATGTTCCTGGTGTCAAATTACAAGCATTTGATGCTGCGTTAAGTCAGGGAAAACTGTTTTTTTGAGGAATGAGTTCATAAAATCACGACCATAACAGGTCCCAGAACAGTTTTTCGCGCCGTCTTTGTGAATCGGCTTATTTTGCATTGTAAGTTCATGCAGAGTTTCTTTCATTTAGCGACTCTGCTCACCATCAGCAGCGCCGGTATATTGACGGTTTTATTTAGAATCACAAATTAGTGTGTCAGCATGCAGAAATTTGCTAATTAGTGATAAACACAAAGTGCACGGGAGCCGTCGGTGCAGCAGTCGCACTGATTGCGCCAACAACAAGCGGTGGAAAAAAAAAAAAACAAAAAACAAACAACAAAGGGAGGCGAAGGCGAGCCGGGATGCTGAAAAACATCCAGGCAGTTTAGTGAGCATCCATGGAGGATGTTCCCCCCACTCAATCCTCTCACATCCACACCACGACAAAAAATAAATGAATTAATAAATGCGGAGGGGGTGGGGGCTGGGTGGTGGTGGTGGGGGGGGTTTCAGAGGAGTGAACTGGGAGCTTCACTTACTGCGGCTGTAATCTCTAAGAACACTTGGTTCACTGATTACTGCGCTGGAGCCGCCTGCCTGGAAAACTGCTCCAGAAACGATGAGACCTCTGCCGTTCACACCGGCCCCGCCATAATTAAGCTCTAACCCTCTCAGAAAGGATTTGTCAAAATGGAAACTTGGGGTCCACTCACTGAATCCCCCCCCCACACTCCCTCCCCACCCTTCCACTCGTCACCCCACCGCCGAGCACAACTTGAAAGCCAGATACGCTGTGGAGAAAAAAAAAGTGCAGTTCTCTGCAAAAACCCGAAGGAAAGGAAATGTGCAGCACAACATATTTGATAGAGTGTGTGGTTTAATGCATAAAGTGTTATCTAAATAAATAAATAAAAAAAAACAGCCTGTAAGAAATTGTGCCCAGCTGCTCTTATGCAGTTTATATCTTGGGTGAGTTAATCTGGTGAACTACTCCGAGTAATGAGAGTCATTAATCTTCTGTATAAATTACCAGCTCCAATACGTCCCCTCTCATAGAAAGTCTTTGTCGGCGCTCGTAGTGACTTCTTTTGTTGTACCTGTGGAGTGGAAAAAAGTGAGGGGGGAGGGGCGCGGCGGTGAAAGGAAGCCCCTCACGCTATGTCTCAACTCACCTAACGATTAATCACACACCTTTAGGCGCTGAATTAAAGACCTGTGATAACTGGAGTGGCCTAATCATGCGCGTAGCCGAGGGCAGGATCCATCCCGGGGAGAGCCGAGCTAAACCAACTGTTAAAGCTTCTCTGTCTGCTGTCCGTCCAACCCCTCCGTCTCACTTTCACACCGTTTCTTTAGCTTAATGCGGGTCTTTAAAAGGCTCCTCGCAGAATATCTATAGAGGGCAGTTCGACAAAGAAAAGGGCAGAAAAAAAGACGACATCTTGACCCTTTTTATTTCTTAATATTCAGCAGTCGTCCTCGGCGAGTCTTTCTCCTTTTATGCCTGCTGTGTTGGTGCAGACGGCAGCTGGTTTAGTCAGTCGGGGAGGTTTTATGTCCCGGTTTACAGCTTTGACAGTACATGACGGTAGCAAACATGTAACACGGCCACCTTCAGCAGTGCTGCCTCATCGCTTGTCATCGCCAGACGAAGAGGAGGGGGCTTAATGAGGCTCAGGAGGCTCAGCCACATCCATGTCTTTTGCTGCACTGTTTCTCTCCAGCTCAGTAATTGATACATTTATTGCAACATGGCTTCGGTTTACTTTTTGGGGCCGCGGCAGCCCACTGCTCCAATACAAGTGGTCAAAAGGACAAGATTTCACTCAATTTATTCGTAATATTTTATAGTTTTTATGGATTCCATCATGTTGCTTCCGACAGTCATCCAAAACCTCACAGTTTCCAAGGAGATTTGGGAAAAATAGGAATTTTTTCCCACCCAGCAGGACTTTTCCTTTAAATGCGTCCTTTATTTTACAAAGCATTAACGCTGCAGATCCACTGATCTCTTTTTTTTTCCGAGTACAGACTGTCCATAATGTCTGGCCAATTACTCGCGCATGCACCATAAGCCGACAGAAAAAGCCTTTCTGTCCTATTCATGTCCATCTTCCCTTCTTCACACCATTACTCTGGGCTAATGTGGCTCCCTCACGAGTTTTATATATAGAAGAATAAACCAATAGGATTTTTTTTTTTTATCTCCTTCTCGTCTCACAGAGAGACATCCTTAAAAATCGCTCCTTCGTTCTCGCTGTAAGTGACTCTTTCCTCGCCACTCGTCATAAAGCTCCTCCAACATTCACCGAGCTGCCGTGACAACCAAGACGCATTTTTGAAGACAAATACAGGCCAATCAGCGTCCCCATGGCAACGTCAGGCATCAGGTGAAAGGGTAAGCAGTTTCGTGATGGGCGAGGAAAGCGCAGACGACGTAATTTGATCAGCTAGGTAGAGAGCCAGCGTGGGGAACAAATATGGTTATCTCTCCTATTGGAACTGTGACCGTATCACCGATCTGCTAATTAGCTGTATTGGTTAATTAGAGCGAATTTAAATGAAAATTTAAATGACACTTCCAGGATTATTGTCTGAATGGTTTGTTTGGGGGGATTTTTTTTTTCCCCAGAAGGAAATGAAGTTTAGTTTGAGTCCAGTTTGACACTTTGTAAATCAGTTTCTCTGTTTCTTTGTTGAAAATCACACGAGAAGATCAAAACGTTCACCGATCCAAGGACGGAAAAACTTCTTCAGTCATGGGTTTTTATAAGACATTGTGTCTTAAACAATAACTCCTTTCAACAACAGTGTTTCTGTCTGTTTTCGGGCAAAAAAATCTCCTGATTTCACAACTTTGCAACCAAGTGGAAACATAAAAAATATCTGCAAAACTTCACTTTTCTCCAGTAGTTCATGAAGACCTTGAAGATGGAGCTTGTTGTTTTATTACTTTTATCCTCCTTCTTCTCAACTGTCCTTATTGTATCCCATTTGAAGATCAAAATCTGAGCAAATTGTACCCAAAAAAGCAAAGTCTGCATTGTAATTTTATTTCAAATCACAAAAAATAAAGTGGCAATTCATTTTTTATGACTCTGCTGGAGAATCTCTGTCATGTGTTTCTTTCACCTGAAGTTAAAATGACCACAACAAAACAAAAAATACACTAAATCTGTTCCAATGCCAGTTGATGACTTAATAAATAACCAATGTGTGTTTACCTTAAATGGTATTAAAGATTTATAGCATTTAAATATGACTCTGTGAGTAATTTTCTGCTGGCACGGTCCCGGGACGTCATGTCTGATGCTACGTCAAGGTTTATTCCCTTCAGAGTGCTTTTCAAATGAATTTTCTGCTCCGTGTCACTCCGGTTCAGGGCCTCCACAGCTGTCGTAATCAAATAGGAAACCTTGAGATGAGTGTCACACATTGAAATAGCACCTAATTGTGTTGCGCTGTGGCATATTTGCCTTGTCCGGCCCTTCCTGACACTCCATTCAGTCTGTAATGGGGGATATTGAGGAGCCTGAAGCAGGTTGATACAATAATTACAGGCGTATGATAGCACCGCGAGTGTACACATTCAGTATCAGCTTAAGATATATCGCTGTCCAAGGAGACAAATGAAGAGGAGGCGAAACTATCTAAAAAATCTAAATTGGCCCATATTGAGATAGAGAGGTTACTCAGATGTAATTTGAAGACTGTAGCTTGCAGGAAAACGTGATACAGGCTCTAATAAATGCAGTAATGTGAAGGTAATAATTAGAGTGATGGTAAATCCTTGCTTGTAGCGGTTTGAGACTGAAGGAAAAAGAAAGGCATGCAGGCAGGAGTGACCGCATGACGTGGTCTGAGCTGCTGCAGTCTCATGACCGGCTCCTCAATCTGTTTTGGAAATTGGAGCAAACGTCAGAGCGAGCGCGGGAGGAAGCGGTAGAGTAAAGTTATTCAGGGCGAAGAAACAAAAAAAACCCTGACGAGACGAGGAAGTTTTGAGTCGACGGTGTCTGTGTGTGTGTGTGTGTGTGGACGGACGACACAATGCTGGCAGTGGCAGTGGGACCCGACCAGACTCTCTTACCTTTGCCAAGTGGGAATTGATCCATTTTGTGAACGTCCTTTTCTGCACCGCCTCCTGCTCATCTGTAAATCAGAAGAAAAAAAACCCACAGCATCACTTTTAGTCACATGCAAAAACAAACAAAGAGCGGATTACAAAAAACACACACACACACACAAGCTTCTCATTGTCCATTGTTGTGACGGTTTACAGGGCAGCGCGCCGACTCTAATTAACTTCGATGCTTCTGTCTGACGCGTCCGTACGCAGTCGCATCAAATGATAGCTTACACAAACGCGCTAAGGAAAGGCATTTGACATTTACAGATGGCATTTTCACCAGCCTCTTAGAACGCACCGAAAATCCTGCTCTCAAAAATGCCCTTTAGATCACAGAGGGGCAGCGGTTCCTCCTCTATCTCCCCCTCATCTCCAAGAGGGCTTCATTCATTTCTCAGACGACGGTTTGAAGCCAGCGATCGGCCTCTTCTGTGCCGTGGGCCGGTGCGATGGCGGCGTGCCGAGCCAGGAACGCCCTGATTTACCTCCACGCGAGGGCGGATGTCAATCCGTGCTGGCCGGAACGATAAAGACCTTTTAGCAGAGCCACAATCAATAGCATAGATGTCTGCTGGCGGCGTTCCCTAAACAGCCACTTCACTTAAAAGAAGACGGGACAATGAATCACGTCACGTCCTTCACACGTGCACAACAAAGAGCACGTATGACGTACATGACAAGCATTCAAAGGACGGAAAGCAGAACACAAATCACTCTCTTCAATCGAGGTAATTTTCATGTCTGACCTTTTACTCGTCACAAAAACTCAATCCTACCAAGTTAATTCTGCTCCTGTGTGTTCCTAACCAAATCCTCTGACAATACTTTTCAATTCAACTTGCAGACATGCAAAAAAAAAAAGAAGTGACTGAATTGGCAAAATATTTTTGTGGAACCACCACCGGACACAAAGCGTTCCAGCCGGGACTGAAGAGATCCCATCAACTATGCTGCTTTCTATTTTTTTTTCTTCACCACGGTGCAATATCCTTGAGATAAGCGTGTTATCAGTGAGAGAGGACGACTGACACACAGCTTTCCTCCACCTTAATGAAATATGCTGACGGCTTGATTACACTCAAGTTGGTTAGTGTGTCAGTGGGCGCCGTGGACAGATGCGAACGAGGGGAGAGGAAGAGGTGTGTGTGTGTGGTAGAGGATGGAGGGGGGGGTAATGGTGGAGGGGGTGTCATTCATACATAATGCAGATACATTCACGCATAGTCATACGTGCCACTGAGCAGGTCCCTGTCCTATGAATTAATCTTTTGATTGGGTCCAGGAGTGATCAAATATTGATGGGCGGTAATATTGGAGGAGAATGGGAAGAGGATTTAGTCAGCCGCATCCTCCGACAGGAACATGTGTGACGGAGAACACGTCTGCATGTGCGCGTGGTGCCAGCCCCTCAGTCTCAGGGACGAGGTGACTTTGAACTCCAGCGCACACACACACACCCACGCGCACACGCGTGCGCACAGGCTGCCGCACTTAAGCACACACACCCTCACATTCTTTCAATATCACAAAGGGGAACAGCCGTCCTCGGCAGCCAAGCCTCGCAGCAGCGTTTTGACACAGTTGATTACCTTCGGTATCATAAGTCTCATCCGCAAGCCCCCCCCCCGACTTCCCACTCTGACCCCCCACAGTGAAGATGATGTTAATGAAATGTCATTAAAATCCAGTTTGCTGCCTCAGAGGCTTGTGGCTGGCAACAAGGTGGAGGTGTGCGCCCGGTTCAGAGAGGACAAACTCACTGAAAACTGTCAAACGCGTCTTGTGTCTAATTTCAGTGAGACGCTGTGACTTATCTACCCAACAGGCGGGGAGGGATGCTGAGTGTGGCATCCAGATACAGACGAGCACGCAGACAGCCACAGGGTCACACGGTGATGCAGGGAATCAAACATTTTGACAGTCAGCGCGCCGCGCGGCGACAACCGCGGTGAGTTTGCACTTGTCGGCTGGCGTGTGATTGCTTCACCTGCTGTAGGCGCAAAGCTCAGCACCCGCACACGCACACACACGAGCGCGCACGCGCTTCCCCGAGGTGGAAACGCCCCCCTCCAAATGTCTGCCCGATTCACGAGACGCAGACCAACAAAAACCTCTGACAAAAACAGAAAACTGCCCTTCAGGGAACTCTGAGGGAGGAAATTAGACTGCAAAACGCTCACAACTCGCACACTTTGGCACACATGCAGCAGGCACGTACAAGCCATGCTGCAGTGCCACGCTGAATCACACACGCACAGGACACCCTGTCACACATGCAAAATACACAAACCGCGTCTCTGCACTTCTTTTTCCGCCCCCCACACACACACACTCTCTGTTTCACACAGCCACGCTCTGGAGCTGCCCCACTTACCGCGGAGGTAGTGGAAGAAGCCCGCCACCAGGTTGAGGGACGTGTTCTTTTTCGGGGAGGCTTCGCCCCCTACTCGTCGTGCCATCTTGCAGCCCGGACTACGCCTCGCTTTCTGCTCGCTTTCATGGGGACGATGAGAGGACATCCACGGGAACCTCCAGGAGAGGCACCACTTGCCCTTGCTCCTGCCCTTGCTGCCACTCCCCCCTCCTCCTTCTCCTCTTCCTCTTTTTTTTTTCGGGAGGTGTCTTTTTGAAAGCGCTCCCCGGAGAACCCGGACCTCCGGAGATGACAACCGGCGAAACTGTTGCTCTGAGGCGAAGCCGGCGACGGAGGCGACCACGCTGTGGTTCCTCCTCTCGGCGTTGGAATCCTGCTGTCCTGCTGTCCTGTCCTGCAGCAGCGCTCTGCACACTCACTCACACTCAGTGTTTTTCCTGCCTGTTAAGCAGCTTGGGAGTGTGATGTGAGAGTACGCGTGATGCGAGGACTGTTTGTGTGTGAGTGTGTGCGCGTGTGCGAGTGAGCGGTGCGCAGTGCCGGCTTGCCTCAGCATCAATCTTTTTCTCTCTCTCTCTCTCTCTCTCTCCCTCTCTCGCTCTTTCTCACTCTCTATCCTTCAATATTTTACTGTAGGCTGCAGGAACGATCCACTTCCCTCCACCGGCCGACCAATCAGGGTGCGTGGGAATGAGTGATGTCACAGCAGCCCCGTCCTGATGCGAGGAGGGAGGACGGAGCGGCGGTGAGTGGGTGGGTTGAAGGGGGGGGGGGACCGTTTAGCAGGTTAGTGGGGGAATAAGAAGTACTCTGACAGCAGCAGACACACAATTACACATGCTCCAGCACCGCATCCCCCCCCCCCCCCCCGCCGCCCCCCCTCCCTCCTCTTTCTCTCTCTCTGTCATCCACACAGATACCATGCGGTGCTGTGAGGCATGCAGCTTTCTACTCTGTGGAGCCTGCAGGGGAGCAGACTATCACTGACAGTCGTCCTGTCTGATCTGCTCCCGTATTCTCCTCAGAAAGGCTCCGCTTTCATCCCAACCACAGTCGCAAACACTACATCTGTCTATTTGTTTTCTCTGGGGGGGGAGGCAGAGCTGAACAGAGAGCGATACGACGGGAAAAAAAAAAAAAGAAGATGCTCTGTCTGATGTGAGGTTTAGATATCATACAAGATGCATATGCAACACGATCGGAGTTTAAAGCGAGGATGAGAAGAAAAGGAGAAAAAATAAACGGAGGTCCGGAACAAAGAGAAACCTTGTTGAACCTCAAACACGGGGGAAAGATTTTAGCCTGGAAACAGGCAGATAAACAGCAGAGACAAGTGCTGCATTGTTCATCCGATTACTGAGATTTCAGCGTCTGAAAGAGCTCCCAGAGTTGATGCTCGGAAAAAAGACAGAAGGCTACTCATGCCGTGGTTGCCAAAATACATCCACCCTTTCATACATATTCATGCCTTTTTCTCGGAGGAGCGTGGAAACGCGCGTGCCCTTTGGGTGGACGTCTCCTCGTGATGTCGCACGGCGTTCGATGTGCCCGTGGAGCCCGACGCGGGAGCGTCCTCGTCCCCGCC
>JAUESE010000023.1:4817092-4831043 GCA_032274725.1 Malacoctenus triangulatus
ACAACAGCGGCCTGTCCCTTTAAGGGAAAAGCACAAATTGAGTTCTGCGCTGATTTGCGCCGTCTGTGATTCAGCAACACAGTCATTGCGGAGGCCTCGTGTCCATCGTCACCAGAATGAAATCCCGGGCGAGCAACTGCTCGCATAAGTTACCACGAGGACAAGGGTGGACAAATGGCACGAAGCATCCGTGTGCGTAAGCTCCCAACACATGCTGCTCACGCCACGGAGAGGCGACACGCCGTCTTTTGTCTTCCCAGACTTTTTTGGAGTCGCTCCGCGCTAACACGGTGATCGAAAGACAGGAAGTAAAACCTGAAACAGGCCACAGTTTCCTGATATCAAAGGAAAGACAGTTAAAAAAGGTTTTGGCTTCGATCGTTTTCGTTGTGTCCGCTGCCGAGGTTGTCCTGGTAACAGTGCAGGCAATTTCTGATAGATTGCAACAAATATTGACAGTAAACCCCGATCCATTTCTTGCCCTTTGTTTGCTGAGAGTACACCAGCCATAAATCCGCCTCCTAATCAACACTATTGTGAGGATATGAACAGCTGAGTGCACAAAATACGTAAACAGCAGAAAGCCCTGTTAAATTTACAGCTCAACTCCAAGTATTGTGTGTATTGTGTGTTTGTCAGAGGCTAAATTCTTGAAGAAACGAGCTCAGGATCAGGGGCAAGACACTCGATTATGACACGTCTTCCACTGGCCTGTCAGGCCGATCGTACAGTTTGTCCGTATTTGGCAGGGTATGAAACATTTCTAACAAAAAAGACACACTCAACAAATCAATCTGCCTCAGGACTGTGAGAAAGTAAAGCCATGTCAAGAGAGGTTGGACTTCAAGTGTGGTCAAATTCAACCTCTGACTACTGGATATTTCTGAAATCACAGTCCAACATGTTGAACAAATACCTCTGTACAGAAATAAACACCCCTAAAGCTCAAACATGATAGATGATGACAGGAAAATATAGATAGACAAGCAAGCTTTCGTTAAATCCCTGTACAATTACTAAAATGGATTTCAGGGTGGTCTATACAAAGACCTCCGGCACTCGGCTGCTGTTTGTTACGGAGAGCAGTTTACAGATGATGTAACATGACCAGGGGGGCATTAGACTGGAGCGAAGCCAACTGGTCACTGAATATCTAAACACTCTCTGTAATGCACAGTTCAGAGTTTTATGGGATGTGAGGAGAGAAACATGGGATAATGAGAAATTGAGCAGAGAAAAAAAAGACCCAGGCGCGTCTCACGTGTTCGAGCCGCGGCTCAGACATCAGGATCCGCAAAAAACACAACATCTTTCTTCCAGAAGTCTGAGGAAGCTTTTTTTAATCCAGTTTGGTGCTTTGACTTCTCTGGAGGGAGATTAGCCAGAAATTACGGTATGTCATCTCCTCTCTTCCCCTTATTTACACGCACCACCAGTTGAGAAATTACCTAACAATGAGGCGGCAATGATGGGGACTATTCATCCGAAATTCGCCCGTTTAAGGAGAAACAGCTGTACAGCAGCTCCACCCATGAAAACAAGCAGAGCACATGCTGCATGATAGCACATGTACAGCCCAACCCTGCCCCTCAGCTCAATATCAGCAACGCCTGCGAGACCGTCTCCCTCTGCTTTTCGTGATGCTGCTTTGGACTGGTTGCGTAAAACGATGTCAAAACGAAAGTTAAAAAAGCAAGTACATCGACTTGTGATGAGAAAAATAGAAAAAGCATAAACGTGCGAGCAAAACAGCCGAGTTTTGCCCCGTTTCTCCGCGTCGCTGCGGCGGAGCGTGTTGAGGCACGAGAGCTGCCACTCTTAAATGTGCTGTTGGGCTAAACTGACTGAAAGAGTCCATCACATCTGTGTAGCCAACAATTTTCTGTGCTTCACAACTTCAATAGTTGTTTTCAGTCCCCGCCATTGAAAAATACATATAGGCTTTTGCTAAAAACAGTAATCCAATGGAAAATTACTGAAAGGCTTTATTTTGTCGCAGAAACTGGAAGACAGATAACAGTGTCAACAAACAACTCGGCTTTAAAGGAAGATGTGATTTCTTTTCAACAAAAAGGACAAATTTACAACATGGGCAGTTAAAAAATGTGTTTTATACCCTTAATGTGGCTGTACAGAAAAAACAAATCATGATGAACATGCGTCATGAGAACCAGTGATCACGACTGCTCACAGTCTGACACATCGTGGATGTCTCAACAATTGGCAAGTTCAACATACGGCGTGTGTGTAGGATGCTCGGAGCCTTGTGTGTAAGTTGATGAGTTTGTTTGAACAGGATGCTGGTGTTGACTAACGGTGTGATGAAAAAAAAGAGAGAGAAACGCAGCCCACTCTTTTTCAGTGGGCCTGAAAAACACACATCAAAGAGGAGGTGATAGAGGAGGGTGGGGAAGGGGGGGAGACAAGACACAAAAACACACATGGAACAGTGTGAAGCAATCAAACAATAAATGAGATTAGCACAAATATCCAGCCTGACAAGCTCTGATAAACAGCCAAATGCAAAATCCAGGAAATGTGCAGCAAGAAAAGAGTTTGCAAACATATTGTAAAAAGAAGAATGTGAGAGGAAAATAAAGGAGTGAATAAACAATTGAGAGAAAAAACAGAAGGAAAAGCAACAAAGGACAGGAGAGACTGGGGGATATATTTAGCAGCTCATTAGTCAGAGATGTCCTCCACTCAGCGAGCTGGTCCCTCAGATGAGGCCCTTTGGAAATCATTATGACTGCATGGTGCTTCAGACAACCACAAGCATTTCACTGGAAAACAATTCACAAACTCAACTCCTAACTCGTCCCGGCCCTCAGACTGTTTGGTAATGACGCTCGAATGCTGCCCCAAACTAAAACTTTGACAGCGCTGTTTGACTTGTGTGCTGGCAACGCCTCCAACCGCTTTCACACATTACTCTAAGATAAAGGCAGTTCAGGCATTTTTGTGCGGTAATAAATGAGACCGTTGGCACACCTGGCGCTAACAGGAACCATCCCTTCCTCTTTTGACATTCATTAACCTTTACTACACAGCAGCTACCACCAAGTCGTGGTCTTGCATATTTAACAACAGGGTGGTGTCTGCGTGACGCTCACGAGAATCAGCAATTTTATGTATTGGTCGTACAACCTTAAGTAAAAAACATTAAAAACCAGAGTGAGAGTCTGACGAGCTTAGTATTGGCAGGCTGGCTTGCAGCTCCGCGAAGCAAACAATAATCCTGAGCGTTCGGGATCCTCACCAGTAATGGAACTGTCTGGTCAACACTTTAAAATGAATGAAGTGGTCCTGCGTCGCCTGTCCGCACTGCAGTGTCTGTTTCGATGCAGTATTTCTTTGTCTGGTGGGGCGTTTAGTTTCCCCTCGGGGCTTGATTGGTTGGGAGAGCTGTTAAATGACACAAGGTGAGTGCACGGAGCGATGGCTCAAGTGATAAACACACAGGTAATGAAAGAGAAAGGCTGATGGATTCGAGCGGGCCGCTGCTAATGGGCCCCGGTCTCACCTGGCTAATGGCTGCAGCCTTAAACAGAGGGAGAACCGGGGACAAAGGCGTCACAGAGGAGACGCTGTGTGCAGTTCCTACGCTGTGTTCAACACACTCATACATACACATAAAGAGCGACTTAGAAGTCCTAATTGCTGAGTGGTGATGGAGTGGAACTGCAGCTTGCTGTGGTTTGGGCTGCGGCCTCCAACACCCCCTAAATGCCCTCTTTGTTCTCACATTTCAGAGAGAGGCCAGTGGCCAATGTGTTGCTTTTCTCCTGCCTGCCTGCACACCGCCTTGCTAACAGGACTTCGGGGGACTATTCTGAAAAGTTAATTGCTCAGGAACCATTGTTCCCTCCTCTCCCAGGGCTCCACTGTTAGTAAACCCAATAGCTTATCTAGCAAACTTTCTGCGAGGGCTGAAAACAGACTTGCATACTGTGGCCTTTTTTGTGCAATATACATGCAACTTTTTTTTCTTGCTACGGAAAGCAACAAGTATGGAGAACTACAGCTGTTTGAAGATGCCAGAAGTAGGGCAAGCCTCATTCAGATATTTTCCGCTGTGGTCAGAGCAGTGACGCTGTGCTCGCCACTTTAGTCTAGTGTATTATTATGAAGAAAGGAGACTTCTCAAGGCTTCAGATTCAGCTTTCAAGACATAAAAGTACACCCTCATAGGTCCGTCCTCCACACAGCTCGTCATAACGCAGCAATCTGTTGGTGTGATTGATCAGGAAAAGAAAATGTACATAAAGCTGGGATAAATGTGAAACAAAAATCACATAGGAAATCAGAGAGCAGTCCTGCACTCCACCCCTTTCCCTCTGCTTTTTCTAGTCTTGTGAGGCCACTTTTTTTTTCTCAGGCCCGGGGAAAGCCATTTCCCGTTCTCACACATGGACGTACATTAACGTCACCGCCACACAGAGAGAACAGCGGGCTTGTTTGTGGGGCACTTCTGGTCCTCACTGCCACTTCAATGTTCTGCCTTAACTCAGCTTCAGAGGACAATGGTTTTCAGAGGGCAACATTTATCTGTTTAAATGGACCCAGAATGATGGCCCGGGCCTTTCTACATCCTGACATGAAACACCGTTCCAGCAGAAAACGCACAGTGGGATCATGTGAATAGACCCTTTGGTACTCAGAGTTCCCATCTTTGCTCTTCCAGTACTGACTCACTGTCTGGGCTTACTTCCTCCAACACAAACCACAAAGGCTTACTGTTAGGAATTGACACCATATTAGGAACTAAACTCTATGCAGCCAACATAAGTGGGATGTCAAAAAGGCTTTGAAAAGCTAGGAAACAAGACAGGTTTGCGTGGTTATCCTCAGAATACAAAAAAAAAAAAAAAGCCAAGGTGCTGCTTTGTAGCTGTGTTTGTTTACTGGCAGCCTGCTTCAATGAACAGGATGTTTTCTTTAGCATGTTGCTACTTTTGGAAGAATGTCCCGTCGCACAATCACAAATGCAATCACATGCAGTAATCGCAAACACAAATTTGAGAAAGCCATTTAAATCGCCTCAGCAGATTCCCTGCTGGTAATCTCATTTACAATGAACGGCTGAACGACGGATAAAAAAGACATGACTTGGACCGCGATTGCTTCTAAAAATACCCGGGCTCTGAAGGCTTTATGACCTCTTCCTAACACGGAGTATTTACAGTTCCGACAAATTGTTGTCTTGACCTTTCAGGAGAAAACATTAACCCAACAATGCAGAAGACTGAAGCTTTTCCTTTCTTTGTTGAAGTGGAAACCTTTATGGTGTGACAACTGCTCGTTTCCACTCCCATTTGATAGTTTCCCAACTCTTAGACCACATTTTCTAACAGACCAACATCTGCAAAAGAACACCTCCAAAATAAAAGACACTGTGTCCCGCTTTTTGCTGTATCCAAGAAGCTCGCTCTCCATTTGCAAACGGAGCACAGTATATTTCATCCATTCCTATTCACCCAGCTACCCGCTATTTTCATGAGTGTGCAATAGGCCCTGTCAGTGCAGATGAAATTTCATATTCATGAAATTTCCACAGCAATCTCCATCCCAGGAACACGTCCAGGGATTACCTATGTGAATTATGTATCGTGAGCAGCGAAGAAGAGGAGGGTAGTGAACGTAACAACTAATGATGGCTTTAAAGTTTCAAATTGGGTGCATCAACTTTATGGCAACATGTCGGCTCTAATTAAAGGCATCAATAAATGTAATGTTTTTAGCACTGTAATTGATATTGACTCTCTTGTGCAGCACCCAATCTTGTCTTAGACAGAAAATCTTTTATTATTAAACTTGGGTTCATGTTGTCGTGTGATTAAAAAAAAAGAAACTATTAGAAAAGAGCAGAAGGTTCTGCTTGAAAACCATCTTCTGCCTTCTTTCTTCATTTATTGAGGTGCCAGGGCTTCTAAATATTTTATTCCTCAATACAAGTTTTTTTTTTGTAGCTTGATTAAATATTCAGTTTCATAGTACGGTTCCTGCCTACATCTCAAACACACGCACCAAAAAGTTAAAAAAAATTGAACCTATTCATCATGAACATTGGAGATCAATTTGTTTGAGTCAAGTACACACAGAAACCAGTGAAAAGGACATTCTCCTCTGATACTAGCTTTCACACACTGAGGACAAACGAGCAAATATTGAGTCCTTTATATCAAAATACAACATATACAACTCCTGAATGTGACTCAGTGCAAATACGAACCATAAAACAAATAGATTTTGCAAGAACAACATTGCTGAGGTGAGAAGAACAAAAAAAACGCTTTGGATTATAGTCGATTAGCTCAAATCATCATTTAGAACGTCCAATTACTGTAAGAGAGCTGATGAGACAGAAGGACAGGAACGTTTCAGACACCGGGCTCTAAAGATCGTGCTGTCCTGTTCCAGCCTTTGACAGGCAGTCCTAAAGGCACGCAGGTTCAACACTCACTCGTACATGATGCACTTACAGTGAGATATCATCTTTTTCTACAGTTATCCCGACAACATTTGCATACAAGCCTGCAGGACACACAGCAGAGTGTAATTCAAACCGGAGGACGGGGCTGCACTCGTTCGCTACCCCGAGCACGTGGGCTGAGGATTCGAAGACACATTTCTGTTGGTCTTGGGCGACGGCGTATATGTGCGAGTGTGTTGGATGTAGAACGTGAGCGTGATAACCGTCCCTCTGGGCTCTACGTGAATCATGTGTGTTACGTAAGACGAGAGAAGCGATACACGAGGGATCAGCGGTGCCCCGTCTCTCCCTTTGCTCGTCGCCACCATCGCTCTTGTTTCCTGCCCCATATGTTACCATTTATCACACTCGGAACCACATCTCCTCTTTAAAGCTCTAAAGACAGCAGAAATCAGTCAACGCTTCAAAACATCCTGGAGACTTTCGCCGCCCCTCGCACACACTTTTACTTAGGCACATGCACAGTGAGCTTGCGCTCTCTGGCAAGGACATCTGGCACATTTCACAAGCTGGCGATGTGTGGGGAGTGCATGCGAGTAGTGCATGTGACGAGGTAGTGTGCGTTTGTGTGTAGGGGGAGGGGACTGGAACACTGAAAGGAAAGCTGGCACAAGTGGAAGGAGTTCATCGGGTCCACGGCATCAACGTTGCACTGCTTAATAAGTAACAGAGGTCACGGGTTCTTTAAATTGATACCTGCAATATAATTTTACTAATCTGCATTTCATGAGCTCCTCTAAATTGAAGAACATTCAATTCAATCTGGAAAAACCTGATAAATGCTCCACGTTTATTGATGTTACAGACAAAGCAACTAAACCCGATTCCCAGCTCGTTTTGAGGCTACAACCGACGTTGGCAAGCGATGCCACAAGCTCTCAAGAGGACGTTAAATGTCATGGTTGATTAAAACCTTATGACAGCCGTCTCGCCGCAGACAACATCGTCTCTGTTTCACTCAATAGCAGAGGAAAACTGTTGTGACTCATTAGGACAGTGAATGCATTCGAAGCGTGTGTAGGACTGAGCTCTGAGCTGCCGCTTTGAGGCGGAGCAACCTGACCGACCCAAGGGTAAAGGAAGCCAATTTAATCTAACTGACCTGCGAGACGGGGAGGGGGGGGGGGGAAATAACCTCAATCAATTCACTAGAGACAGGCAAAGATGGCGGCTTATTCAACGTGCATCATGAGCGAGCACAGACAGGGGAGGAGAAAAAAAAATGTGTGTGTGCCTTACCTGATGCGTGACCATGAGGGAGCAGGATGAAGAGGAGGAGAAGCGCGGAGGCCGCCAGCCTGCGGGCTTGAGAGGAGGAGGAGGTGGTGGAGGAAGAGGAGGAAGAAGAGGAGGACAGGGCTCTCGTCTGAAACGCTACCATTCCATCGCACATCTTTTCCTCCAACAACCGGGGAGAGTCCTTTACGGCTTAACCTGTTCAGGCCACACATAGGGGAAAGGGATAGAGAGGGAGGGGGAGGGAGGACACGGATTACTACCAACATTCAGCGCAGATTACGTAACCAGAAACAACACAGAGAGACCAGAGGGAATCAAGAGAGATCGCTGTATACAACAACACAGAGTAAGAGGGAAAGAGCCTGAGCTCCAGGTCATTCTATGGAATTACTTTGCCAATAACTATATGGATGACTCGAGGGTACGACTTTTTTTGTGCATGTTAATTCAGCAAATAGCGTCAATCAGCAGCTGCACCTGCTTAAATGATGCCACGTGATGCGACTGAAAGAAGCTTTCAGATAATGTGAGAGAGAAACGGATCACTGTTAATGATGAGGTGGCAACATTTGGGGTCACAAAGGCTAAAAAAGAGTGGAGGCATCAGCGCAAAATTCAATGGTAATTGCAAAAGCAACTCTGGCAGGAAATTGTGGTGGTCAGGAAAAGACTTTATCTCACGCACGATTCTCTAGAAACTTTCACAAGTTCGTGACACAGACGCTCTGAATCAGCGTCAGCAAAAAGTTGCGATAGATAGGGTTTCCTCATCGTCAATAAACACATACAAACACTCCTGTCACAGGATTTACAGCAAAAGTATAGAAAGTTTTACAGACAGGGTTCAGTATTTTGTATTAAACATGTTCCATCCTACGCTCACCTCAGCTGAGATGCTATTCTACCACATAAATCATGTTGTGATGTGTCCGGATGATTGGGATGAAAAAGCAATCGCGGTTTGAAAACTAGTTGTCGAGAAGGACATTATGAAGAGAAGACAAAAGGCCCATTACGGTTCTAAAAGGTTGCCGGGTTAATGCCTGCAGTAATGGCAAGGCTGCACTCAGAAAGCCACAAATTCGATTGCGCATCTCCTGCATGATGACTGGCAATGCCACGCTCAATTCTAACAGTGATGTGGAAAGTAACCGGGGAAAAAAAAAAAAACACGCACACAAGGTTGGTTGATGGCAAACGCAATGCATTCTGGGAGTGTATTTCTGCTGTGTCTTATCAGAAACAACACTGACATGATGTTTTCTCAGGCAAAAGATGTAAATTATTCAATTCTAACCTACTGTACCTGTCCCACGCTATTAAGTGTCCTGAACTTAAAGAAAAACAGATCGTCTGAGGGGAAAAAAAAAGCATGAACATATGACACAGACAGATAACGGCCCCCAATGATGCAACCTTTCTGATGTCCCCAGGAGGCGTACACAGAGGCATACCCGCATGTGGTTTGGGCCAGTGGGAGAGAGTGACGCAAGTCATTTTTGGCAGGACAGTTTGAGTTCTGCATTGAGCCAAAGGGCAGCTAGTCAAAAGCACATGCAGGGGATCCGTGCCAGCTATTTGATCCATAGATGCTTACTCATTTGTCCATGCTGAGACCAGAACACAGGTGCTTCTAAGACCTGGGTGATATAGGGTACCTTCACCCCTTTTAGATTGGTGTTCTTGACACATGAATGCCTCAGAAATATCAAGGACAACCAAAAGTCAAAGCCAGGACAAAAAAGACACTTGTTGGAGTATGAATATCTGCTTGGGACAGCATTTAAAATGCAGAATTGACCTCCCGAAAGAGCTGAGGGCAGGGTATTGACCAGCCAGTGCGTCTACAAAATGAAAACTTAAGCAGAATTAGCTTAATTGCTTTCACGCAAGAGAGTATGAGAAAGGAGAAAGTCATTAACACTATGCGAAGATATCCAACAAAATACATCATCCAATTAGCTATAACAAGATATCTCTCAGCCTTAACAGAATTTTTGCAGACTGTTTTTTTAATGCACAGACTTCATGGTCATGAATTAAAGTGATTAACAACACAGCAAGCAGCTTGAAAGCCGAAAGCGCAGGAATTACGTTAAGTCGGGATGTCAACCTAACTTGCAAATGAGTGGGTTTCCTGTCAGACGCTGTGAAAGCAAAGAACTTGACACACAACATCAGAGAAAGTGTAGCTATTTTAAACTTCGGGACACTTTGTACCATTTTGCATCAAACCTCATAAAACGCACGACTCCCTGTCACAAGCTGCATGTATCCAGGTAGCATGAGCTTTTGTGAACACTTAATCTCATATAGGGGTTGGTTGGTAGACTGATGTATTATTTGTCTAACAACTCAAGCAACTATCACAGTGTGACTCAATGTTAGATAGCTGAGAACAGAGAAGAACCGAACAGAAATGGACAACCATGAGGGATGCAAAAAGTATTTTCGACTAACAGGTTTGATGAAAAACAGGCAGCGACATGTAGGCCCACAGTCACACTGGTGTTGCAAGACAAACACTCTGCTCCACACAAAGGAAAAAAAACAAAAAAAAAAACAGCTCATCATTTCAACAAGCAGGTTTGGTGATTCAATGGGAGTAATTAAGCGCTGAGTTTCCCCACAAACAGAACAATAAAACTTATTAGAGCAAGCAGCAGGCTGAGGAGTCATTATCATGTCAAGCCAATCATGACAAAGCAGATCAAGACGTGGCATCAGCATGTTAGGATTTGTGAAATCAGATTCTGCTTGAGGAAACAGCAGCTTCTCTCTCTCGCTCATATAAAAGCAAAATATGTCCTTTTGGAAGAGCCGATAACAAAAATAAGTCAATTACTTTCCTGTTCATACCATGTTTAGGCTAAACTGTGGGCCGGTACATTAATAAAGGAGGTTTTAAAGACCTAAGTACTTTGCCTGTTTAGCCCCTTACTTGGGGGGGAAAAACTATGCAAGCCTCCACTTCAGACACCAGTAAGAAAGCCAGCCAGCCAGCAGGCTGCTACTGCAGTTTTTCAGCTGCCCGAGGCTCCTGGAATGCAAAGGGAGCCAAGGAGAGCAGCAGCGCAGGCATGTGTCGGGAACAGAGAGCACTCAGTGTGCCGAAGAAACAGCCGAAAGGAGATTCCCACCCGATAGGCCCCGGTGCTACCGCTGCTGGTGGAGCCTGCGTGGGCCTGTGGAGGGAGCCCAGAGACAGGGCTCTGCATGGCAGCAGAGAAAGGGCCCTTTGTTATTAAGTATTATGTAGTGTTAAGCCCCACAGTGGCTAAGCATCCCTCTGTACTGCAGCAAGGAAGGGGACAGACAGAAACAAAGATGGAGGAGGGAATAAAGACTGTAGGAAGACGACACCACGAACAGCAAGTTTGACGATAAAACAAGCAAAAAGAACCGGATCAAAAATGACACCGACATGATTCGGTGGAAAAGGCATGAATGTCTCAAAAAGGCAGTGCTTAGGAAAATGCATTGTTCCAATCTTTTTCTCCATGTTTTCTCTGGAACTGAAAAAACCCTTAATGCTTGACTTCCAGTGGTGAAAAATCTCTTATGTACTTACATAATGTCTTTAAAAGTGAGAGCCATTAAAGCTGCGCAGCTTCTTTCTGCTGGTAGTTCTTGGAAAGTGTGTGGCATGTGTGAAAACAAAACAAGTTATTTGGAACAACAGGGGATTGACGAGTGATCGTGAAGTTTGAAAAATAACTAAAATAACTTCTGGAAAAACATTAAAACACAGGTTAATGCCATGTTTTTATGTAAACCAGTGGTGGCCATAAGGGATATCATGAACTGTGTTTTAAAAGACAAAATGGAGCAATTTCTGAGCGCAAACAACACACTGTTTGGTCAGTGAACGTTGTCCTCCTGACAAAGTAGCCGAAAGGCAGGGAAATTTACCGGTAATGGATTTAAAACTCAAGGGATCCGAATGTACTCCAAACAAAAGCTTGTTGTGCTACTTTGTGATGCTTTGGTGTGCTAACCGAGTCCAGAATAGATGGGCTGATTTATGGTTGTTTGTTTCCGTTGCTAAACGATTACATTTGTTTACATTTACCAAGATAATGGAGGATGGCTTATACTACTCAATTGTCTGGGATGAGGTATCATATTGTTAGTCTCTACACAATAAAGACAGTACAAAGAAAAGATCAAAATCCAGTCAGAGAAACACTAGATACAGCTTCTCCTACTGTTATTGTAGGAGGAATGGTCGGTCCGAATGCTTTCCCGACTTTGTTCCCCAGTGTAAACACGACCACGGCTCACATCTGGACTTCCCTGCTCTTAACTGTGTGAAGTGTCACGTCTTTGACTCTGCCCCGCTAACAGGAAACAACTCCAACTTTTACTGGAACAAAAGCCGAGAGGCTGGGAGGGAAACGACACTGCTGGGGGAAAGTCTAAAGCGGGAGTGGATCCTCCAAACTCCGACAGCACCATCCCGGCCACTGTACCAAACGTGGCCAGCTGGCCCCCGAGCCGTCCTGAAGCAGTCACACGCTCCGACACGTGCAACTGTACTGCGAGCTATTTAAACAAAGAGTGTGGTGGGCTGCCAGCACCACACACACACACACACACATACACGGATGAAAACAAACACAAACCTCAGACAAAGTGACATATACAAATGCAAAGTGTGTATTTTCCACATCGTTTAGTTAAAAGCTTAAATCATTACATTGCGCGACAACGGCAAACCCCTCGCTTCCTTCCTCGTACCTGTTAATGTTCACATGACCAAATATAACAATACAGTAACAAAACAGCTGTTAACTATTAGTGACGGAACGAACTCGCAACCGAAGGTTAATCACTGGTGACTGTAATTATACCTCTACGCACATTGTCAGTGTGTTATTCGAGTCTTGGTAGACTCACAGAAAACAAAAATACGACATTTTCCCAAACGTTTACAACGTTTATCGCACATCGCGGTTTCGCTCCGACGTAGGCTCGAAAAACACAAATTGGACAGCGAATGGTTCCTCGTGCTAATTCATCACACGAAGCTTTAAATCGTTAATATTTCTGTTTCTTTGTCAAGTAAGAGCGTATAAAGAGAGAAAGCGAGAGAGCCGGAGATCTCGTAGTGGCCTGTGTGTGCTTAGCTTGCGAAAAAAAAAAACCGTCAAGACTCACCAACGTAAAGGTTACCAGTCGCGAGCCCTCCTCTCTCTCTCGGTTCACATTCGAGGCAGTAATAAACATGTAAACGGAGACACAAGAAGCCAAAATGGAGAGGAAAAAAATATAAAAAACGGGAGCGTGTCGTCGTGTAGTCCCGTCGGTCCCCGTTTCGCTGCTCCTTGTCCTCGGCTCGCCAGCCAGCCAGCTCTTTCTTTTAGGTGAGCGGAAACACTCGCTGTGAGAACTCTACGGGGCTGACTCGCTCTCGCGCGGTCTCCATGGCGACCTCTGTGAAAAGGGCGGGTCCAAATCGCAAATCGCCACTTCAAAATAAGAGCACGGGTCTTGTTAGCGGGGGGAGACAAAAGAACAAAAGCTTAGATGTATTAAAAAAAATTGAGAACAACAAAAAAACCGCGACTTTTTTACGCTGCAGTGTGCTATTTTAACGTTTCGCTCAGTGGGCATGCACAGTTGCAGTGTTTAACCTGTTTTATAGAGACATGAACTAAATTACCTGGATTAAATCATCTAAAACAACAACAAAAAAGCAGGGGAGCCAAAGCAATGCAGACATAGTACTGCAGAATAATTCAAACTGTCTTAAATGAACAAAAGAAAACGTGAAAACGACACGACAAACACAATTTTACAAATATAAGACACAAGAAAGACAACATATATTCGCTTAAATATAAACATGACACCACACACAATGCAATTATTCTCAGCTTCCAGTTTGATTTGATCAGTCGTGATGAGATTTTCATCAAGGATTGTGTTTGTATAGGACGCAAATGCGATATATAAATTGACACAGGAACTACTTTCCTCAGCCACTACAGTTTTTTATGAAATACATTGATGCCTATAACTTCAAGATAGAAGATGAAGGGCTGTTAGTGGTGGGATAGCTTTCAGTCACACAATGGGGAAAAAAAATGAGATTGAGAGTGATTCACCCAAAACACCAACAGTAATTCCACGACACACCGTGTGTTGGTGCAAGATGCAATAAATAGCCAGTGACCCTGTTTTGCATTTCCTGTCTCAGTGTTCCCGAGAGACTTT
>JAUESE010000023.1:4960965-4973327 GCA_032274725.1 Malacoctenus triangulatus
TTTTTTTTTACATCTGGTCTCTTTATGTTTTCAGGAAAATTGTCACTCTTTAGTGATTATTTTTTGTGATATTTTGTCTATAAATGATGAGTGAAAGCTTGAGAGTAAATAGAATTGCACCAACGATAAAAATAAGTCACCATCGTGTCATAACTCGTTCAGGCTGCCGTCTCGTCCGTGTTTTGCTCTGATGTGAAGTTTTCCTGCTGTTTTCTCAATCAGCGAGCGGGAAGCTGAAGACACCAATTAAGACAGTTTGAGTCCTGTTTGCTTTTTCCGTGCCGGCCTCACATCGCTGATAATCGGCTCATTTCCTTTCCTCCTGTGTTTTTCTTCTCTCGCCAGCCTGCAGGCTGAAGCGCCGTGTTTGTCACTGGGCTGCTGCGTTGACCTCATGCCCCAAGTCAAACTGATTCTTGCCAGTAAATACGAAGCGTAAGTGACTCTGAAAAACGGCACTAATCATGCGAACCATCTCGGCCTCTTCAATCCACGAGATGTCAGATCGAAGCGGCTGGATTCTCTCATTCAGTCTTGGAGAGGATCAAGAAGTTTCCGCTGCTCTCATTAATAATTAATGGATGACTCATGAATGGACGACTTAATCACACACTGAAATGCCCTCAATTGATCTTTTGATATTCTGTGAACTGAAGCAGATTTTTAACATTCATACTTTGAAATTGTGCTTTTACTAACTTTTTTATCTTGTCTTTTATTTTGTCTGACAGACACATAAATGTGGGTTTACATTGGGTTCAATCCGTCATCAAGAAGTGGTGGTCAGACCTTTCTAAAAGTGAGAAAAGGTTGCGGGACAGTTTTTCGGACGACAGGTGAGCACACCGCTCTCACACTTTGCATAAAGTGTTTGTAATCAACACCTGAAAAACATCATGTAAATAAAAATGCAGCACTAAGCACAAAATAAATGTGGGTGTTCTGGCACAAGAGTTTGTTGTGAAAAACCTCCTGGTGTTTTTGAAAGTTGAGACTCGTCTTGGAGCGATTTCCACTTGGAGCTGCAATAACATTCGAATGTTTATCTGGGATTGTCTGTGTGTTTATCGCAGAAATATTGAAACCATGAAACAGCGACTGAAGGACCTGTGGAAAGACGGAGCTCGATTATGTTCGGTTCCGGGCTCGACAGGAGAACTAGCGAAGGTGAGATGCACCGATTTAACACAAAGCTCTTTTTTTGTAGAACAGGAAAAACATTTACAAATGTCTCGGTCGGCTCCGAGTTGCTGCGTTTTGTGTGGATTTCCTGTTTGAGTCTTGTGAGTGGGAACCTTTGAACTGAGCTCACATGATAATAAGCATTGTGTGACACAGTTTCTGTGACGGAGCTTTTGTAGCAGAGCACACAGGTGCTCCCCACTGTTTTTTTTCCACCCTTTGTTGATTTTTGGTGGACCCAGCCAACCGCTCCCATCCGAAGACAAACCTCCTGCTCCACCACCAGCTTTTGTGATTGTGGTTCATTTGTCTCCATCTTTTACATCCCGGTTAAAGGTGAAAAGGAGATGACCTGATGCAGGTTTTAGTGAGACAATGAGGGATTCCTCCAAATCTGAACCTGAGTTCTTTGAAATGTTTTTCTGCTCTTCAAATTTAACCCTTTTTTTTGTCTCGTGTGTTTTTTCTTCCTGGCTGTGACGACGCCTAACGTGCTATCACTTCTTCCTCTCGCAGGCCATCGAGTCTTATCTATCACGGCTGCCCTGACATTTGTCGAACGTAGCACTCCGAGGATGTGACCACTACTGCTGATGACGGCTGTGTTTTGAACTGATAACGACGGCAGAGACACGAACTGGCTCATTCTGCTACTCACGCTCAAACCTCTTAACTGGGACTGAACTTGACAATTCAGACATCTCCCTCAGTTAATGCTGGAGACTCTTGAGGAGGGCCGAGAGATCCTTCCTGCACAGCTAATGACTGCTTCACATTGAAGTGGACCGACCGTCTTGGTGAAGGGCACGTTCAGTGGACCTCCACGAGACTCTCTGTAATGTCGCTCTATGAAGTGCCAAGCTCTTTGTGTGTCACTACAGCGCTCTTCACCGTGGAAAGCGAATGCACTTGTGGATGTTATGAATGCTCGGCCATCTCTGTGTTTTATGTCCGGGATCTTCGGAACCAGGAACTTGAATCTTCAACAGTCTTTAAGTTATTAGAGCTTGTTTTTTTTCCATCTCGCCTCTTCCTATGATGTATGCCTGTCTATGAAATGTAAAAACAAGTGATTCTTTTATCCTTCTTTTAAATAAATTTGCTAAAAATCTGTTTTTCTATTCTAAATATAGGGTAGAAAAGTTCATGAGCATCATATGTAAAATCGGAGTAAAAAAACATTTGCTGAATAACAATAACATTACAAAGCAATCCTTCACAAATGATATTTCCTTCTTCCTGGTCGGATTATATCAGCCTCTTTAACGAAAAATTCAGTGTGACTGTTGTCACAGGCAGGAGGTGAGAAAAAGCAGATCACATGACTGGGTAATAATAAGAATTATGCAGTGTCAGTGGACTGAAATTATTTTAACACATTTAATTTATACAGCCTTCAAAAAGTGACAAATTAAAAGAAAAGATTGAGTTAAAAGGTTGAAGGTATCTGGATTTATCCAGAAAAGCTACATATCAATGCAAACGTGAGCAGAAACGTAAAAAATAATGTGAACAGTGACGTTAAAAGTAAAATCTGAATAGAATATATATATAAATTATATATTTGGATTTGAAATCATCATTCATCACATTTTGAAATGTTTTCGACATTTTTCAAAAGTCACAAAATTCGAACGAAAACTGTCGGATGTTGTTCTCGCGTTTCCTGTTTGTGCAATAAAGTTTTTTCAGTGACGTCATTTTCTGCAGCGACAGCTGATGAGCCGAATCTTCCGCTGCTTCGCGCTGCTCCTGGATTCATGTTGACAGTCGGAGGTTTAGGACTAGTTTCAGTTAAATAGAGACAAGCAGCATGTTTCAGGGCAGAAGAATGTCGCTTTTACGGGTTTTCCTTCAGGCTGCGCTCGTCGCCGTGTCCTGGTGCTTCACTGACATGGAAACGGGGCCTGGCGCCGCCGTGGCCGCGCAGCCCAACGGAGACCGCTTCAAAATCGAGGGGCGAGCGATCGTTCCCGGGCTGAAGACGCAAGACTGGGTGTCCACGGCCAGAGTCCTGGTGGAAGGCGAAGAATACGTTGGCTTTTTGAGGTGAGAACCGCGGGCAGTGACGCCGTCGGTGGCGCTAGCCTGTTAGCTCGCTTGGTAGCATTAGCAGCATTAGCTTCTCGCTGAGATTCCCACCGCGTTGGTGTCGGCTCGGCAGCTGCTGCAGCCAGATGGAGGGTTTTTAAACTGTCACGGCTAATTTAGAGAGTAACAGTCGTGGAGATTAAAGTAAACGTTGCTAATCTCACTCGCTAGCTGTTTTTCTGAAGTCGTACAGGCCGTTTTTGGTCGTGAGGTAGCTGTAACCACAACAAACAGGCCACCTGAGACTTGTGTAACATAAAAACACGTGTAACGTAGGTAAAACTGTCGTCCTGCGATCTTCTTGAGTGATGACAGTGGTTGTTTATATTTTTGAGGAAAAAAATCTTAAATGAAAACTTAGTTTTTGAACATATAACGTGGCAAATGTGTTGTAGCACAATGTATGAGGAGATAAATACCATGAAATAAATTGTATTTGTCTTTAAATTTACCGCTCATAACCGATTCATTGTTTTAATTCCCATCAGAATCTCACCACATGATTTTATTCTTAAATACTTAAATCTTGTATTACTGTGTAATTGTGCTGTTGATGGGCATTGACAGTATATAGGTTGTTTAATTAACAAATACTCTCTAAGTTTGTATCAGCACTTGATATTGTTGGATTGTATTTTTCTCTAAATGTTACACCTTCCTTTTACAGAACGGACGGCAGCTTTGCCGTCAATGACATCCCATCAGGATCATACGTGGTGGAAATTGTTTCCCCGACCTTCAGATTTGAGCCAGTCCGAGTTGACATCACGTCCAAGGGCAAGATGAGGTGAGACGCTGACTTGTTGACGGAACAGAAACAAAACAGCGTTAGGTTGCGTGAGTGGGCTTTATATTTTCGAGGCGACTCAAACTCATGAGGTGTCATTTTACAGAGCACGTCTCGTCAACTACATCAAGACTTCAGAGGTGATTCGCCAGCCGTACCCGCTTCAAATCCGAGCCAATGGTCCGCACAGCTACTTCATGAAGAGGGAGACCTGGGGCTGGACGGACTTCCTCATGAACCCCATGGTAAGACCTGCAACATGGCTGCACCTAGTTTCAAACAGCCTGGAAGTTAGTGCTGGGAATGTTTATCCTATTTACAGCGTCAAAGACGGAGCATTTGAGTCTAATTTCTTTATGGATGTTTTAACGCCGCGCCTTTGTTTGCTTTTGCAGGTCATGATGATGGTTCTACCTCTCCTAATTATTGTTTTATTGCCAAAAGTTGTCAACACGAACGACCCAGAGATGAGAAAGGTAAACAATCCTACAAAAACGATTGCAGTTCTTCACTGTGCAGATCTCTGTAAGATCTGGTCTTATCAGGTAATCAGGTTTTTATGCTTTGATTACAAAGAAAAACTTTACCTCTATATTTGCTGTAAGTGCTCATCATTGAATGAATTGTCTTAGGAGGGGCGCTCGATGTCAGGCCTCAGTGCTCTCGCCTCCCTCTCCATCTGTTTTCATCCACTCGTGTCCCGACAGGAAATGGAGCAGTCCATGAACATGCTGAACCCGAACCCCGAGCTGCCCGACGTCTCCGAGCTCATGACCAAGCTCTTCTCAGGCTCCAAGGGCTCCAGCAAGGCAGGCAGCAGCAGCAAGGGCACCAGGCCCGCCGCCAAGAGGAGGTAGTACCGTGTACGTACACGTCCGCACAGAGAAGAAGCTTGACTTACACCGTGGAAGCAAGATTTTTAAGTGGTTTTTTTTTTCCTCCTCTGGGTTCGTTGTACAGGTTTCCTTGTTGATTGATATTTTGAGCACATCATGACTTCTAATGTACGATCAGGAAAAAAAACGAGTGCTTTTTTTTTCTCTCTCCATGACTGCACTGATAGAAAAAAAGCTGTTAATCTTTATTTGCTCGATACTTTCTTCATGTGATTCTATGACTCATCAATCTTTTGTGTGTTAACTCTTCACCATGCGTTTTTCCACTGCTGCTAATCCACTTCCTGAAAGAGAGCATATTTACATATTCAGAAATTTGCTTGTTTTTTTTCTTCAGTTTTGGTGTTACGACTGTGAATGAAGATTAAAGAAAATTTTAAAAACTTAATAAATTCTTATTTAAAAATTCTAAATAAATAAGTTGCAATGGAATATAAAAAAAAAAACTTTCTTTTTTTATTTTGTTCATCTTCATTTTTTTGGAGAATGAGCATGAACATCTCGCTTGTTTGGGCTTGTTGTGTTGTACTGTATGGCAAGACCTGGCATACTGTACAGGATGTGCCTGCTGTGTGTACATAAAAAAAGATTATCAGTGGCAGATTAAACGAGCTGTCCGGCAACTTCCAAGATCTCTACAGAGTGTAACTGTTAACTTTTAATAAAGTGGGCCTTGGTGTCCATATTCAAGCGATGAAATGTGTTTGTGATGCATCTCTTCATTTTATCTCCCATAACCACCAACGTTTGATTTTAATTAGAAGTTTCTCAGACATGTGACTCGTCGAGGGAGAAAAATCTCAAAAGCAACGAGACTTTTTTTTTTTTTCTGCCTCCAAACTTGACTTTTCTGAGGAAGCGATTGCATCCAGCGCCTGTGTTGGATCTCAAAGAGCCAGAGAATGTCATTCGATACCAGGCGGTGGCGAGGCGAAAATTCACCTCGATAAGAAACTTTCTCAAGATGTCTTTTAGTTTTAAAAGTTAACTCGTAAGCTGATAAGAATCCTGCTGCAGATGAAATCAGCTCCTGAGCTGATGTGTAATCAGATCCATCTTCACAACCCAGTAAATGCCATTTTTTGGTGAATGTGGTGTGAGATGTTGGGAGGGGGGGCTGGCACTCAGGATTTTTAAGGTCACAAGCAGAAAAATAAAGATTCTTGCCTTTAGTTTACGCTGTACGAGTCATTTATGTTGTGACAACGCTCGCAGCAGTTGGTGGATTCGATTAGTTGTTGGTTCTGCTTGTTTTCGCTGATACATCGGAGCACAGAGACCAATTCAGTGCATTAAAGCCACTTCTCGCACAGCGTCCTGGGAGCAGCGAATCCCCCCAGTGACGAGTCTGAGCCGTGCACAGATTGCACTTAGCAACCGTCATGCTTCTGGTGCCTTTCCCACAGCACATTTGGTCGGCCGTGCTCGGAGCTGGAACGGCGGTGGTGTTTCTCACGTCTCGGGGAGGAAAAATCAAGAGCCAAAGATCACATCCGACGTGGCGTGTTGGAGGGGTGATTATATTTCCGCTTTTTTGCGTTTTCACGGTTCATATCAGCACACAGACGCACCTTCACAGAACGGCACAGACAGAAATGAGCACGGATTCATCCACGAAGAACTCTTGCCACTAAGTGCGGAACAGAAGGCACAGCGTTTAGGGAGATACATCGGACGGTACATCATTAATCGACAAAGTGCAATAATTTACAACAGCGTCACTCATCCATCAGAGACACAAGAGGGTTCGTCAAGCTTCAAATACATCAGCAGTCCTTTTTTTGTCTTTTTTCTTTACAGTGTGAACATGAGTTGTTTTTTTTTTAATGAGAACAGTGGTGTGATTCATAAATAATGGCACGTTTTATTACCACTGTTGAACTAAACAAGCTTTAAATGCACAGAGTAGCCCTTGAAAACACAAGCTCAAATATCGATCGCGGGAGCCAAGAGAGAAAACTGAAGGAAAAGCTTTTTATCTAACATTGATATACACACACAGCAATCTACATACACTATTTGTGAGGTAAAAAATAAGTCCAAATATAATCAGTGAAATATATCATTTGTGAGATAAGTTTTTTAGACCCCATGAAATAAAAACCTAAATTTCTACCTTGTGTTTCTGGGCTAACTCTTCATTTATCTCTTGGTCTGAGACGTGATTGCAGGATTAACCTTCTTTCTTTCACTGTAAACTAAAATAAAATGACTCCTCCTGCCCTGAAATGCTTCTTAAAAGGCTTTTTTTAATGTGTTTGGATTTAGATTTTGTCTCCTTGTTTAAACAAGATGAAGAGGAGGAGCGTTTACAGCCTCCCGTCAGTCCAACGTACAGATGGACGAGTGAGGATCACATTTAAAAAGCGCTCCACTGATTCTACATCCCGTAATTTACGATAAACTGTTAAAACGGAGTGAAAAAACTGACGCAGTTGAATCACAGAAACTTCTTATTTTTTTTTTCCCTCTTCGTCAAGACCTGATGCCCACACACTCACACACAGCAGAGAGGAAATGTGGGTGCGTTTTGCAAATAGCAGCTCGTGGCCTCGAGCGATTCGTTTTAATCAGAGATGCGTCCACAGAAATGATGGTTTTTCTCCGTTTCCTTTCAGAGCTCCACATCTCCTCATCTGAGTCTCCGGCTCTGCGACCGCTGCCTTCAAACAGACCTTTATTGAGTTGAGCGTGTGGCCTGAGTGTTTTCAGGTAGACAGAAAAACATCTGAACCTGCTCTTTTCCCTTGACTGGCGAGAAACATGCAGCTTTATGGGAACACAATTCCTATAATGAAATTCGACAGTCACTCAAGTGCTGCGTCAGGCTCAGCTCACCTCCCACCGACATGAACGTCGACAATAAAAACAGCACTTGAGGCTGGAAACAGCCATCAATCACAAGAGAATCCAATATATCGACTAATCTGCGCGAGCACGGCGCGTCAAGTCATTTTGCTGTTCACGTTGGGGTTCTGCCCCCCCCAGTACAGCTTGTCCTCCCCTCTCCTCCTCCTCCTCCACTGGCACAGCAGCAGCATGCGGAAGGTCTTCTGGAAGGTCTTGTTGCACAGCGCGTAGCACATGGGGTTGATGGTGCTGTTGACGTAGCACAGCCAGTAGCCCAGGTGCCAGAGGGAGGTGGGGATGCAGTCGGCGCAGAAGGTGGAGATGAGCACCATGATGTTGTACGGCGTCCACGTGAGGATGAAGGCCAGCAGGATGGCGCTGAGCGTCTGCGCCGCCTTCTTCTCCTTCACCAGCACCATCCTCTTCCTCTTGGTGATCTGGCTCTTCAGGGCGGGGTCCAGGGGCTTGGAGGCGGTGGAGGCGGAGGAGGGCGAGGCGTTCTTGGGGGGCGGCTCGGCTTCAGGCGGGCTCGGCGTGGCGCTCGCCGGCTCGCTCTTCTTCCCTTTGGAGCCAGGCTTGAACTTGTAGGAGATGCACTTTTTGCTGTTCTTCTTCGGGGGAGTGGAAAAGTACTGGTCCTCCGTGTAATCGCTCACCTGCCCGTTTTTACTGCTCGGCCCGCTGCCTTGCTCCTTGAAGGAGCCCTGCGGGGTTTCTATGGAAACGTGGTGCTCCTCCTCCTCTGATGAAGTGTAGCTGTTGAAAGAAGTGATCTGGTCCGCTTTCACCCAGGCCTCGTCTGACCTCGTGGTCATTTTGGTGACGTTGCTCTGATTGGACGAGGACCACGAGGCCTGGCTCTGCTCCCTCCGCTCTCGGGTGAAATGGAAACAAGAGTTAATGATGGTTTTCTGCGGCTTGATTCCCTCGGGAACGTTCTCCGTCGTGAGGCCCTGCAGCTCCGCCAGATCTTTAGTCCGTTTCTGCGTCTCCTTGTAGATCCGGCAGTAAAGGATGGTCATCACGGACACCGGGATGTAGAAGGCCGCGATGGCCGTCCCGAACGTGATCACCGGCTCCGTCAAAAACTGGATCTGGCACTGGTTCACCGGAACCGTCCTCTCTCCTACAAAGTACTGCCAGCACAGGATGGGCGGCGCCCAGAGAACGAAGGACACCAGCCAAGCCAGGCCGATCATGATGGCCGCCCTCTTGGGGGTCCTCTTTGCCCTGTAAGTCAGCGGCCTCGTGATGGAGAAGTACCTGTCGAAGCTGATGACGAGCAAGTTCATCACCGAGGCGTTGCTGGCGACGTAATCCACGGCGAGCCACAGATCGCACGCCAGGTTCCCCAAGGACCAGTAGCCCATGATGATGTACATCGTGTACAGGTTCATGGACAGGACGCCGATGATGAGGTCGGCGAACGCCAGACTCAGCAGGTAGTAGTTGTTCACAGTCTTGAGCTGGCTGTTGACTTTGAAGGACAGCATCACCAGCACGTTGCCGACGATGGTGATGAGGCTGACGATGGCCGACACTAAAGCGATGGCGATGACCTCCCAGACCCTGTGGGGAACAACCAGGACAGCCGAGCTGTTGCCAGCCGAGGTGTTTTGAGCCTCCATGGTGCCGAGTTTATCTGTCGAAGTTACAGCTCACAAGCGTTCCTTTGTGACTCCATGCAGGCTCAGCAGATCTTCCTGAAACAAAACGAAACAATTGTGAGATAAAGCTGAACAAAATTTAAACGATTAAAATAAAAGTTTAATAAAGATTTTTTCCTTTATGAATTCATGTTAAGAAGAAACTTCAAATGACATTAAAATATTTTTGATCAAAAATATTGCAAAATGTAAAGAGCTGTTTTTTTCTTTGCCCCCATTTTAGTCTATTTTTTAAGTTTCGGAATAAAAAGGTTTGCAGCAAACAACATGCATTTGTTTTTATTCAGTAATAAAATGGCTTTTATGTGACATCTGCATTCAAAAGTGTTGACTTTCAAAATAAACTTAATTTGTAAAAATGCAGGTGTTATTTGACATCTGAATGACGCTTTCAACACGTGTAGTTGCAAAGCGGAACAAAATATAACTTATTCCTGGGACGCTTTTCGGTGCTGCACTCATTCGAACGAAACCACTCGGTGTTACCGACTAAACTGTCCGCCCGAAGTTGACAGTAATCATGGAGGGAAGAGGGAGCCGGGGCAGGGGCGGCAGTTGGAAAAGAGGAGGGCGAGGCGGGAGCGACAGCGATGGTTCGGGCGGGGAGCACCGGGGCAGGGGGAGAGGAGGCCACCACCGCGGCCGGGGGAAGCGGGACCACTACCGGGGCCGGGGACGCGGCGGAGCCGGCCGAGCGGCAGACTTCCATCAGCGCGTGAGTTCCAGCAGACGGTCCCGTTCACGTGCTCCGCCAAAACCAATGAAAAAAACGCACTAAACTCTTTAGTTTTTGTCAGTGAACACATTCGCAGATTTTTAAAGGCGTTGTGAGTCAAAACATCAAATTGTCTTCAATTCGGCTCGGATATAACGCTGATCTCAGGCCAGTTATTAACTGTTATGATGGTTGTTAGGCAGTGGCTCTCAATCTGAGGTCCGGGACCCCCAGACGGGGCCGCCAGGAATGACTGTGAGGCCCCGAAACGTAACTTGCTCTGTTGTAAACTGATCCGCACCCATCAGGACAAACCAATAAAATACAACTTCTGGCAATCAGCAGAACTGGAAAGCTTCCTGATGCTTTTATTCTGAAGGCTCGAGCATCTGGATTCACTGTCATGTTTCGGCAAATCAGAGATCAGAAAGGGGCGTCTCACACACTGAGATCTTTGCACTTTTCAGTTGAGACTGATTGACCACCCCCCAAAGGTGTAGCATAAAAGTCACTGATCACATCAACGCATCGCCCGCACATCGTCTGAGCCTGGAGAGCGACACCAGACGCTGCTGCTTCCTTTCCAGGGCGATGCTCAGCCGGTCGTCGGTCCTGCCATGGTAACTGCAGAATTAGAGGGGGAAACAATGGGGGCTCTGTGATTGCAATCACTGCCATCTCCTTCGGTTCATAGGGGCTCCTTGATTGCAATCACAAAAAAAAAATCTCCTCCGGCGCATCCATCGCTGCCGCGCGGCCTCGGATGATATTGCCGTGACAAAACCAGCACGAGTCGAACCGGCTCGTGGACGGGCTGAGCCGGCGCAGATCCGACGCCTCAGAAGAAGATTAATAAAGACTTTCCGCAGCTGTGTTACAAAAATAAAAGAAATCATTACAACTGACATATTTAATCAAAGACTTTTACTTTGGGCGATACTATTTAAAGTGCAACTGCAGATTAATTCTGTGTGTCATATCAGAATTTATGATGTGACTCCCAAAATGTGCGTTTCGATACTTGTATACTGTTTATAGTCGTGCAGCAGGACTCAGACTGCAGGAGAATGGCTGTGTTTATGTCTTCCTCGGCCCGCCTGGTCTCTCTCCGTCTCCCCCGTCGCCCTCTGACTCAACTATTTGAACAAGCATCGGCTGCTGAGCCTTTGTTTGCCGTCTGACGATAGGCCATTAGTTAGAACCCGAAGCCGCTGTCACACGGCGCCGCCACCGCCCGAAATATCCGCCTGCTGGCACTCCCAAACGGTTCCCGTGTGCCCTACCACGTTAGGATCGAGGTGAAGACGGCATGTTTGAGGAGGAGGAGGAGGAGGACGGCAGGGCGGCGGCGTTCTCCAGGAGGAAGCTGGAGTCCAACTGGGACCGTTACGAGGCGTCGGAGAAGGCGGAGGCCGACGATGACGCGCCCGCCCGGAGAGGAGCTGACTTCGGCGTCCTGCTGGAGTCCGCAGGTGAGCTCTGACCACCGGGCGCGCTCGCGAGGCGGATGTTTGTTTTTCCGTCCACACCTGCAGTGTTCACAGGCGCGACGGCCTATACATTTGACTTGGGATTTGATGGATTTATGCCGGCGCACGGACGCGTTTTGGTGGCTGGGAACACGGCCGGTTCTCTGATCACACGAGTAAGTTTCCGATCCCGTCGTCGTTGACGAGATCTGATGTTTGTTCTTCTCATAACTGGAACTTCTCGCCTGGTAAAGATGTCTGATAAAGTCGAACACGGAGCTCCGTGCCTGTGTGAACGTGTCTGCTTGTAAATCTGCGGTGCGACCAACCAACCACAGATAAAATCCAGCTCTTGAAAGCAAAATTACTGAGTCATTGCACATTGTCTGACAGTTTTAAAGCCAGAAAGTCAAAATAATTCCAGTCGGCTTGACATGAATTATGTTGATGTGACAGTTAAGTTGTTCCCTCCTTTTAATGTCTGTTTTTTATGATTATATCTTGCTGCTCCAACATCTAATGGCACAAATAAATGCCGGGCGAGTTTGGCAAAAAAAGTGATCGAGATAAACCGTGAGAGTGCTGACTTTTAATCTGCGTGTTAGCTGGAGTGGAAATGCGCCCCGTGTGCAGTTTTTTCCTCGATTTGTCTCCGGGTTCTAATTAGTCAGAGAGGAAATGGAGTGTTTTCTTCGGGGACTGTGT
>JAUESE010000023.1:5015248-5030003 GCA_032274725.1 Malacoctenus triangulatus
TCCATTGACCCTCGGCGGCCCCCCTGAGAGGGCCACAAATCTCAGGAAAGGACTTACTGGGGTCAATTAGACTGTTTTTATTAAATTCCACAGATGAAGTTTATTAGATTAGAAGATGATTGGAGGGAGAAATCAATGAACGTCTTGCTTTAAAGTGGTCCTGCTTCAGCCCGCCCACTGTGTCTGTACAGTGAACGAGTGGCTGTAGACGTGTACAGAAAGACTGCAGTGATGCATCGCTTCTCTCTGCATGTAAAAGGTCACGGGATCATTTCCTGCAAGTGTTGTGCAAAGCGGCTGCTCGTTGCCGTGGCGATGCGTCGGACGTAGCGGTGAACTAACTCTGCGGTTGATTGTTTTCACCTTTACTGGCGCTGATCATCTGCAGCACCATCTCAGCCGCCCCACGAGCGTGCAGCCTCGCCTGCTGGTACAGGATCTTCTGCTTCTCCATCTCTTTTTCCTGAAAAACAACAAACACACGCGCAACATTTAGCAAAAACAGACATTATAAAAGTACAAACGATCACTGTCACCGAACTGAAGAACCTCAAATGTCTTTTCTTTCCCTTCTTCTTCCTCTTCTTCCTCATCTTCTGCACAGCTCTGAGAAGACAAAACGTCTTTTTAGAGACTTGGAGTTCTGGAGAAAGAAAGATTAACTGGATTATTATGGCCACAAATAATAGAAACTCTACCTTTGCCATCATGTCTGCATACGCGATATACAAAGGATCTTCTTCCAAATGACTGGAAAAAAGGACGAACATGTCAGAACAGCATTTATCGGTGATAACTCAAATCTGCTGCTTTTAGGAGCTTTAATTTCCAGAAAATAGAGCGTATTCCTCCATTTAACTGACTCAACTTGTACAAAATGAAAGTGTCACCTCACGATTTGCAGTGTTGTGCAGCGTCTCACCTTCTCTCTGTCAGGGCGTTGTGGCTGAAGTGGAGGATGAGCTGGTGGAGAGGATCGGGCTGGATCTCAGCCACCTCCTCCTCCTCCTCCTCCACGATCTTCATCGGGGTTTTCTGCAGGAGTCCACAGGAGCGACCGGTCAGCTCTGCTTACACCGCGCCGTCCCACAACCTGTCGCTCGCTTCGACTCGCTCAAATCTTTCTGCTCTGATCCTCAAGCTGATTGGAAAACCTTCTCGTGACATTCACCTAACTCAGCATGCAGATGGCTCTACTTTTCTTTCGACTCTGGTGGTCCGTGGAGGGGACAAGACGAGGACGTTAAGAGTGGAGGATGATGGATGGTGTTGGAAACGGTTTCCGAAGGACATGCATGTTACAGCAAACAGGTGCAAGCTGTGAGCGGATTTTGGTGGTATGACAGTGAAGGCGCCTCGAACAAAAGGAGAGAAAAAGAGAAGGACTATCACAACTAACAAACCCTCCAGAGATTAAACTCAACTGAAGAGACTAAAGATACTTTCAACACGAGTAAATAATCACCTAAGGATGAAATTTACTCCCGAATCAATGAGGAAGTTTCGGATGATTTCGCTCCAAAGATCTCACATGTAACATGATCTTCACATGACTACGCGAGCATGCCACTGACGTCACGGCAACGCCACCTTCACACCCACACTACAGACTTACACGTCACAGCCAACGGGACAACTGATGGGTGGGCTCCGGGTCTGACAGCCAAAACAGCTAGTAAAACGGCGCCCCCTACGGGGGGGCCAGAGGCCCTCCTTACCACTGCCGCCACAGAGCCAAAGCCTGCTTTTCTAGAGCTGCGAGCGCCGGACGGAGCGCCGGACGGAGCGCCGGACGCGGCCCTGCGTCTCCTGAGTTGGTCATGCAGCCTCTGACCCCTGACGGATCTCTGTTTGGACGACTGTGCGCGCCTACAGCGGCGGGGGCCCCCGGGCGCTCCGGGCGGGGCCGCCAGCCGGGCCGGCTCCCAGGGCTCAACGGGCGCGGGGCTAAAGAAGCATTCGGCAGACAGGACTGGCAGAGGGGGGCCAACGCAGGGCACGCGGGGCGGGGCCAAAGCCGGGGCCGGGGCCGGGGCCGGGGCCGGGGGGGGCCCAGTACTTACTGCCAGATCCTGAACTAGCTTCTCCTCAAAGGAGTACTCCTCTGCCTCTATCCAAAGTCTCTGATAGGCCGGGATGAAGAAGTTGATAGCACGATGCCTGGGGAGGGGGGGGAGGTGAGGGGAGGTGGGGAGGAATGAAGGGGGAGTGGGGAGGGAGGTACATTGGCATTAGGGTGAGGGTTCTGGTGAGTGGTTTCTTTTTTTATTTTGGAGGAGACAGGAAGGAGAGATGAAGAGGGAAGGAAGGAAGGAAGGGGTTACAGGAAGTGCAGTTCAGGCAGGGTGGTGATTGGTCAATGTGAGGACCCACTGGCTCTTCTGACTGGTCATGTTCGGTCTCTTAAACAACCGCTGCGGTCACTTTCAGGAGAGGAGCATGCACACTTTCCAGAGTCTTCATTTACACCTGCAATAAATGACTCACTGAAGAGTTCAAAACCACATTGAAATTATAAACAATGAGGGATTAGAAGCCCAAAAACCTCCTCTGGAGGTTTAAATATCAGACGTGTCATTTTTCTTTGTAATTATGATCCAATTCTTCCCTGATGAGAGATCAGATCAATTAAAAAAGCATGATTAGAGAACAAAAACAAACAAAAACATCCTTAGAAATGTTACTGTGACCAGGTCAACAAGTTGTAGAAGTTCTAGAAGTCAAGAATATGGAGAAAATATTTCTTTTGGTCTTCATTTTCTTCATTTTTTTCTCTCGCCGTTTGTTTCCTTCCTTAAACTATCAGTCTACCTGACCAATCAGAATCAACAGTGCAGAAACAGTTGGTCGGTTGCTAGGCAGACGTCGGTCCACAGCCTGGTTGATGGGGGTGGAGGGTGGTGGTGGTGGGAGGGGTGGGGGGTGTTGGGGGAGGGGGGGGGTTGGACAGATGAAGCATTCGCCCCGTAGTTTTCACTTTACCGTCAGCAGGGAGAACAGGCTGTCAAAGCTGGAGGCATTGAACGCCCTTTCCAGCCAAACCTCCCGATAGCCGTTCAGGAAGTAATTATTATTTTTGTATCTGAGGGAGGATGAGGAAGTGTTATGCAGGAAAACAACACAGAAGAGAGAATGTCATTAGGGGAGGCGATGAGGGGTTTACGTGGGCACACAGTCAAGAAAAGAGAAATGACCCCCCCCCTCTCCCCCCTACTTCTCCCCCAATTGGTGGTGGTTGTTATGTGGAGTTAGATCGAGTCTTAACTGGGTTGTTTTCAAGGTCCAGTGTGAAGATTCTAGCAACTCAAAACCTTTTAGTACCTTCTTATTAGTCTACAATAACCACAAAACAAAATGTGATTGTTTTCGTGTTGAGGTTGCCATGTTTGCATGCCAGGATCCACCTTTTATATGCTTGAAGACCGCCATACTAATCCAGCGCTCTCAGAGCAGATTACCAGGGAGTTCCTTTGTGTATTTTAATATGTAGTTTTACAAACAGCTGGTGCTGAAAAATACACGCTGGACTTTAAACCGGAGAATTACTGACATGTACCGTTTTTCATAAACAGTGAGGAAGAGGAGGAGTCACCTGGGCAGATTGTACAGCGGCGCCATTCGGAAACACGCCACCACAGCACGCTTGCGTTGTTTGGACAACAGTTTCTGCCACACACACTTCTTGTTCCTCAGAGGTTGCTCCACCTGAGGACGAACAGCAACATTTCAGCCTCCAGATTGTGATAACTCCTCTTTATTCAGTGCTGCGACTGCTGCAGCTGATTATTCGAGCGATAAATTGAAGAAAGAAGCTTATTATTTATGAGCCTGGTTGGATTTTGTTCCCCGTTTGTGTCTTTTTATGTTTTGTTATGCATTGTTGTGTTTGTTGTTTACCAGCTCCAGGTGGAAAACGGCTGCGGAGATGCTCTGGACTCGGTCCACGGTGTGTTCAGGGTCTGCCGGTTCTCCGCTCTTCACCACCACGTCTTTATACAGGTTCAACTGCCACTGGACTGCCGGGTCATCGGACTGCGATACAGAGGTGCAAATCCACTCAGAACACACACATGTACGCTTTCGCATCGTGCTTTGTGTGTTTATTGTGAGAATCTGTTGCTTATTTAGCATAAAAATCAATTTCTTGCTGCTTTTTTGTTCCTTTTTGTCTATTTTTTTCTGGAAACAGTCTCACCTTGTCCTGAAGGTGGAGATTCTGTCGCAGGTGCTCCTTCACCTCGTCGTCTGTGTCTTTCTACGAAGCGAAACAACATTCAGAATGTGAAAAAGAGCCCAGCGGGGGTTTCAAACTGTGTCTATAATATAAAAAAATGTATTTACTCTCTTCAGAATGTTGCTGACACGACTCAATCCAAGCTCAGGAAAAATAACCATAAATCTCCAAACGTAGAAGATTAAAACAGGGACACTGCAGCACTGTACTTATCTTTAATGAAGGAAGTTGCACTCCAGGAACGACTAGTCATTACATTTTAGAGGCCGAACTTCTGGCTTGATTAAAAGTATGCATCACTCAAATTATATGACCAAGAATAAGTTGAGATAAGGTTGGATGTAATTATAAAAAGTGCACAGACAGCAAAGAGAAAAAAAAACGTGACCAAGACATCGACGTCAGGAGTCTAATTAGAGAGAGCGTGCTGCGTCCTGATCTCACCAGACTGTAGCGTATCTTGGCCAGCGAGATGAGCTCCTGGTCTCCGGGTGTGCACATGTTCAGGCCGATGGGCAGCATCTTCTTCAGCGCCGCCACGATCAGAGACGTCTGGATGGAGTAGTACTCGCCGCGGCGCCGCTTGTGCTTCCTCTCCTGGTCGCCGCCGGACTGCAGAGAGAGACGGGTCGGACAGCTAAACTTGCTAAACTCTGTCGTCTTCAAATTCATCAATAAAAGAAAAAAAAAATCCACTTTTTGATGACCGATGCTGTCAGCGAGCAGAAAAAAAAATGTCGCTCCGACTCTCAGGCCTCCAGAATAAATCAGCCGCCGCAGTCCTTCAAGAGTTCGGGGAGATTTTTCTCCACCGTGAGCAATCACGTCCAAACACCCCGAGAGCACAAATAAATCAGCCGCGTGTGCGGCCACAACAAATAAGCAGCTAAGTCTCTCTGTGACAGCTGCTGGACCCACACGCTGTCAACAGCCAGATGTACGACCGACTTCAGAGCGACAAAAACGCCCGGAGTCGTAAACCCTCCGCGTGGAGGTGAAGTTAGGAGGCCCGAACTCGCATGATTGATTTGTAAAACATCTCGCATCTACATAGTCGACTTGTTCAGCGTTGGAGAGGACTGATTGAGAACAAGAGAAGTGCTTATATGAGGAGTTTTTTTTCTTACATTAGCAGAGTCTGTGAAATTAAAACTCTTTGAAATCTCGTTAGAAAACTCAGAGTGCTGCAAACTGCTGACGGAGTGAAGGAGGGAGGAGGGAGGAGGGAGGGCAGCGCCAGGCGAGACGCGTCACTCCGTCTCCGGAGGTTTGGGATAAATATTACCCGGAGTGATGCAGGAGGAGTGAATTTGAGCAGAGTTTAATCTTTACCTTGGACATCTTGGTCTGACCTTCACCCGTCAGGAAGCCCAGGTTGTTGATCTCATTCTGAACCACAAAGTTTTGCTCCTCACGCTTGAAATTCTGCATTCGGAAAGAAAGAAATCAACAACAATCAATTTTTCTGACTTCTCTTATTTTGTTAAGTTTCCTGCATGTTTTAGCTCTGATAGACTTCCTGTGTAGGTGTCTGCATGCGCCTCGTCTTGACACAACAGTCTGAACGTCCAGACTCACGTGCGACTTGCACCAGAGGATGAAGATCTCGGCCACCATCCTGAACAGCTCGGTGGAGTCTGCGTCCGGCTCCTTCAGCCACCTGGACCTAAAGTGGGGGGGGGGGGCAAACCCAAACCGACACGAGGTCACACCGGAGCGTCGTCTGAAGCGCGACTCACACTGACGCCTTTCTGCGACCGTGTCCGGCACCTGTTGTTGTCCACGTAGCGGATGAGCATGGGGTAGAAGGCGTACAGGTCCCTGCAGAGCACGGCGAACTCGTCCAGGATGAGCAGCTCCGCCTCCTGGTTGTCCCCTTTGCTGTCGGCCTTCAGCAGCTCCTCCTCGGCCACGACCTGCGTTTTGCGGCACATCACCGACTCATCAGCATCTGTAATCGCTTCACATGTGACCTCTCAGAGTCAATAATCTCGTCCCGCTGTCCTCGCTCAGCGCGGAGGGGGTTTTCTTTTATCCACATTATCCACGGCTGAGCTTTCCTGACAGTGGACAGCTTCACTTCTATAGTGCAGGTTCAGCAGCTCTTCCAGGAGTCAGCAGGAAATCGACTTTAACCACACGTCTTCCTCTGCAGCGACGGCAGTATCCGACTGTCATATAATGTAGAGTATCTATCTAAAGCTCTCACCTTCACCGTCTTCTTCTTCAGCTTGTCCAGTGTGGGCAGAAAGTGGCTCCTCAGCAGATCTGCGCCGGCTTTGCAGATGATTGGCTGAGAATAAACTGGTGAGAGAGACGGAGCAACGTGAACTGTCTGAGTATTCACTGATGAAAGTGGATTTTTAATCAACTATATTAAGGAAAAAGACACTTTTTATTGTCGGAATCTCTCAAAACAAACCCAATCTTATGGAAAGATGGGTGTACAAATGCCGAAGACACAAACAAATCAGGAAAAACTGAAGAAATGGTGAGCTGTGACGGTCCACAGCAGACCGTCCATCCACAGCCTCCTGAACCAAGACAACTGGGGTCGTTTCAGGTTCTGCACCTGCGATCCTTTTCATCCAGGGGGCGTCGTCGATGCCCAGGTTGTTGTTGAGGATCTTGAGGATGTTTCCCAGGATGATGCTGAGGTGGTCGCAGGCCACCATGGTGCAGGTCTGGGCCTCCTCGGGGGAGTTCTCCGGACCCTTCTCCCACCAGTAGGACAGGTAGTTACACAGCATGGGGAGGATGACCTCGATGACCTGCGGGAGAAGGTCAAACTCCAGTAAATCTTTGCATATTCCAAGAGCGATCCTCGTGGAGATGAGGAGGAACGAACATCACGTCATCTGAACATTCGATCCAGACCTGCGGCATGTCGCTGTAGCGGGCGCCGGACTCCGAGACGTCGTTGACGTCCTTGAGCAGTCGGTCCAGACGAGGCATCTCGGGACACATCTCCTCCACCGTGTCGGGCATGCTGAGGACTGGAGGAAGAAGAGACAGAAGTGAGGACGGGAAACCAGAGGAGGACGAAGAGGACGAGGTGGACGCTCACTGGCTCTCTCTCGGGGCGTCTTGGTGTTGAAGACGGAGAGCGGGTTGTGGGCGTTGAGGTCCGGCTCCAGGAAGGCGACGGGCATCGCTCCCACCAGCGTGGCCAGACTCTCCCCCAGCGCCGGCAGGTGCCTGTTTATCACACAACAACTTGAATGCATTCAAAGAGAGGTGAGAAATAAACAAACCGAGCACGCAGCACATTGGAAAACAGCTCCGTCCTCCCTGGAGTTTTGTTTTGACGACTGCAGCAGACTCCAACGTTTCATTCTCTCTTTTCGCAGAGCTCCACACGGCACCTAAATTAATTGGTCTTCGTAGCAAAATGTGTTTAAATTTTGTCCCAGAGGTTATTTTTACAGCGTGAGTCAGCAGAAGGTTTCTTTGACGATGTAACAGTCGGTACAGACGGTGTGATTTCAGTCAAAACACTTCACAGACCCTAAAAAAATACTTCTTTTAAATAATCTTCCAGTACAAAAAAAGTGAAGTTTACCTCGTTCGAGTCATTTGCAGAAGTTTACCGGAGAACATCGGTGAGCATGAATAATTCCCCCCCCAAAAAAAGTCCTGAGTGCATGAGTTCACCACCAAGTTCAGCAGCATCACCCTAATGAGCTCTGACAGGCGTGGCGGCGTTAAGGCTTTTTTTTTTTTTTCACGCCACTGTAGAGAAGCGAGTCCTCGTACCTCTCCACGAAAACGTTCTTCCCCGTTCCCAGAGAGTAGAAACACGTCAGGATCCGGTAGCAGGACAGCTGCACGTCGTCCACTGAAACACAGGCACAAGTTACACTCAAAACAGTCAAAAATGCACCGTCGGTTTGACAGAAGTGTCTCGTTACTGAATAAGATCCTTAAAGAACGCGATATTTTTATATATTGTTGCAAAACTCATCTGGTAGAAGCCTGACTTAAATACTGGGAGTAAACACGGACTTACAAAGTAGATCCACTCCGAAGTCCAGCGCCTTGATGTGCTCGAACAGGGCGGTGAGGATGGGCAGCAGCGCCACCGTCACGTAGTTGATGCTCTGGCTGACGCTCTTCATCTGAGCGCGCGACTGGAGGAACTTGCCCAGCTTCAGCATCTCCAGCAGCTTCTCCAGGTCCTCCGCCGCGTTCTCGAAGAAAGTCCTGAACCCGGCCTTGACCAGCTCCGAGCCGGACTTCATCACCGTCCTGGGAGGAGGAAGAGGAGGAGGAGGAAGTCAGAGGCCGCCAGACGGGAGCAGGCGTCGGCTTGGCGTCGGCTTGGCGGACTCACCTGGTGTCGAGTGAGTGAGTGAGGATGTCCAGGCAGCTCACCATCATCGCCGAATCGCTTCCTGCGACGGGGAAATGTTTACCGTCAACACCAAGTGAGATTTCAAAATAAAAGCACAAGCAGAGCGAGGCGACAGCGCCCTTACCGAAGAGAGAAATCCTGTGTCTGACAAGAGCTGCCAGCTTACAGAACAGGCTGGGAAAAGAGAGCGAGCGAGGACAGAAGTGAAGGAAAAAAACAGGCGAAAGGAAACGAGAGACAAATGTACGAAGAGGTAAAAAGTAGAGAAGAGTCGGCGCTGCCTTCACGTCCTACCTGGTCACCATCTCCTTCTCCTTGCTGGAGGCGCAGCCGGAGCTGCTCAGGTTTTTGCTGGGAGTCGACAGGAAGTAGAGACAGTGGTTTTTAAAGGTTTGATCGATCAGCGGCAGCAGCACCTGGGATTCAAGAGACGCTTATTAAAGCGCAGTCTGTAATGAAACTTCATTTCAGTGGCCGGATTTTGGGAGGAAACGCTCGCAACCTTGGCGAAGAACTTGATCTCCTGGTCGTGGGGCGACTTGTCCGTCTTCCCACTGGTGGCCATCGCCTCTGGAGTCAGAACGGGAGCAGATCAGCTGGTGCGTTCAGCACCAACGGGGGGGGGTCGCTTCGGCGCGTCCGTTTGGGAACACTCACCGAGATGAGCGATGAACTCCTGGGCCGAGTCGACGTACTTCAGCATCCGCTTGAGGAACTTGAAGGAGAAGCGCTTCTCCATGGAGGACGAGTCCTGCTCCAGGTCCTTCAGACCTCTGAGGGACAGAGAGACGGAGCACAGCTCGGGTCGCGTTCTCACTAAATCACACCGGGAACAAAAACGAGGAGACCGCGAGGAGGAGGTTCACCTTGTGATGGCGTAACCGCTGATCTGCAGGAACTTGAAGAGCTCCTGGGCTTTCTCTCGGTCTCTGTACTTCTCTTTGGCGGTCAAGGTGTCATAGGGAACCAGCAGCGCGTGGGTCCCTCCTCCTGCCGTGGTCAACAAAAACCTCTGACGTTACTATCGCGCGAAATCCCCTTCAGCACAAAACTTCTTGAAATGAGAGTCGTTTTGCAGCTTCGTTTTCGCCCACCTTTGCCCGCGAGTTCGGTTTTCTTCTTCTTGGCCCAGATGTTGTGGTAGTTTTCTGCCACCACTTCCACCATGCCCTGCAGGAAACGCAGCGTGTGAGTCTCACCGTCGAACCCGAGATGAAAGAATTCGTGGCGACAGTTAAAAACACGAACCTGCAGCTCTCTCGACAAAGTGACGTTGTGCAGATCCATGGGAACGGGACTGAATCCATTAACCTGGAAGACAGAAAGAAAACACCTAAATATGGAGATTTACATCTCTAATTGTGTGTTATTTATAACTAAGTTATGTTCAGCTGTAGAAAACGTAATTTTCATTAACCAGGTTCTTCTCTGTTTACAGAACTTGGACTAAAAGTGCCATTTAAATAAAGTTATTGATAATTAAATGAACTCTCCTTTAAGGTCAGGCTGCAGGACACAGCACTGGCCTGTTTATGACTGATGAGAGACATTAAAGTGACACCATGAATTACAGAAGCCATTAGTTTCCTCCCTCTGCATTATATGTGTGTTTTTCTTGCATGACATGAAGCTCGCTCTCCCGTTTGCTTTTTAATCGTCACTCGGAACATAAATTACCTGAAGTGTGACAGCCGAACGTCAATAAAAGCTAACTTTTAATGAACGGGTCAGTGTGGCGATGTCGTGATAAAAAAAGTGTCACATTTGATATCGTGACTTCGGCTAATTATGTGGATCATCGATTAGTCAAACAGACTTTAATCACAGACGACCGTCATGCAGATTTTAGGACGCCGCGCCGGTGACGCTGCTCTGAGAGGAGACGCCACCTGAGACTCGGAGATCTTGCGCTGCTTCTCGCTCTCTCGCTGCTGGAACATGGCCTCGCCCTCCTTGGTCCTCTCGATGTTCCAGCCCATCGCCAGCATGCTCTTCAGGGACTCCTTCACGGGCCAGCGGTACGTCTCTCTCTCCTGGACATCAGTCACAAACACAAGCAGGGTAAACACTCCCACGCTCTCCCTCAGCTTTATTTTGGAGCCAAGTTTGGCTCTTTCACACAACAAAATCACAAAAGATGAAAATTTATGACGCTAATAAATCATTCTGAAGAGAAATGAACTGAAAAGCACACAAATAACTGAATTTTTAAAGTGAAATTTTGCTTATTGAAAAACAAGAAGCCTACAAATGTGTATTTCTAACGAAATCATGATGGGATATGACATTTTTTCCAGACATGTTTCCATCCGGATTTCATCCTCTACCTGCAACTCAGCTCTGTGTGTGTGTGCATGTGTGTTTGTGCATGTGTGTGTGTGCACGTACCTTCTCACCGAGCGCTTTGTATGGCTTCAGTAGCGAGTGTGTTTTGGCCTGCTCGTCCACGCTGTCTCCAAATTTCCAGCCCGCTGACATCTGCAGCAACAGTTTCACAGTTTATATCGCATCTTCTTGCACCAGACTCAGAGTGTGTGTGTGTGCGTGTGTGTGTGTGTGTGTTAACCTTCTCCGAGGACCACTTGTCATGGGAATGCTCTGCATATTTGTTGGCAATGTAATCAAGTTTTTCAGGAAGGGAGATGCTGGAAAGTGAAGATCATGTTCAGGAAATTGGGACTTAAATTAAAGCAAATAAGTTTTAAATCGACCGGTTTTCCAGCCGACTCACTTGGCAGTGTTGATAGGTTTGGGGTCAAAGTTCCCCTGCGCATCCACCGATGCTTGTTTCTCCAGAGTCGCTCCCAGACTGGCGTCGACGAAGTCTGGCGGCAGAGCTCCGGCGATGGCGCACAGGCAGGACTTGGCCATCTTGAAAAGCTCGGCGTCGTATTTCTGCGGAGGTTCAGAAGCGACGGCGTTACGAACTGCTTCTCAACCCATCTCTGCTCCCACTTTCACGTCGGTTTTGTCTGCTCTGACTTTTAGACAAATAGAGCGAGCTCAACAAAAGCCGGAGGAAGGAGCGAGAAAAGGAGTGAGGATGAAAGACAGGCAGGCAGGAGAGTCTCACACTGAGCAGCGGCCTGTCACACTCTGATAAATGATTCATCTGTTTGGGCTTTGCTTCGGCTGCGCTGCTCACAAGCACTTCCCCGAGCTTTCACTTCACTGCGTCCGACTACCCAAGAACTTTCTCTCTCCGGAGAGCCGCGCCGAGAGTCGGGAGACTCCAGATTTTTTTAGCAAAAAACGGAATAAAAAAGGAGAGAAGTCGGCGTCGAAACGTAAAGAAGCTTCACGAGAGCAAACAACTCGAGGCGAGTAAACAAGCCGTCACGCAGACAGACGTCAGGGCGCTTTGATGAAAATCTAAACGCGGTTAAAATCGTCTTCACTCACAAATAAACATTTAACCCTTTAACAACCAGCGTTAACTGTCCCACTTGTCTCCTAAATGTTCCACGGAGTTCGGTTTTCCTGGTTTTACCTTCTGAGAAAGCGAGTCGAAGATTCCCCAGAAGAGTTTCTTGGTGAGCAGCAGCTCCTCCTCGGAGGCGATGCCGAAGCTGCCCATGCCGGACGGCAGGCAGTAGTACTTCCAGTTCTGCTCGTAGTGGTTGATGAGCAGCTGCGGGTCAGAGAGACATCGAGGGGGTTAAAAACCGTCACGATCCCGGCCAGCAATCAACAGACGATCGGTCGGAGTTAAAGGAGGATTTCAGGACTGTAAAATCCAACATCCAACATCCTGCTCACCTTCAGAGGTATCTTGCAGTATTCAGTGAGCATGGGAACGTCGAACACCAGGCGTCGGAGCAGCTGCTGCATCATGGAGGGACGCAGGTGCCTGTCAAGCAGTCAGACGTTGAGCGCGCCTGTTTGATTCGTGATTGAAACCGATGGTTTCGGCTCGACGTACTTGCAGATGGCCAGCAGACACTCCTCGATGGCGTCCCGCTGCGCCTTGGTGAGCGAGCGGCCCTTGGACAGGCGGTAGATGGTCTGCAGCGTGGAGTCCACCAGCTGGGCGTAGTGCTCCGTGTTGGCGAACAGGGCGGCGCAGCGGGTCAGCAGCGGCAGCAGGGCGGAGCCGATGTAGCGGTTCATGGCCAGCGCCGTCTCCGTGGTGCTCAGCACTTCCTGTGGAGCAAAAAACTCTTTTATCGCCTGATTATACTGATTTCTGTGACGTTTTATAACACTGTGTGGCGGAGGTTTGCGCTCTGAGTGCTCGTGGCTCACCGTGTCCAGGGAGGCCGAGGCTCGGAGGTCCGGCAGGAAGCCCACCTCCAGCATCTGCAGCAGGAAGCTCTGGTCCTCGATGCCGTACACTCTGTCCAGGAAGAGCACCATGGGGGCCTTGTGGTCCGGGCAGAAGCACGCCGACATGTCGGGCTCCGTCACCGTCCCGTCTGAAGGTCGAAAAACGGTTCATAGAGTCGTTAATACGGGAGGAATGAAGGTTATAACATGTCATCGTTAAATATAGGAGTAAAAAATGGAGGATTTACTGGAGGCACATGAAGAGGAAACAGAAAATAACTTTCTGTCAGCAAAATAGTTTCTGCTAACTTTGGAAACTAACTTTTCAAGGACCAGTTAGTGAAAACTATTTTGCGAGATATGAATCCTCCTCTCATAAAATGTCTGCAGAACTGCAGGAAAATAAATCCAATATTTAGTTTTCATGCGGAGGGATTTTGTTTGTGCATCGTCCTGAAAAAAAAAACAGCTTAATTTGACCAATCTGGAAGTCCAATTTCAATTATTCCTCCACAGCTGAGAGACGGAAGTGAGACGCGTGGAACAGATTCACTCCGTCTCCTGCAGGGACGCCGTCGTTCGCAGTGATGTACGTCCAGTTGGCAGCGCCGAGATGCTTGTCAGCGCGCGAGGATGTGAAATTATTTTTTGTGCTTTCTCGATCCTGGCAGAGAAACGCACACACACACACACACACACTGCACCTGCCAGATTCGCTCTTTATTGGTTTCTGGGCAGTAAAGTGATGCTGCGGGACGCTTCAGGAGGAAGCAGCCGAGGCTGCTTTTGATGGACTGTATCTCGTGTTTGTATTCTTGGTATAAATTCACAAAGTTTTATCGGGCGAACGTGCAGCTTCAGCGTTAAAATCCTGACTCACTTTTGGCTCGAATCCTGACTCAGCGCCCAGAAACCATATTTCTGGTAATTCGCTTTATTTATCGAAGTTCATGTCAGTTTTTCTGGACAATTCGTGTTGAAAAACAACAAAATAGTTTCCAGAAGCGAGCAAAATCTTCGACCCACCTTTATTGATGACGGGCATTTTGAGAGGGATGCTGATGACGCCCACCAGGTCTGTGGTGGGAACCAGCGAGCGCAGGATGGCTCGGATACGCAGCGCCTCGCCTTTGCCCGCGTTGATGAGCTGCAGGAGACGCAAAGAGAGCGTAACGCACACTTAGGCGTGAATGGATGTTTGCAACAGCAAAATTTGAATCAAACTTGAGATGAAAACGTTATTAAACTTGATGCGAGGACGGGATGAAACGCGGTTAAACTGGCGGGAGGCTCACATGCATCTCGGGAGCGCAGCGTCCCAGCAGGTCGATGAGGGCCGAGTAGAAGGACATGATGGCGTTTCCCATGTGAATAATCTCTCCTTCCTCCTCGCCGGACCTGAGGCACACAAAACAGCCGCTCGTTAATTACCACGAACAATCGGCGCGGATACGGGAAGCCTTCCTGGGAGGAGAAGATTGAATTCAGCCGGGCGGTTTGGGAATAAAATGGGCAACAGAGGAGCGGTAGATGGGCAATTTTGTGAGCATTTATTACCGGGTTTTGGCACAACGCTCCGACTGCTTACAGGCTACACGACGTTACACATATTGATTTTGACCGGCGTCCCAAATTCTCTCTCCACTTCGGGCAATAATGCAGTCCGGCATTAAAATGCAGCCAGAGTGCGGCAGCCTTTGCATACTGATGTGGGCAGAGAGGGAGCAACGCTGTGGACAAACAGGCTGCAGGTCAGACGAATGGGAAACGTGTAAAAACCTCCAAGCAGGCATTTTGCGATAAAAAACATCAAGTTTTGAATGAGTATTATACTCAGCTATGCTATAATCCAACAGAATAATGTGTTTTTTCCATTAAATTTCCTAATTTTTTGCTTCTTT
>JAUESE010000023.1:5133999-5148752 GCA_032274725.1 Malacoctenus triangulatus
TTTTAGTGCAGCCAAACACTGGTGGACTGAAACTTACATTACTGAACAGTTGCTCAGGTCTGCTGTAGATTGCAAGTTCCTTTGAAATGTGAAAAATGTTGTTTGGACAGTCTCAAACACTCAAAGCCTGAAACAGCCCTTTTGACTGATGTGTACCAGTACTTGAAAATAAGGATAGTTCAGAGTATTTGTGCCACCTTTAATGTTATTTGTGCCTTTCACAGTGCTCACTTATGTTTCAAGTTCAGTGTCTTTTGTAGGTTATGATGCAAATCCTGGAGTTATTCAGCCACTTCAGAGCATCCTGTGGAGGACCGATGTAAGTACATTAAAAAAGATCCATTTCTGTTTGTGTTCTTCACCTCCTGCGGTTTCTTAAGTGTAGTGTGTCGCCACCTAGTGGCCAGCATTGAAGTACAAAACTACTTCCACAGTCGTTTCCAACAGTAAGTAGAAGCTTGTTTTGACCAGATAGCCTGCAGGAATTAAGCCAGACGTAGAGCAGATTAGGTATTACATCTTTAATTTTTTGCAAAACAAAACTTGGAATACAGACAAGCCTGGACTCAGGCAAAGGAATCTTACAATCCTCCCTCCATGCAGTGTTGCACATGAACAGCGTCTCCCCAAAAACCTCCAGACCTGGTCCAACGGTGGAATGTACCGTTCCCTTGTTCACACGTCACCACTCTGTCCTCAACTCAGTGCAACAGGGTACTTATTAAAACAAATGTGCTGTCACCATGAACTTTTACAGCAAAAAACAAAACTGCTATTTTTGTTTTAAAAAGGTCTTACAGTGTTGACACTCTGTACACAAGAGCGACACTGGTCCACCACACAACATGAATGACTATTTGTTTTGCAGTTACTGCAGTTTTAAGGATGAACAATTGGAAAGTGAGGCTAAAGTGTTAGAAATCTGAGAGGGCGGGATTGATTTAATCAACTTCTTCCATGCGTGAGGCGTCATCTTCACCGTCTCCTTCTAGGGGAGGGATGTCGTCTGGGACGGATGTAGAGGTGGCCTCCTCTGTGGGACCGTCATCATCGTCGATACCTGGAGAGAAAAAAGGTTTGACGTCATTCAAGGTGGATCAAAACTGGTATGTGGAAAAAGTGGAAGGTGCAACTTGTTGTGTATTCTCACCAAGGCCGAGTTTGATCATTCTGTAGATGCGGTTGGAGTGGGTCTGTGGGTCATCCAGGGAGAAGCCCGAGGACAGCAGAGCGGTTTCGAACAGAAGGATAACCAGGTCCTTCACGGCCTTGTCGTTCTTGTCGGCCTCCGCCTTCTGTCTGAGAGTGGCCATGATGGGGTGGTCAGGGTTGATCTCCAGGTGCTTCTTGGCCATCATGTAGCCCATGGTGGAGTTGTCCCTGAGTGCCTGGGCCTTCATGATCCTCTCCATGTTGGCCGTCCAGCCGTAAGTACTCGTCACAATACAGCAGGGTGAGGACACCAGTCTGTTGGACACAGTCACCTGCAAGAGACAACATTAGGAATTAAATGGATGGAAAGAATCCAAATATATTGGTCCATTCAATATATCTATGAGCAAACTGGAGTTATTCAAGCGTGCAAAACAATTGTTAACACACAACCATGTAGGAGAAGAAACTGTACCACTGTTCCTTTACCCTCAATATAGTTCAGCCTATGCAGACAAGTTTAACAAAGTCTCAGGATTTCAATGCATTCAGTGTTTTTCATTCATTACAATCAAACCGAGACAGGCATTTGTTAGACCAATACTTCACACACATTCATAAGTTAGGGACTCCATTTTGCATCATCATCTCAAACCAGTCAATGGCAAACTGTCAAAATATATATAAAAAAAATGTAGGTCACACTTTAAAAACACAAGGGGCTACCTCAAAACTCACCACAATACAACTTTGGACCGTTTAGGGAACCTGTTACCAAACACAAAAACTGTCAACTGCCATTTGTGAACTCTGAAAACCCTGAATCTGACCGCACAAAGATTTTGTTGCTTCCAATTCTCCAAATGTTTTCAGCTCACTGACCTTCTCCACTTTCTTGTCCAGGATCTCTTTCATGACCTTGCAGAGGCTCTCGAACTTGGCCTTGTCCTCCTCCATCTTCTTCTTCTCCTCCTCATCCTCTGGCAGCTCCAGACCCTCTTTGGTGACTGAGACCAGGCTCTTGCCATCAAACTCCTTCAACTGCTGGACGCAGTACTCGTCGATGGGCTCCGTCATGTACAGGACCTCAAACCCACGCTTGCGGACACGTTCCACAAAGGCAGAGTTGGCCACCTGATCCTTGCTCTCACCTAGAGTAAAGATGGTAAGTCACAACTCGGAGTGAGATCAAAGACTTCTGCTTACTACATAGAAGTGGATTAGTATTGTAGCCACAAAAAGGTAGCCTGGTTAGAGATGAACTCACCAGTGATGTAGTAGATGGACTTTTGGTTTTCCTTCATTCGGGTCAGGTACTCTGTGAGAGAGGTGGTCTCGTCTCCAGACTGGGAGCTGTGGTAGCGCAGCAGCTCAGAAAGCTTCTTGCGGTTTTGAGAGTCCTCATGGATGCCCAGCTACAGAGAAAGAGCCTGATTAACCACTTATTCAAGTACGACAGTAAACTGTACGACACCTTGAAGGCAACTCTGGGCTTGACTTGTCACTATGTGACTAGTCTACAGCACATAGTCACTGCATGGGATTTTGTAACATGACCACACATTTGAGTTATGTACCATCACCAATATTACAGCTACACTGCATAGGAAATCTAAGGAAAACAGGAAAGACTTCTAGAAGTCAATATAAACCTTGTATGTTTAAATCCATGGTGATGAACTGGAGACAGAGCGCAATAAATAAAGCTCGTTAAAAACTTATCACAGACTCAAACTAAGGCTACCATTCATGCTTTTCCATTACCTTGATGTTCTTGGAGAAAGCCTCGTAGAACTTCTTGTAGTTGTCTTTGTCCTCAGCCAATTCGGCAAAGAGCTCAAGACACTTCTTGACGATGTTCTTGCGAATAACCTTCAGGATTTTGCTCTGCTGGAGCATTTCTCTGGAGATGTTCAGGGGCAGATCCTCAGAGTCCACAACACCACGAACAAAGTCTGTTAGGAAGGAAATCAAATGCATGATTATTTTTTTCTTGCACATTACGTTTTAGTTTGCTACTTTTAGAAGCAAAAATTGACCACTAAAAAACGCAAGCTATTTACTTACTCAGATACTCTGGGATGAGCTCTTCACAGTTGTCCATGATGAAGACTCTCCTGACGTACAGCTTGATGTTATTCTTCTTTTTCTTGTTCTCAAAGAGGTCGAAGGGCGCGCGGCGTGGAATGAAGAGCAGGGCCCGGAACTCCAGCTGGCCCTCCACTGAGAAGTGCTTCAGAAGAGAAGAGTCACCATTAGCTCGAGTCCATTTATACAGGCTCAGTCTTTGAAACGTGCAAAGAAATGCTTTCATGAGGCCAAGCTTACCTTGACAGCCAGGTGATCCTCCCAGTCGTTGGTCAGACTCTTGTAGAACTCGCCGTACTCCTCGTTTGTGATGTCGTCGGGGTTCCTGGTCCAGATGGGCTTGGTCTTGTTCAGCTCCTCCTGGTCGATGTACTTCTCCTTGATCTTCTTTTTCTTCTTCTTGTCCTTATCTTTAGACTCCTCATCATCTGAACCCACATCTTCGATCTTTGGCTTGTCGTCCTCGCCCTCATCTTTTTCTTCCTTCTCAGCCTTCTCTTCCTCGGCCTCATCGTCGCTGATTTCCTTGTCGCGCTCCTTCTCCACCTGAAGAACAAACAGCCAGTTATTAGTCACTTTTAAACAGCAAATGGCTTTAACCAATAACAAAAGGTCAATGCACTTACAAACAGGGTGATGGGGTAGCCAATGAACTGAGAGTGCTTCTTGACAATCTCCTTGACTCTCTTCTCCTCGATGTACTCGGTCTGGTCTTCCTTCAGGTACAGGACGATCTTTGTTCCACGGCCCATTGGCTCACCTGTAAATAAGACGCGTTTTATATCTGGCCAACATTTTTAGGCAAATTAAAGTTCAAAAGAAACTTTCTTTGGTTTTCGAATGCAGAATTTAAATTTGTCCCTGCCTCACAACAGATGGCCTTGCATCCAATCAATATGCGATCTGAAGTTTACACACCATTGTCAACCTTGACGGTGAAGGAACCTCCAGCAGAGGACTCCCAGGCATACTGCTCATCATCATTGTGCTTCGTGATGACAACCACTTTCTCAGCAACCAGGTAAGCAGAGTAGAAACCCACACCAAACTGACCGATCATGGAAATGTCAGCTCCAGCCTGGAAGAACATTCAAAAGTCATTGCATAAAAAGTTCAATTAGCAATTGGAAAATACCTACGACAATACGCTCTACAAGTCAGCGTTTCTTCTTTTTTGTAAGTTATATGGAGAAATTTTTCTTGTTTAAAGCTCTGTAGCCTCATTTCACTCCTGTTGCAGTGTGAACTGGTTTCCCCAAAAGTACCTGCAGGGCCTCCATGAAGGCCTTGGTGCCAGACTTGGCAATGGTACCCAGGTTGTTAATCAGGTCAGCCTTGGTCATTCCAATTCCGGTGTCAATCAGGGTCAGGGTGCGCTCCTCTTTGTTGGGGATGATTTCAATTTTCAGGTCCTTGCCACTGTCCAGCTTGGAGGGGTCGGTCAGGCTTTCATAGCGAATTTTGTCTAGAGCCTGTCAACAAATATAGCAAGACAAACAAAAAAAATGTTTATGTTGTAGGCTTATAGTTCATCTAAAGGCAGTGCGCCTGCCAATGAGGAAAACAAGCCTTGCACAAAAAGTTTACAATTTAAAATAAACTCACATCAGATGAATTGGAGATCAATTCCCTGAGAAAGATCTCTTTGTTGGAATAAAAGGTGTTGATGATCAGGGACATCAACTGAGCAATCTCTGCCTGGAAGGCAAAGGTCTCAGTCTCCTCCTCTTGGTGCATTTCTTCAGGCATCTGTACAAATTTAAAAAAGGAGGGCACTTCATCAGCAAACACTTCTCTGGTTCATCTGACAGATGAAAACGGCACATGATCAAGCCCAGTCTGTTAGGACTGCCCCACTGAACCCAAAAGGCCCTGACATTCCCGTATGCTAATGAAAAATGCATTGCTGCCTTAACGCACAAGTACTTCAGTTTCGTTGGTCATATACGGATCATAACCGGTTGCAGAGAGTGACTCAAAATTGGATAGCTGCCATCACGTTGCTACATATCGGCGGAAGTAGCCGTTAACCAACATGGCGTCGACCAACAGACAATGGACTCCGCAGACACGTGCTAAGGAGCAGCGACAAGCAAAAACACACTTTAAATTAAACAAATCTGACAGCATTACATCCCATCAAGTTAATAAATCGGAATTTACGTCGAGGGAGACCGAAGACAAATGACGGCAATTACCCACGAGGCGGTCAAGAAACACACCCGACAAAAAAACACCGCAAGACGTACTTATATTACCGAAGAGAACATTTTATCGAGCGTATGATCAAATTTCATATTCAATATCATATTGCAGTGACGTAAACAAATCAATACATCGAATATTATAACCATGAACCGAAATAAATCACGTGATACGTCATTTAATTTGTAATAACAGTTCAGATGTATTTGATAATCATAGTTAATTCGGTGCAATAGCCGTGAATTTGTGTAAACTCGTTAAATGAACCGATTCAGCGCTGTCATCTTCACCACACCTGCTTCACCGCAACACAAGCCCGGCCTCACAGTGCGACACAATGCCGCATTTACACACACAAGCGTCACAAAAAATCGCTCTGTGAACATAACTACACGGTCCCACTGATAATAATCGTGTAATGACATTATTTTGGCGTAGGTCGTTGGTGTAATACGCTAACGTTGGTTACAGTTAACGATATGATGCTAAGGTTAACGTCGTGACTCAGGAGGTCTCATCGTGGGCGCATCCATTGAATTATATTAACGACCGATGGAGGACACAAGCCCGAGGAAATTATCGAGTACAAATTTTGCAAGACGCAAGGACAAATTTGTCCACGTACCTTGTTAATTACGTTGACTTTTTCTTGAAAAAAATGCAGCCAAAGTGTTGTCCCTTCGGCTCTCAGACGCAGGGAAATGGAAAGGGACTTCCTTTTAAAAGACCGGAATCTTTATACACACGCGTTTTGTACGCCGTCGTATCCATCCGCGGCGCAACATCCAGCCTTCAAGTCAGACTGATGGCAACTCGACGTCTATAAAACTGTAAAACTAAGACTTTTCTAACAGCAAAGTAATTTCACGTAACGAAATGATGTGATTGATGAACATGAGGGTTAAAATCAAATGGGGGATCATAGGTTAGGACGCAGTGTTCAACCCAGGATCAAATGCTCCAAAACGGTTTTGTGTAATAAAAGCCAAAGATTAAGTTAGATATAGGGATTTAATTATTGAATGTCGTAGTATTTGACATTCAATAAAGAAGAATTTATTTTATCTTTTGAAAAAATGTGCAGGTATAATAAGGACAGTCTGTCTCACGAGAACTGCCACCTAATGGCGGCTTCGAGTAGTGCAGCAGCAAAGGCCGTGCCTTTTTAATCGGACGGAAGGATATCAGGAATGTGGGAGCTGTGCTTCGTTTCTTCTAGCACTTTCCACGAAAAAAACCCGCCTAAACGTGACGTCACTGGCTTGTCAGATGCAGTCCTCTCCGCACAGCAGCTGTTTTACCTTCCACAAAACACCATGGCAACCAACCCCAAATGCATTCTAAGCCACTAACCACGAAAGTCAACGGACTCATCGTGAGATATTATAACTGTGAACAAATAGCAAATGTTAGGGAGTAAAAATAACGGAACCTTTTTTTGATTTTGTGTCCAAAACTGGTTAGATTGGTCTTGGAAAACTTGATTACTGCCCACCTGTGTCCTTGACATTGTCCACGGGTGAAAAAAACATCCAATTGAGTCAAACTTCACAAGACAAAAGCATACGACTGTCAGAAGCAGACAACCCACTGATGCTTAACGTAAGGAAAACCCCAGACAGAAAACGACAGCAGGCTTATTGTTTGCTGTACTTGTACCACAAATTTACGACAATGTAGGTCATTAAAACACCAATTGGGTTTGTGATCAATGCAATAGTCTATCTGCTGAATCTAATTAGGAGCAAAGCATATTTTCCAAAATAAGTAAGACAATACATTTAATATCAAGGGCAGGAGAAACATAACCATCTTCAATAAACTGATCATTTAATTCTGTCGGTGCCTTTACAGTTCATGAATTAATCAGATGTCACATTGTCGGTTGTTTAATTTTTCTAAATCCTCGAGTTTTAAACTCGCTAATAACTTGAGGGTACTCTCTAAATGTGATACAGATACATTATGAAACATTTATTCATGATAATATTCGTATTCACCTCGTTAAAAGTTCCTGTCAAGGCTTATGTAATAATTCCTCTGCTGCAATTTACCCTTCCGTTTAGTTTTGTTGTCCCGGTGAACAAAACAAGCGCCTCTGTAGCCTGGTGCGTAAAGCGCTTGCGTCAATGTTTTTGAGGGCCGACAACGAGCTAGCCTGCTAACCCAACATACGGACGGTTAGAGCGACTTTCATAACTTCTAACCGTCTGATAGCAGTTTTATTCCATTTTAACGCCGCCTGATCCAGGGTATGTATATCGACCGACGCTGTGGTATCTAATTCAAAGTCAGGTTGAATCATATGAAGTGACTTTCATCTGTTTGGTAAAAACAAGTCTGGTTGATGTTAGCTTAGCTCCAAATAGCTATGCCGGGAATACGGTAGCGTGCTCAATGCTAGTTTAGCTAACTAGCGTGCTAGTTTGTTCCCCTAAATTTTGGTCGACTTTGTTATTTTGCAGTCAAACAACTGACATGTATTACAGTAATTTGGGACAGTTTCGTCGATGCAGGGAATATTTTTTAAGCAAAATTTACGTCCAAATAATGTCACGCTCGAGCAGCTAAAGTCACAATTTAGAAATCTGACTGTCGAGAAGTGATGGCAGTTTGTCATCTGACAATGTCAAACAAAAGAGAGAGATCATTCCGTGAGGTTGAATGTTCAAAGTTGAGCTTCCGTTCTTCTATAGAGCTACCAAAAGTTTTGTCCAAACTCAATGCTAATGGTCGATATGATTCCTTCCTCAGGTCGGTTAGAATTACATTCAGGATGTCCTTTCCTCCCCATTTAAACCGGCCTCTCTTGCCACCTCCTGGGATGCCTCCTCAGTATGCTGGCTTTCCTTCAGGTAAATATGTGTCATTGTAATGTGTAATACAAATTCACTGTTTTCAATTTTCTTTTCAAAAGATTTACAAACAAGTATTGAGTAGCTGTCAAAAATGTCTCAGCACCTTCTGTGTAGCATTTTTGGTTAAGTTTTTGGGTTTCTTGAGTTTTGCTGAATTGTTTGTCATATTTTTTTGCAGCAGCTCCAATGATACCAGTTCACATGGGCCTCATGGCGCCGACTCCCACAGTCATGGTCCCTTCTGTGTCAGTGGTCAGTAAACCTCCAGTCCATAAGAAGGATATTGCTGCGCTTCGAGCCAGAGATAATGATGAGAACAGCGGACCTACCACTACGGTGTTTGTGGGGAATATTTCAGAGAAAGCTTCAGACATGCTGATCAGGCAGCTGCTGGCGGTAAGTAAAAGGAGGAATTACTTTATAGCATGACAAAGTTGTCTGAAAAGTTGCAAAATCGTTTTGTGGTTGTATTTTCTGAATTTGGGCATTGTCATTTAAAATCATTCCAATGAAGTCCTGACTTGTTTTATCTACTCTTTACCCATTTTATAGAAATGTGGAATTGTTCTTAGTTGGAAGAGGGTACAAGGAGCCTCTGGCAAGCTTCAAGGTAAGTTATTTTGCACAGAGTGATAATCCTTTGGTAAACTTCAAACAAAATCATTTTATGACCCTTCATCAATTTCATTATTTCTTTCGAATGCAGCTTTCGGTTTCTGTGAGTACAAAGAGCCAGAGTCCACACTCAGAGCCCTCAGGCTGCTACATGACCTGCAGATTGGAGACAAAAACCTCCTTGTGAAGGTGGACGCCAAAACTAAGGCTCAGCTGGATGAGTGGAAGGCCAAAAAGAAGACAGCAAATGGGGTATGTGTTTCTCTCTCCGGATTATGGCTTCTGTGTAAAAAATCTGATTAGTATGGTCATTCTTGCTACCTGAAGACTCCAAGACATGAGCACTTACTTATGTCCTCGATTCATGTCAAATTGTTTTAACATCTATTTAATGACTGTTTTAAAGCTCAACCATATTTTTGTCACCAGACTAAGAAGGCCGAAGATGGTGCTGAAGATGATGATGAGGAGGAGGTTCTCGATGAGGAGACGAAGAAGAAAGATCAGATCGTCAAAGGTGCCATCGATGGGCTGATGCGAGAATACGCTGCGGAACTCAACGCACCTTCACAGGATGATGAGTCTCAGCGTCGGAAGAGGAAAAAAGAGAAAAAAGAAGAGGTACAACCACTGTAGTAAAACTCTAAACACATTCTACTCTGTCCTCTGAGCTTCACTGCAAATGTGAACGTAGTTACTTCAGGCTTTTGACTGCTTTCTTTTGTTTCCACAGGATGACATTAACACAATTGACATGGAGGAGGACAAGAGAGACCTGATCTCCAGAGAGATTAGTAAATTTCGTGACACTCACAAGGTAAAGTGGCTTCTTTAATCTTGTAGTTGACATTGCAGGTTTTGGACAGCAGCTGCTCACATAGTTCACTCCTAGAGTATGCATATTAGGCTGACACACTATTGAGCCTTTTTTTCCTGGTAACATGCATACTACACTACAAATTGGCAGTTTTCTAATCAGAAACGACGTAACATGCTATTTTGTCCAATACTACTGTTCAGTATTCAGAAACCACAGCTATTACTCACCTTTCTCAGGCCTGATTTGACACCTGTGATCACCATAGCCGAACTATCTAGGTGTGACCATTATAGATCCATTTCTTCATTCATCACACAAAAATGCATGGAGACGATGTAAAGTTACCTAAAAGCTAATCTATTCATTAAACCCCACCATTATGATAGTGATCATATGGTGACTAAAGCAAGATGAATCTCAGAGCTTTGGAAAAAGTTGCCAGGATAGGATGTAAGTATCAGCCTTCATTTACTTTATACATATACTGGGCGTCCCCCTCTTGAGGACTTGCATTGGGGCAACTGCATTGCTTTTGTGTGTCTGTGTGCGTCTGTATGTGTCTGTGTCTGTGTGTTGGCCTGGGCCCCCACGCCCATGATTTAGCCAACCATTTGACAGTACAAAGATGCCTCTCCGTATCACAATCCTGAAAATATGCGAACACAAGCAGCTCCATGGAAAGTTGGAGCGTCAGTGAACCTGTGTAAGTCCTCAGTGAATTATCATCTGTCTTGAATGTGTTACGGTTGAAGCACAAGGACTCGGTAACCACTGCAGTGACTTTGGCTATAGCATCTATTCTGCTAGTGTGGGGTGGGGGCGCCCTCTCCACAGCAGTACGATGATCTGAAGATTGACGAGGTGCGTACTCTCTGTATGAATGCGTGACTTTCCTCTTTCTTCTCTCTCTCTCTTGATCAGTCACATTCTCTGCCTCCGTTTTATTATCATGTCAGCTGTTAAATCAGGAATTGTCTTTGATAAAAGTGATCCTTCTTCAAGGACACCTGGAAAACTTTTTAAAAACTGTTTGATAGAGTAAAAAAAAAAAAATTATACAGTTTGTTGCTCCCATTTTAGAGTCACTGACCATAAGTGAACATTTCATAAGTGAACAAAGATCATGTTAGGTGAAATATTAAATGCACACAAGTCGAGAATGTTTTCTGTTGAGTATTTGTCTTAGAATCCCTGGTAGAAAATATAGAGGTAAGTAAATAGAAACTGGAAAACAAGATGGAAGAAAGCAACACACAGAAACATTTTCTTCACTAAGATATTGACTGATAAACTACAACATATGACGAGAACTTGATGGCCAATAAACAGATTTTAGTTTCTGTTATTACTTGTTCTCTTCAGTCGCATTACACCCAAGGCTTGTTGGTCTGTGATTTTACACCAGCTGGCGTCTTGATGTGATTGCACACAAATGTTAAACTTGAGGGGGGGGGGGGCATGATTCTAAGCAGTTTGTTTGTGTCTCAGGGAGAATATAAGCTAAATGTAGAAATCTCACAGTGGCAGCCTTGTTTGTAATGCCCACAGCGGCAGAGTTTGAGTGCTTGTGTGTGTTTGTGTGAAAATGAGTCATGAGGCTCTCCTGAAGACTTCTGCAAGGGTAAGACTGCTTCTACAATTTCATTTATCTGTGCAGAGATGATGTTCTTTCTGTCCATTTCTTGATTTGAGCACTGTACCGAATGCCATGTTATCCATTGAAGTAAAGGCTACTGTTGATGATGATGATAATGATGATGCTTTAAGCAAGACGGAATCCCATAACATTTTTCCTTGTATACCGTGTGACCTGCTTTCCTCCCAGGCCTAACTTAAAAGGCTTGTAGGGGCAGCGAAGGGCTGAGTCCATAGTTCAACACCTGTAAGTCACAAACAACTAGTTCAACAAAAGACTGATGCCTGTTCTATGTTTTTGTTTTCCTTGCTCTGAGAGGAGGACCTGTAAGGAGAGAAAAACCTTTGTCTTTTGCCGCGTTTTTCTCATTACGAATGCCTTCGAGTTGAACTTGCTCCACAGATCTTTGATCTTTGAAGTGGTTTCCAGTCACATTCTCGCTAAGCTGTAGTTTATACCGCAACACTCAGACAACAAATGACACTGTATTGATGTCTTAAATAAGAAAGCTGTCTCTCTATGAGGGAGAGCCTTTGGATCGCTCCAGGTTTTCCAAGTTAGGATTGCAGTTTCTCTGACAGCGCGCTGGTTAGCATAGGGCATGTTCCTCTGTGAAGCTACCCAAAATCTGGAAACCACTTGATCTGTGCACAGTTGTAAAGTGGCTGCAAAGACCTGCGGGACCTCGTCGGTCATCAGCTGAACCTCTCTGTGTTTTGCTCTGCAGAAACTGGAAGAAGAGAAGGACAAGCGAGAGAAGGAGCGGCTGGAGTTCGAGCGCGAACGGAGGGAGCGGGAAAAAGAGCGGGAGCGCGAACGAGAGCGGCGGGACCGCGATAGAGAGAAGGAGCGAGAGAGGGAGCGGGAGCGAGAGAGAGAGCGAGAGCGGGAGAGGGACCGAGACAAAGACCGCGACCGCAGGACCAGAGACCGGGAGAGAGAGCGGGAGTGGGAGACGGACCGAAGCCGCGACAGGAGTCCCGTCCGCAGCCGATCCAGGTGAAGCAGACGCACCGTTCCTCATCTTTAAACTCCTCACTGATTTCCATCCGTCCCCAAAAACTGAAGCACAACTTTGCGTGTTCATCATTTAGGGAGGTGAGTCGAGACAGAGACCGAGAAAAGAAGCGCGACCAAGAAGATGAAGAGGAGGCGTACGAACGCAGGAAGCTGGAGAGAAAACTCAGAGACAAAGAAGCAGCCTATCAGGAGGTGGGACTGGCTGAACGCCATGTGCTGAAACGTCTCTGAACGACACAGGCCAAATCACAACCTGCTCTGCTCAGTGTCTCTAATCACAAAAATAAAATATATTTCTGCCAGCTCTTCTAGGAAAACATTTAGTGTGTCGTTGTAATGTCTTATGAAAAATGTTTTTATTTCAGCGCCTTAAAAACTGGGAGCTCAGGGAGCGGAAGAAGGCGCGGGATTACGCCAAGGAGTCCGAGAGAGACGACGAGCGCCGGCGAGAAATGGTGAGAGGATGTTGGAAAGGAAAGCGTGGACGAGCCCACCATGGTCCCGAATAAAGTTACATCATCGACTTCAGATAGAAAACAGGTTTTCCTGAGCATTCGTGTCCAAACTGACTCATCTGTAACGAATAAATTATTGTGATATTTGTGGCGATGACATAACACCGTCTTTTGCGTTTAAACTAATTAGAAAGAGGTTACTTTTTCTATGACATTCGGTTTTGTTCTGTGTCTCAATCACATTTTAGATGAAAGAAGGCAAACGTTTGAAAGAGTTCCTGGAAGACTATGACGACGAAAGAGACGACCCCAAATATTACAGGTGAGAAACTGGACAGGTAAAGCTCAATTATGGAATAATAAAATAAAACACTCATTTTTAACGGCGAAGATAACTTTTTTTTCTTACACCATTAAACATTTAGATAATTTCTTTCCAAGTTCTATACATACTTGTACTTATAGAAATGTTCAAACAGAAAAACACAGTCCTTACTGTGTTCACTTAATTTAGCTCTGTTTTAAATGGGACACGTTAATGTGTAGCAGAAAAGCAGCAGGTCACATGTGACTCCAGTCGGATTCACAGCAGTTCATGCAGTGCTGCAGACACGGCCATTGTTCTAAAAGCTTGTCATTTCCCGTGTGACCCCTAGGGGCAGTGCGCTGCAGAAGCGTCTCAGAGACCGAGAGAAGGAGATGGAGGCGGACGAGCGTGACAGGAAGAGAGAGAAGGAGGAGCTGGAGGAGATCAGACAGAGGCTGCTAGACGAGGGACACCCAGACCCAGACGCAGAGCTACGCAGGGTGAGCCGTCTGCTGCAATATTGATGCTTTCAACGCGTGTGCTTCCCAGCGTCTGCCTGCAGCGAGCGTGCATGCTATGTGTTGTCTTTGTGAAGGTCACTTCATCATCCGAGTCTCTGTGCATCTCTGCACGTCCACGGCGTCCAGCTCTCATTGTCTGGTGACCTTCTTTTCTGGAAAAACACTCTGATTGGGTGATATTTTCTGCACATCTGCCTGTTATTGGTCCAGATGGAGGAGGAAGAGGAGGAGCGTCTGCGACGACCTCCCATCATCCCAGAGCCAGAGCCCGTCGTAGAGGTACGTGAACGCCACAGAGGTTCACGGGAGCACCGGGAACGCCGCCAGGAGCAGGAGAGACCGGAGCCCCGCCAGCGGCCCCCCCAGTCGGAGGACGAGGTGGAGGAGGGCGAAGAAGAGTATGAAAACGACGAAGACAACCCCGACGTGAAGCCATGCTTGAAGCCCACGATGCGGCCCATCACAGCGGCGCCGTCGGTGTCTTCGGCCAGCGGCAACGTGTCGCCGAACACGCCGGGAGACGAGTCGCCGTGCGGCATCATCATCCCTCACGAGAACTCGCCCCCCGACGCGCTGCCGCAGGAGGAGCACCGGCCCAAGATCGGCCTCAGCCTCAAACTGGGTGAGTCTCAGAGAGGGTCGTCTGGTGGAGGCCCAGCAAGAGGTGGAGAAACCAGGGAGCTTCTCTCATAGAGAAAACAAAATCAATCAGGTTTTGAAAGTTTCATGATCAAATTATGATGAATAAATTAATTTTACTCTTTTTTTTTTTTCCTTTCAAGTTCAAACAATCTTTTTTCGATGCCTTCTGGCTTGTTGTGGACTAATTAAATACACTTTCAGAGCCTACGAATCGTCAGAGATTTGCTTTTAAATGTAAAGTGCACTATAAATGAAATGCATTAATATTATCGCTTCTTTTACAGGAAATGAGCTTCAATGAGCTTCTGTTCTGCTCTACTTTACTTCGTCTAATTCAGATGTAAATTGAGAGAAATGTACAAAATATTTTTGCCACGAACAGTAACTTTAGTCGTGTGCTCTCCAAAATCTTTGCTACAATAAGTCAGCAATCA
>JAUESE010000023.1:5239682-5250394 GCA_032274725.1 Malacoctenus triangulatus
CCCCCCCCCCCCCCCCGCCCCCCCCCCCCCCCCCCCCCCCCTGTCTAAGAGAGTGCTCCACTTGCCATATTTCACACATCTCATCACTTATCCCCTTGAGACACACATACATGTACATGTCAGTGCGGGGGCAACCAAGAGGGAAGCTACTGGTGGATCAGAGCATTCGGGGAGTTTTTTCCGCTCTGACCGAGTGTGAATTAAAGCGCTGCGACTTCTAATCATTCGCCAAATCGGGTTCCGAGTGAAGCACCGAGACTCCTGTCAAAGGTAGACTGACACACGGGCTGGGATGTAAATAAAAGTATGGTAATCTCCAACGCATCTTTCGGCACCCCGCCTCGGTCTTCAGCTAATTATTATTTTCATTGATGTCTAAAATGCAGATTATTTTCTCAGTCAATAACAGGACGGCGAGTCCTTTTTAGGGGGTGTGTTTCCCACAGGTTCCTGCACTGCACATGAACCACAATCTCCTCTGTTTGTGTCGACAGCGGGACCTTTGTTCTCCGTCACTCTTCATCTCCTTCTTTCATTACTGCGCCGTCTACATGTTTTGTTTGTTTTGTCTGACTGACTGTCCAAAAGCTAAAAATATTCAACAATGATAAAAGACAAACAGCAGCAGCAAATCTTCACATGCGAGCAGCGGGGACCCAATGAGCACTGATTAATTTTCTGTCAGTGGCCTACTTTTGCAGCTCCGCTCTCCACAAACAAACCTCATTTCCAGCATCAAGTTCACCGACGTAAAATTGTATAGATTAGATACAAAAGAGGGTTAAGGCACCAATTCTCATCCAACCACAGAGCTCGAGTACCTAATGTTTTACTGAAAGTACTGCAAGATACAGTATGTATCTGTACACTGTCAGGGCATTTAGAAAGTGACTCTGGCTTTCACCTTCAACGTTAAATCCTCTTATTAAGCCCCAAAAACAAACGCAATTGTCATCCGAAAGAGCAATCAACAACAATTTCTATTATTGGGAATAATAAGTCGTGCTTGTGTGTGCTTTTAGAGTTAATTGTGTGAGTTTCACTCTCACTAAATGAGGTGACAGCACTGTTTTGCTTTGATTTTAAAGCACATTTGATGCATTTTTGTCTGGCCTGTTTTCAGGAGAACATTCACCAGGTCCTGTGATTATAATAACTCAGCAGAAAGAGCATTTGTATCAAGGAGGAGGAGGGAACAACCTGCTATCTGCCCAGCAAATCCCCCCCTGTCTACCGGTCACAACATGAAGAGAAGATCAAGTAATGAGATCAGGAGGAAAACGGACTAACCTGACTCACTCTTTCAAATGAACACAGACGTGTGCCTGTAGTGGGAGAAAAAAACCCACCGGTCATGCCTGTTGTAAGAGCATAAATGATGCAAAAGGGCAACAAAGCCGTCGAGCCACGTCAATCAAAACCGGCTCGTGAGTGTGTGTGTGTGTGTGTGTGTCGAGCGTTTATGGCTGTGATGTGTGCGAGTGTGTGGGCGGGTGTCTATTAACATTTGATTCCCAGGTGCCGTGACCTGAAAGGGTTTTGTGGTAGAAACAGAAGAGGCACGACACTAAATAATGGAGGGGGAGAAAGGGAGAGCACCTTGACCACACACACATACACACACACACACACACTGGGCTGGGGTCGGCCATCAAACACACCTTGTTAGGGAGAAGCCGGTCTCCTCCATTATTCACTCGCACATGCTCCCCTCATGGAGCTCCGCCGGTCTCTTTGCGGGGAGATGGAGTGAGTTGAACACAGACGGACAGCAAAAGGTAAGAGAAAAGAAAAGCAGAAACGAAGGAAGAGAGGTGAGGAGACGGAGACGAAAATAGTGAGCGAGAAAAAAAAAAGGGAAAGATGGTCTGAGATAAAATGAAGTGTATGAGTGGGAGCCGGAGAGCGAGTGTGTTATAAATACCTCTGAAGTCTTATAACGCGCATCAAACTCCATTTCAATTATCATTGATATGGAATTGATTAGTGAAATTGATGTCGATGTGTGAGCAAGCCAACGACTGATATAATTACTGTCATTTACGAATGCATTTGCGGCGCTCGCGCCATAGCAACTGTAAACACCAACGAGGAAGAGAAACCTTTTTCGCCGCCGAACATCACTGACGGTGGCAGATTCCGCGCCCCCCCCCCAAAAAAAGACCCTCTCCGCTCAGTGTGTCACCTTTGCTTTCAAAAATAGAAGCAATTCAGATGACGGTGGTTTCCCAGGAGCATGTGTCACGCACATCAATCAAGGCATCGCACCTCGACATGGCTGGTCTTGTGGCCCCGGGAAGGATGGAGTAATGAAGGGAGGAGGAGGAGGAGGGGGAGGAGGGGGGGAGGTCTGGAGCGAGTGACAAGCCAATGGACACCCTGGCAGTGTGTCAGGAAGGAGCGGGCGGGCCGCTGCCAAGGGTGACAGCCAGAAGTCACACTGCGCTACGCTGCTTTCCAGCAGACGCTTGTCTTTATTCCTATGAACACAGTAGGCGATCGGGGGGCGGAGGGGGGGGACAGGGGGGCCTGGACCATGAGGGAACAGAAACAGACCCCTCCCCGACAGGATTAAGGATCAAGTGTCTTACATTCACACCTTTCAGTGAACGCTGTCATTGAATTTCCACCCGCGATCATTATCGTCCGATACTTTGAGACGACTCTCATCCTCAACTTAACCTGCTGGCTGTTATTTGTGTGTCTGAATGAATATTAAAGAGCCCATATTATCCAATTGTTCAATCTTTTTGGAAGAAAAGAGTTCCTCTTATTGAACTATTTATTTACTTGTCATAACTTCGCTTTGACTCGCTCCGTTTCGTCTGTCTCTTATGTTTCACACCTCAAACCTCTTCAAACTGCGCTCGACACTCTCTTTCTGTTTGGCAAACAACAGCAAAATGTTGAAATACTAAAAAACCGGAGTGATGTTGACATAAATAAAAGTTGCCCGTCTGATCTTGCCGAGGAGCGGATTTAATAGCTCGCTTCGCTACATGGAAGATCTGAGGAGAGCTTTCTCTCGCAGTCCTCCTTTCAGCTCCCGGTTCCCGTCCTTGATGCGCGTCCAAAGTGGGATGAAACTTTTCTTTCAGACGTGGCTCACGGAGCACCGGTGCTTCACGGCCGTTCACATCAGCGGGTCCCACAACCTTTCCTCCTTGGACCACGAAATGCTGCAGAACCCCCTTTTTCTTCGAAGCCAAACACGAGAGGGCACAATCACCAATCACAGGACCCAACCAGCAGCGGCCCAAAACCTGAAGGGGTACATATCACGTACCCACTGTTAGCATCGTTAGCGTAGCCCCAGCAGCCAGTCAGTGTGATGGATTCACGATGCGAGCGCGCTGACCTCGTCGTCGGAGTGAAACACGAGCGCGCGGTGCGTTTCAGACACCTATTAGATGAGGACTGATAAAGACGCGAGGTGGCACGGCAGCGACGGCAGCACACGGGGGCCGCCTGATGAATCAGTGACACCCCCACCCCCCCCATCCCCTACTTTCTCTCCATTTTTACCCCATTAATCTGATCTCCTCCAATCCTCGGCTCCTGCGGTCCCTTCAGCCCTAATTAACACCTCCAACCAGGACGCGGGGTCCTGCAGCCGGGAGAGCGGTGGAGTTACTCATCAGTTAAAACCGCCGCTGTATCTTTTATCTCCATCTCTATCGCCATCACTCAGCGCCGCCTCTCCTCGCACAGGTTATCGCGGGGGGGGCGACTGACCTAAGCAAAGGAGACGGGATCCGATGGGGGTCCGGCCGGGGGCGGGGGAGCGTCTTTTCCAGATAAGCTGCGAAGAATTTTACAGCACCTGCAAATATTTTGGTTTAACTGAGAAAAAAAAAATAGAGCCGGCAGAAAAAGGTGAAATACGACTTTAAATTTGGGTTGTTCTGAGATAAATTTTGCCACACGCTCGGCTTGCTTCTCCAAGACACGCTTACTGATTGCACTTAGGGAACATTAAATTTGCAACGTGAAATTTAGGTCTGTAAAAGCTCGGTTGGGAGAAGTGACACCTTCGGGTGCGTTTGGGGCCCTGCAGCGTCCGTCCCCATTTGAAAAGCCTCAGTGAGCTGCTATCACTTGGTTTCGTTGCCCTGACGCTGAGTGGGGGGGGCGGGGGGGGCTTCGGTCGGGGGGTTTCGGCCGGGTCACTCAAGACGAGTCAGCCGTTTGTCCCGCAGCCACTCCAGTGTTGTCCCGGCTCCGTGGTTTGACTCACGCGCTGTGGTGAAAGGTCAACAGTCTCAGGCTCTGTTGGAGGAGCGCGCTGTGTTTGGCTGCACGTATACCTGACGATGAGACCCCCCCCCTACCCACCCACCCACCCACTGACCTGGTGTGACACCTCCACCCACACGCCATCCTTGAAGAGGTGATTAAAAAAGCCCCTTATTCACCAGAAGTGGTGTGATTTTATTCGTCCTGCTGCAAACTTACACACAAAAAATGACGATAAAGTTGGACTCTTTATCATCCAAATACTGGATAAACAAAGAAAGATAAGGTGTGTTTTCTAATGCCAAAAAAAGCTTTACAGCCTGCTGTACTTTATAAACTGCAGCCATTTAATCCGAACTCGCTGCTCTTAATATCAGGAGAGACAACAGACATGGTAGGCGCCGCCGCCGCCAGAGGAAATCATTTTGGAAACCATGGGATATTTACTTTAATCAATACCTGTCAAGATGCATTGACAGGGCATAATTACAGTCGGGAGATTTTGTAACTGTGCATAACATTAGAATGACATTAAACCAACAGGGAGCTCACGACGACGGGAAACTGCTCGTATCTCGCGCTCGCTGCGGAACAGTGGAAGGTTGCGGTGCGATTGGGACGCTTCACAGCAGCAGAGGTGCAAAGGTCGAAGCAGACGAGGGGAGAGACTGCACAGGAACCACGAACTCCCGCGAGAACTCCGAGTGTTTGTGCCTCAACGGCAGCGAGATTCTTCTCATTTCACCGATCGGAAGCTCGCTCGCACCTCACGCGGCGCCTTGAGATCGCATGTTTCCTGACTGGCTCGCCGTCAAATCAGGGCCGAGCGCCGACACCCCGAAAACCACCGTCACGCCGTCTCGCTCCGTCCTAAAAATATTGAGCGCGATGGTCCTTATTTTAGCGGCGGCACCCTGCTTATCACCTCGGATGAATGACAGACTGTAACAGCGCTCCGGGCCAGGAGAGGGGACGGGAAGCGACCGACTCTCTCTCTCTGCTGCTGCTGCCCACGCAGCCAGTCTGGGAACGGCGTCCCGGGCGGCCCCGCCGGAGCTCCTCCTCTGGAGACGAGACGAGAGCTTTCTGTGAGCAGAGGAGACCCCCGTGCCTCGCCCGCCAAACACCGTCTGACTCCTTTTATCCCCCCTCCACCCTCCTCCTCACCTGAATATTCGTCGTAGTAACGGGAGGATCATGTCCAAGGGCAATAAAAGCTGAGGAGGGAGAAAGAGAGAGGGGGGAGTGTGCGCAAAGAGGTGGGGAGGAGAGCCACCCCCCTCCACCCCCTCCACCCCCCTCCCTCCCATGCGCTCCACTCCTCGCTACTCGACACTGAAAATAATTCCTTTGCAGCGAAAGACTTAATTCTCATTCTGTGTTCGTGTCCCTGATCCTGTATTGTCTATTCTGGTCATGTGGTGCGCCTGCCTTGCTGCTGTCCACTGTGACAACTCTGTGCGTGTGTGTGTGTGTGCGTGCGTGATGCAGAGCAGGACAAAGAACAAGCGAAAGGAGGGTCACTCCGTGTTTGAACTCCTGCCACGGTGCGAGCCCCGCCCCACGCCACAGATAAATCCCGGCCCTGACCACCTGCAAATAAGGCGCTCAGATATTTGTCGAGCGCACAAAACAGCACGCGCGACATCCAGGTGCGCGCTTGTTCTCTGATCACGCGACCATTTTGTCTTCCCGGCCCTCTCGGGATTACAATATTATTAATACTTCTGGCTTCGGCAGCCTGTTGGAAGCCAACGCGTCAATGTTGATGCAGGCAACAACCAGGAAAAAGTCGATGCAAAATACCCGATAAAACACTCCGATTTGGCTGGAAAATGATCAGAAAACGAAGAGAAATGAGACGCAGAAACAAAACGCCTGCCCAGTCTGCGTTTCTTTCCTTTTTTTCCCTCTCTCTCTCTTCTCTGTTTAGCGCTTCTGTTCCAAGTGTATCCCTCTCAAACTAGCATATTGTTGAACAGATGCCCACATATTGTTGCGAGGGATCACCCCGGTAGCAGCTCGGAGATGATTCAGCTCTACGCAGACACGGAGTCGGGTCAAAGCAGGAAACGGGAGGAATCGAATCGTGCCAGTGGGTAGACGCCCGCCCGCCCGCCCCCCCACCCGGGGCTCCCTGCTTCCCATCCAAACCACGTAGCTTTGTATCACCAGTGAACCGAGCGTTAACAGTTAGTTTGTGTTTTTGTTATCCTGTCATGATGTCAGCTTTGTCGGGATATTACGTTTGCCTGTCTCGGCGTCAACCGAGTGGAAAATGGAGACGAATAATAATGTTGTGATGCTAATGGGCGCCAGACAGACCGGTGGCCACGAGGGGCTTCACAATGACTTCTTTTTAAGTCGGCTTTGTAGTTGGCGGGAGTATTTTTGGCGTCCCCCCCCCCCCCCGATGGAGAGCTCGCCCAACGTCGACGCAGCAACATCAAACATGCTACAGTTTAACAGAGGCTGCTTCGCTTTTTCTTCACAGCTTTAAATTAACACGTCGTCCTGAAGTGTCGTCGGCGTCGCTGTAAACGATAGTTTTGACCTGAGGAGGAGACAAACAAACATTTTCTCACACCAGCGGCCGTAATTGTAAATACAGCGAGCTGTTTAGGAGGAAATTCACAACACAGGAAGGGACACATGTTGGCCTGTTTGATGATTCATTCTTATTTTTACTGGAATAAATTCAATACAAGATGATTTACGTCACAGTGACGCATCAAGAACGACAACAGTTGTTTTACCACTAAAGATTTTAAAACTTTTGTAGCATTTCTACACATTTCTACTTTTATTGATGCATCCATGACAATTTTTTGTACTCTTGCCCTTGAAAATCAAAGTGCTCTTCCTTTCTAATATTCTATTACGCAAATCAGTCTGAGAATTCCCAGTTGTCCGACTGTTTTTGGTGCGTGTCACCGAGCTCTCTGTCCTTTTGTTTTCCTCATAGTAAACTGCCTCGTTCGGACTGTGGACACTCGTTAGGAGTCATTTTTTAAAGAGACGGTCAAAAAAAAAAAACTGCTGCATAACTTGGCAGCCGCGCTCGCCGTTCGGTGACAGATGACGCCGTCCTCTAGTTTCCGGTCAAGGTCCTCGCGCCGACTTGTCGCCGGTTTCTCTGCTGAGCCACTTTGGCGCCTGAGCTGCTAAGGTGAGCTTGGGACAAACTCCAGAGATTAAATTATGTGGAAAAGCTGATTAAATAGTTATTATCCCATCTGCAGCCAGAGAAGTACACAGGCAGGCAAGTACACATGCATGTTTACACACACACACACGCACACACTTGCACACGAAAGACATCTGCATGGAAGGATAGCGTTCTCAACATATTGACAAATTTCGTAGCTGCGTGTTTATGTTTGAAGTTTCAATAAACATTTGTTGGGCCGATATAAACATGTGCATTTCTGGAAAGCAGTTCAAGCAAGTTCTCCTTATGAAAACAGTTTGTTTGTGTTTGTTTTGAGTTTGTGTCGCCGTTTGAAACTCTAAAACACAATGCAGGAACACGTGTGATTAAGAAACGGACCGCCACCCTGCCAAAATAAAAGCTTTCAACCCTTCTGCGGGGAGTCACAGAATTAGTTCTACTTAACAGAGGAATTGAGGGAGTGATCTAAATGTGGTTGTTTTGGGAGGCCTGCCTGCCGTCAATTCATGTCTTTCTGATAGACATGTAAGTTTGGAGAGCCGCCCACACGTCCCTGAGCCTCTCTCTCAGTTGTTACAACCAAGGGAGATGGAGGAAGAGCCAAAAAAGCAGGAGGCAGAGAGAGAGAGAGAGGGAGGGATAGGGGGGAGATTGATGCAGAGAGAGAGAGAGGAGGGGAAAGTGTGTGTTGTGTTGTCGCAGAGTGGAGCTTCCCTGCCCTGGCTCCTCGTCGGAGGCTCGACGCCGGGTGTGCATCCGAGTCTCTTTGAGGACGTGCTGGATTTAACCCACACACTCAGCAGCCTGTCGTCGACTGAGCCGTCTATAAGCTGTGAATCAAGCCGCACAGCCGAGAGCGTCCGCGGCCCGAGCACGGACAGCACGGAGCGCTGCCGTGCAACATACTGTTTGGTGCCACACATGCACATAGGCTTTATACAGATTAAAAGCCACTGAATGTCTTTTGCCAGCCTCTCTCTCTCTCCCCCTCTCTCCCCCCCTCGGTGTGTGTGATCATGGGAGGTACGCATACAGTAGCTATATTTGGGGCTGGGGAGATTTGCTAAGCTGTGTATTCCAGCCAGAGCTCAGTATTAGTGTACAAAGACAAAGAGCAAAGCAGAGTCACATGCACATGCGAAAGGCACGACCACATCATGTATGTGTGCTGCCACGCTCCTCTGGAGGACCAGCCCGCTCCTCATGTCAGCAGAAAAACTGGACATTTTTAGCAAAAAAGTTAAACATTTTCCTTATAAAACATAAAGCTCTTTAGTAATCCTGAAAGATCCTTTACATTTACTACACTGGGGGATCAAAGCGTCTAGTTAGAGCATAGAGATAAATCTCAACAGATTTCCAATTACCAGACAAATGGATGAATGAAAACCTGATATAGTTTTTAGTAGCAGTCTAGAAGTTAAAGTGATTACATTCACTGATGTTGGCAATCGTATGAAGGTTATAATTTAACATATATGAACCAGTTGTGAAGCTATATGCTTATATTTGAGTTTCCTACATTGGTTCTATCCTGTGTTCCCCTTGAAAAACGATGTTTGGCCGATCTATCGTCCACCATTTACTCAGCATGAATACACAGATACACAAGCCAGCCAGGGACGTGCCTGTATTTGTAAAAAGTGACGTACTGTGAGGTTGACTTTCAACAACCAAAGACAGACGCAGGTGGCTAGAGTTTAGCCAGTCGGTGTCTATGTATAAAAATACGAACACACACACCAGCACTGCGCAGGAAGGAAGGAAGTTCAGACAGACGGTTGAGCACAGCGTGAGAGGATTTCATCCAATCGTGAGGAAGCTCACGTTTTCACTGTGGCGTCTCCGACGAGCGGCAGCGCATTCACCCCGATTCTCCTCCAAAACGCAACACCCGCCCTCTTCCTCAAACACTCCCGCAAACACTTACATTAGCCTCCCTGACACACACCTGGACGCGTCCGGCTCACCTAACCTGCACTGTGCCCGGGGTCTAAACAGAGACGTCCCCCAGGCTCTGTCACCTGTCTGGAGGGATGCGGGGCTAAGTGATGGAGGAGGGTGAGCCAAGGTCTCATCTGCTCCCTGGTGACTAAAATGCAGGAGTGGACGGCCGACCTTTGACCCCAGCAGAAGGGGGAGGGTGGGGGGGAGATTGAGCACCGCTCGGGGCTCCATTAGCATTCTGCTCACACAGGCCGCAGAGCACGGCAGACGAGCACAACCGACGCCATAAATATATATAAGGCTGAGGTGTGGCAGCAACGTCGGGAGTTGTGAGGAGAGACTTGAGCTAACCTGAATGTTTGGAGTTCTTACTTTGCATGGCGGCACAGCAGGAGAGACTCTGCTGTCAAAATACATCACCTCACACACACAAAAAAAATCCCTCCCAAAGAGGAGAATCGCAGCGCCGAGTGTGTAGCCACGAGAGACCCCGTCGACGTTCGATTTGTAAAAAAAAAAAAAAGACGACGGGGTCAAACAAAGCGTTGGTACTGATGGCCACCATGCACCACAGCCCTGCTGTTTTTCCCCCCCTTGCCGCCTTTGATGCTTTGTTTCCCTGACAGTGCAAAGCCCTCCTACTCCATATACACACACAAATACATCAAAAAGACAAATAAGCCTGTCGGTTGTGTCTCCGCACGTCTCAACATCGGCATATGTATGCAGGAATTGTCAACACTGCACAGCGAGATCAAACTGGCAATCTGTCACTACGCCGGGGATACAGTTGGGGATTCAAGTGACTGATGACACCGAGAAATTAACCCCCTCTAATGTGGCGTGGGCATTAATGTAGTGTTAAAAAAGGGTTGCGTACACGCTGACCTCCAGTTGGTGGTGAACATACGGCAAGCAACCCACCTACGTAAACAGAAACCAGTGGAGAAAGGTTGTTTATTTCTTCTTCAAAAACACCAAATTCCCAGCAGCTGGGGACTATTTTCTTTCGCATCACTCCGAACTCTCCATCAAACAGTTTTGTCAGCCCCCCCCACCCCTCCAAAAAAATGATGAAGCGAGGAGGGAGGGGGAAAAAAATGGGTTTATCCTCCTCTACATCCCCGGGTGTATCTATCTCATGCAGTATTTACCGTGGTCGGGTCAGTACCGCACTGATTTGTGAGTGACGCTGGATTTCAGCACCGCGGACAGCGCTCGCTCGCTCGCTCTCCGGCAGCGAGGAGAAGAGGAGGAGGAGGAAGGAGGGAGGGAGGGAGGAGGAGGAGGCGGAGGTGGTGGGATGAAGCAGGAGACGAGTGGTTGTGGTGTTGGTGTTGTTAGTGGTGGGGGTTTC
>JAUESE010000023.1:5262538-5277058 GCA_032274725.1 Malacoctenus triangulatus
CCCCCCGAGCTAGAACGCCGAACACCCTGCAGTGCAAGCTTTTATCTGGCAGACCTTAGTGGCCCACCTGAGAGGCGAACCAGCCGGGGAGCACAGTGTTAAGCTGTTGGCTGTCCCCGTGTCATGTCTGTGTGTTAACAGGAAGCTCAGGCTGCCCAGCTGCTGCTGCTGCTGCTGCTGCTGCTGCTGCTGTATCTGAGGGCTTCTGTGAGATGCGTGTTGCAGTTTGATGAGTGTTTCTTGCTGCAGTGCGAGAAAGAGAGAGGGAGAGAGTGAGTGAGAGAGAGAGGGAGGAAGAGGGGCAGAGAATCCCAGCACATCAGAGCTCCACATTTGCTGCCGTTACCAGCACGATTGCAACACATTTGCACACACACACAGGCGGACACGTGCACGCACACATGCGCTTCCCCCCCCCACCCCCCCAAAAAAAATGCAGACCTGCATGCAGGGGCGCTCACACATACAGAAGCAGCGCGCACGGTGGAAAAAAAGGAAGTGCTTCAGTGACCCAGCACAGCGAGATAAGGCTGCTCTGCAATTCAGAAATATGCAACCTGCATGTTAACAACCCCTGGAGCGCAGCCTCCCCGGGGCGCTCCGCTTCCTCTCTCAGCCTCCCCACCTCTCTGCACTCGCTGCTCCCGTCCTCCACCCCCCCACCCCCCCCTCACTCTGTAGACCTCCTCTCCACTCGTCCCTCCATCCGCACACCTACACCTCACCTCACCTGACTGCAAACGTGGAGAGACAACAGAAAAAAAAAGGAAAGGAAAATGGAGGGTGGATATTTCTTGGGGGGGGGGGCAGGGGGCAACTGCAGAGAGAGGCGCCGGTCGGCGTGCGTGTGCAGCGTCCCGGGGAGCCGTGCAGGGGCAGGGGCAAGAGGGCTCGGGGAGGCAAAACACAACATATGGAGGACTAATGAGGTTCTATTTGGAGGGCTTCTCGAAGAAAGGTTAGACGAGGCCAAATATGAGGGAATGTGGGTGGGCGGGGTTACGGAAAGGAGGAGTGATCAGAGTGGACAGAGAGGGAAGACGTTAGCCAGAGAGAGTGCTGCTGAGCAAGGATGTGACAGAAAGACAAGGAGACGAGGGAGGGAGGGAGGGAGGAAGGGAGGCAAAAATACAGCAGGGGGGGGAGAGAGAGAGAGAGAGAAAGAAAACACAGATCTATTCTCAATTGTCAGGTTTCAGTGCTGGAGATGCAATGGAGAGTGACACGTCCACACGACACAGGCATAATGCGCTGGCTTTGATACTAATATCAGTCTTTTTAGAGGGAGGTTGATGAAATTTGCATTTAGATTGAAATGACTTGGGGACGGCCAGGAGACCACAGAGGGCCAGAGAAAGGAAGAGCGAGGTAAGGGGAGGGGAGAGGGGAGGGGGGGGTGTGTGTCTCTGCTTCCCTCAGACCTACAGGATGCTCCAGCTGACACACACTCCAGTTATGTTCCCATGCCTTGCGGGGACATTGTACTGACTCACCCTCTTTTAGGACAAAATCGCCCAGGAATCAGATGTGACTTCTTCACCCTCGTCTCAGTCTAACCTTAAACTCTTTACCTCAAAAGACGGAGGAGTTCTGTACCTTATTGTGACCCGAGTCCTGAGAGGTCATTGTGTATGATGTCCATCAAGTACCATGTATGTGTCGGATCCCTCTCATCGAAAGAATGCCTCTTACACAAAACTTCAGTCTTCAAACAAAGTGCCGAACTCTTGCTGTAACCTTAAGGCTGAAGGGGGGGGCTCTGCACCCACCCACATGTCCCCTCCCTCTGCACTTCAACGACACACGGCTGACATTTGCATCATCCAGACACAAGAGGAGGAGGCGGGTGGTGCACTCAGTTTGGGTCTTAATCACATTAAAAACGCTCCTACAGCCGAGTGACACCGATCTCGCACAGCGTCCTAATAGGAGGCAATGCTGGCCGAACGGTGGAGAGAGCGAACAATGTTTGGATTTTCTCTCTCATTATGCACCGCATCGTTTAATATGTTGTCACCGTGACATTCAGTGATTCTGCAGTGAAGATAGAGGCTTTAATTCTCATCTACGACTTCACTGCCTGAAAAAAACCCCAAAATTTTATGTCATAATATTGAAAAAATCTTACATTTTGGAAGATTTATCATGTTAAAATGACAAATCATTGTGGACAGAGAATAATTGTTCATAAAAACAATAATAAAGTTTAATTCTTGTGCTTTTTCTCTCCAATATTGTGAATGAAGGCTTTATGTCAATGTAACGACAATTTGAGCTTTAATATTTCAGTTTGGATTTTCATTTTGACTGATTGAAAACACAAAATAAAATACCAGATGAATTTCCTGACCTCCAACTCAGTATTGCAGTCCACTCAGCACCACCATCGGGCTGACGGAGGCCTTTCCCAGAGAGCAAGAGCACCACCTTGTGTTAATATTTCATCAAGACAACTCGTTCAGCCTCCTCTTGTATTCCGATCACACCGAGGATTGCTCACCTTACAGATGGCAGAGGACAACAGAATAGACAACGTCCTTACTGTAACAATTACATGGAAATGAATTGTCAGCCTCTTGTTTAGCGTGGCTGAACAAAAGGCGGCTGACTGTCTCCAAAATGAAGGAGTCTGTCGTGCAAAGTAATTTAATCTGCAGCTAAATCTATTTCAATCTTCTTTAGAGCAAATCTACTTGTGGGCTTGAATCCTTTCACACAACAGCCTCATTCAAATTTGAACTCAAAGGTTAAAAGACAAAGTTTGGATTTATAAATGTTAAGAACGGTTCCCAAATTAACATCATGCAAACAGAAGACAACGAATTACTCAGCAGCTCCATGAAATGCAGTTTGCACCATTATGATCTGAAACTGTCGTAATATCATTAGAACCACAAGAGCAACTCATTAAAAAACAAATGGAAAGATCAATATGGCGCATTCATTTCCTGGAATCACATTGAAAATCGTGCTGAAGGTGGATTTTTTTTTTCTTTTTCCAACCACTGGCCATTAAAATATGGTAATGCATGCCGAGGAGACACGCATTAAATGGGTGATGGGATAGTGTTAATGGCAAGTTATAATGCCACATCCCCTCAGAGGATTTATAATCTTCCATGTAAAACAATTTAATCCTCTCTGTCAATTTAATCCTTCTGATATTATTAAAAACACCCATGATGACATGTAGATATTACATTTTTGCCTCACAGCCAATAACTTTAATTTACCTGGTGGGAGGGGAGTGTGTGTGTAAGCGTGCGCACGTGTATGTGTGTGTTTGTGTGCTGAGAGAAGGAGGGAACAAAAAAAAAGATGAGTGCTCTGAGAAATGACGGGGGAGTACAGAAGACGTTTTAGTGATGAAGAGGCCCCGAGGGGGGGATCGCTCTGAACTACCTGGGTACTTATATCACCACTTAGGGAATCAAACCGATGATCTTACACACACACGCTTTCCCACACACACGCACATATAGGATAAGATTAATGTATCAGCTTACATTCTACCAAGCTTGTTAAACCCATTGATGCTGGGATTGTGTGAAAACTGTGTTTTACTGGAAGTCAGGAGGAAACTTCCTCTGCTCATTGAGCAGAGAACAGCTCATTTGGAGACCAAGTTCTCCTCTTTCATAGTGTGTGAATGCCCAGCCTCCTTTTAAAAGCAGAGGGAGTTAGCAAGACGTATTATAACCAGAGTAGGACACAACTCAGCGGACTGCCTCAGTCTTGTAATTTATTAAAGGCAACGATGGTTTTTCAAAAAAAAAAGAAAGAAGAGAGAAAGTAGGACGTGATTTAATGTCTTAGGGGAGATTTTAAGCCACTCTTAAAGGCTTAGCCCTCCCCCATCTTACCTAATAATGGGCTGCCATTTGTCCAAAGTCATAGGCTAATGGTCAAATCACCATATGAATACAGCCAGTGTGGTGTGCAGCTTTAGCTGGGTTACAATTTTATCATCTCTCCAGTGTGAGGATCAATGAATGCACTGCTTAAATGCAGAGGTGGATGTCTCACTCGGAGGTTCCGCTAGTGGCCAGCAGGTGTCAGTGTCGCCCTCAAACCCGCCTGCACCCCGCCTGAGCAGGGGGGGGGGGGGAGGGGGGGATTGAACCTTCATCAGAGTACAGAGGGGAGCGGCCTGTGGTGGACCGGCCAGCCACAGCCGCACTGCATCAAACACAAGGTGGATAAATTGCTATTAATAAGCGGGAGCAGGCTCGGGTGGCCGGAGTGACGTGGCCTAGCGCTGGATTTATGGAGCCTCTGTCCAGCAAGAATCTCATAAATCATTAAAACGTAACTCATTTTTAACCACCAGAAAGTGTTGGATACTCAGGACATAAATCCGCCCCCCCACACACTGTGGCGAGTGAGTGAGAGTGTCGGCCGTGTGGATGTGTGTTGGGGGAGGCCAGAGCGGCCTGCTCGGACCTTAAAGTCATAAAGCCTCTCCTCCTGCCGCCTCCATCGGAGGTCACATTAAACCAGAGATACAGCGCGCCAAGGGCCGGGCAGTAAACGGAGAGCGGCGGTGACACCTGAAGTGAGTTTTATTATTCTCTCATTTTATATTATTAGCCTCCCATCTCCTGCTGGAGGTTATGTCACGCATACAAAAAACTTAACAGCTCCCGGGTGGACTTTGCCCTCTATTGCCAGTGGCTACAAGCAGCGCCGTTACACTTTAATCAGATTGTCTGAGTAATCTGGTTAATGATGGAGCTCAATGCACATAAAGTCAAACCTGGAGGAAGATACACAGAGAGCGCTGACACTCTACGATTGGTACATGCTATATTTGATCCTGCTGAGCAGAGATTGAAGTAGAAGGTCAGCTTGTTGCACGTGTCAGTGCTGCTCACACCCAATTCGGGGTTGCTTAGGGTTCAGTGTCTTGCACAGAGACTTCAACACAAGAAGAGGATGAGACGGGACGGATCGAAGAGCGGCAGTGGAGGTCAGAGGAAGACCTGCTTCACTGACTGAGCAGGCCAATATAACACCCCACGATGGTCTCTGAAAACGAGACCAGCTCTAGATCCACCTGTCCAAACTTTAAGTTACTGTGGTCTACACCGGCTCTCAAAAACATACAAAAGCTGGAGCCTTCAAAATAAAAGCGCTTGGCTGTGTTCCATGTCTGATCCAGCACCGTATTCAGTTTTTTTTTGGACATCCTGGAGCGTGTGACGCCTCAGGGCTCCCCCTCGCTTTGGTATTTTCTGAATATATCGGCTATAAATATTAAGGCTCGCTATTTAATCTGGCTTGGAGTGTTTTTGTTCAGCTAAACTATCCAACTGCACCCTCATGTTTAATGGCCAGATCACAATTTTGCAAAGATTTCCTCTGAAAGCTCTGCGAGGCTGTTGAGTTGAAGTACTCTGTATCTGATGATGTGAATATTCCTTTCAGCTTTGGAGGACAACTTCATTCACACAAATATTCCACAAAGTGCTTACATAGAATAACATTTTTAGCGCGGCATCGATCGCTGCCGTGAAAAACACACGTCGGCTGCGGAGCGGAGCGAGGTTGTTTTTGTTGCTCGCAGGAACCAAACTGAGGACAACAGCTGTTTCTCTCAGCATGCAAAGTAGCGACAAGAAAATGCCACTGTCAAAGACAGACTCGCACATCCATGCATTCACCATGGCAACAAGTTTCCTCTCATCCCCCAGGCCGACGACCTACTGCATGCTTGTGTGTATTGTTTTTTTTGGCTCGATTTAGTCTTGTTTGTGTGCAGTGTTCAAAAAAAAAAAAAATGGAGTCTGTGCTCTCTGTCAATTTTGTATGTCCACATTTCACTTTGAATCATATTAAAACGAACCTCCATGAAAGCTTTCTGCGCAGGAGGAGGAGGAGGAGGAGGAACCGAACGAGAGGGAGCGAAGATAAGCCTCTCTTGGAAATCAGCGCGTGAAAATACAGATTCCACGACTAAATGAGGAGACGCAAACAAGAATGAAAGAAAACAAGAGGAGAAACGGAAAGTTTTTGGAACACTTCGTGGCCGACGGAGTGAGCGAAAGAGACGCCGAGCACAAAAAACTGTCTGGAGGTGAAGAGACAAAGAGTATCGGGGCGAGAGAGGGAGAGCAATTAGTGGGAGATAAAAAGCGTGGCGGGGAGGGGACGACAACCTCTTATTACTCCAATTAATCCAATTTGAACTTAAAAAAAAAAAAAAACTCAACATGTCAGTGAAGCTGATCCCCCCCCCAACCCACAGCAGCAAGTGTTTGGGGGTCAGGAGTGGGCAGCCGGATCAGGCCTCCTGCCAGGCTGAGTAGAAAACAGCATGCTGGCATTTCGGCTGGGCGGGAGCAGTGCACGCCCTGTCAGCAGGCACATTAACACTAATCCAACATGACTTGTTGATATATTTCCACCGTGGTAATGATGTTAATAGCGGTGTTTTAATGCCCGCGTGAATGAATCAGTGGGAATATTAATGCTGCCCGCTGCCGACGGTGACGAGGGAGGAGCACATCAATATGTGATGAGGGGGCCCCGTGTGCATCCTGCTCAGTATCACCATGGAGATCCTGAACAACTCTCTCATCCGTTTCAGAGAGCCAATCATAAGTAACAGAAACTTTCTTGTTTCTTATTTGCTTCTGACTTTCTTATCATTTATTAAACTCTTTTTTGTTTTACAGCCTTAGAAAAAAAACACAACAAAAATTAGTTTCATGCCCAAACTAACAAGAAAATTAAAAACGCCGAAATACAAAAAACAAGAATAATCTAAAATGTTTTCCTTCTGTTACAGTAAAAAGAAATGTATTTTTTTTCTTAATTAAAAAAATGAGTTGCTAAAATAAATGAATAAAATGAAAGAAAGAAAACAAATTCAATAAGAACAAAAACTTGGAAAATCTAAAAAAATGAATAAAATAAGTTATAATAAAGATGAATAAAGTAACAGGCATGAGAGTTAAAGGAGGTTCAGTGGAGCTGAACAAAGATCAATAAGAAAAAATAGAGAAATGTGAGTGTTCCTCTAACTGGATGAGCAGATTGTAAAAAGGGTTGAAGTTCACTGTTTCTCGGTTAAATGATGAAATCCTTTCGTGGTGAAATAACCAGACAATCTGGTGGTCGGTGTGTAAGGTGAAATCAGAGTGTATGTCAGTGGCTGCTGATAAAGAGCAGGTTACAACCTGCAGATAACGGCCTCAGTCAGCAGCCTGTGGATGTGTGTGTGTGAGTGTGTGTGTCATTCATGGGGACGACTATTTTAGGACTCAGACCTTTGATGGACATGAAAGCATATTGCCGTGGCACCCTGCCACCAAGAAGTCCTTTCCTGACCCAATTAGTGTCTTGCCGCAGCCACAAGTGGGCGGAGCAAACGTCCGCGCTGGGCGTTAAGACGTGCGTCGCCAGCTAATTCTAAAGCTCCGACGTGTCCGTGGTCGCCGCAATATCGCGCCCTTTCACAAGTTTGATGCAGCTCGCCGTTATTTCAGATCCCACCTGTGGGAACGCGACACCTCGCGCTGCTAAATTGCAAGTTATTTTGGCTCTCGCTCGGGCTTCTCTGTCTCAGACAAGGAGCAGAAAAGCAATTTATTTCAGTTTGCAAACTGCAACTTCATTAGTCTTATCAACAGCAAGAGTTTCAAGATGTGTACGATTATGTTTGCATCCAAATGCGCACAATCAAAACAACATTTTCTCCACTAAACATGTTTTGAGTATTCCTGCAAATAATCAGCTGCAGTTATGATCAGATTGCTCCAGTCGGGGTTTTTTTCCTCCCTCCACTGGCAGTAATGGATTAAACCTGCGTGAGATAGCAAAGTGGAAACGATTGCTGCCCTCCGTGTGATCCAGCGAGTCTTCGCGCGGCCCCGTTTGACAGCTGTATTGTCTGGGAAAATGGCGAGAGGCACGGCTGCCGCGCGATCCCACGCCGCAGGAGCTCTTCAAGATCGGAAGTGCGGCTCGCTCAAACTCTCCCCCAAAACATCGACAATGAGCTGGTTCAGTCCCGTTGACATTCGGGGGCCGCGCCGCTGTTTTGGCGCCCCCGTTATCCTCGCTCCCCTCTGGTGACGACTCCCACTTCTGTCAGACACGAAGCTCGGCGCAGAGCAGCTGTTCAGGAAGTGTACCAACCGGCCCTCCATCCATCTTACACAACTGCTTCGAGTTCAGGTTGATTTGGGCTCCGACCGTTCAGCTGACTGGGTGGCAGATCACCAGTTCATTTAGGGGAGGGAGACCAATTACAAGGGGGGGGGGGGCATATTGGAAACCTGGAGACAGACACCCTCTGCAGCAGCCCTGACTGCAAAACACGAGTTAGGATACCAACAAAAATAGTTGATAGGAATATAAACAACGTGACATTATAAACAGAATGCTTAACATCATTCAAGAGTTTCCATCTTGAGACAACTTACAGTGTCTGTCCAAGAAGTAAGACGCTTCCTCCTCACCACAATCGTCACCGTGTCCAACACAATGATAAACAAACAACTGCTGATGTACACCCACGCCGAGTTCCCACCAGCCTGATGGTAACATGAGCAGTCCAGGTTCACGCCTGCCAAGAAGCCGAGTTACATGCGACACGACTCCGTCGTCTCGTTTTCCCCCCCTCTCTCCCCCCGCGCTGCCTCCTCGCTGTCGACTCAGGAGAGTTTGTTGTTGCCACTCACCTGACTGAACAAACACTCGGCGAGTTACGCCCCGCCAAGCCCTCGTGTCCCTCTCATGTCCCACTGCTCCGATTCGAGGTTTCCAAACACTGAGCTGAATGATCTCTCCAAAGTCACAGCAGGGGGACGTCAAGGAGGGCAAAAAGGCAGCGTTCACCTCACTCAGGGTACAAGCTCCTCACTGGAGGAAGAAAAAGCCCCAACACGGACATTTTTAACTTAGACGGAGGGAAACGCTTTCCAGAATCCCTCCATTGAAATACTTTAACTATTTTGAACGAGGTTTACCCTCCTTAACTTTTGCTAGCATAAGGACTTAACAGTGTAATTTACAAATAAGGAAATCATCGTCCCTTCTGCTTTCCTGCAGGAGTTGTTATCAGCTGCAGCCTGCAGATTCCGTTTCATTCTCACGAGGCCTAATCACACGACTTTGTAAACACGGCGACTTGAAATGGAGCAAAACACATGTGAAGTTTTAGCACACAGCAGGAACGCTGTGCTATATTTGGCCACAGATGAACCGCAAAAAACTGTTTGTTTTATTCTGCGACAGGGTGCAAAAAGGTCAACGTGGAATGGCTGGCTGGAAACCAAAAAAAACAAACAAAAAAAAGAGTTGATCAAAAAGCTAAAACATGAAATGAGGGATTTAACAAAAAATATGCCGGCTAATGTGCAGGACAAATAGCACAGAAGCTGCAAGCGCGAGGACGGAAAGTGAACGAGCAGACGAAGAAACCCAACAGATTACAAGCCAAAATCTTTCCTTCATGTGTTTGAGTAAAAAGCTGCATTGAGTGGGAACACACAAAAAGAGAAATAATAAAAAAATGACCATGATAAGCTACAGAAAGCCACAAAAAGTAACTATGAGCTAGAAAATCAAGCTGAAATCCAAAGGACACAGAGTGATGGATTGTTAACTTGGAGCACTTGGACGTTTCTCTCTGTGAATACTTGATACCATTAAACCTGGACTGCTTTGTGCTTGTTATTGATGGTAAAGTGCAAGTTATATTAGAGGAGTTCAAACACGAGTCAGTGTGGAAAAAAGCCTTTACAAACTCCCTCCGTGTGGCGCGAACCATTCAGCACAAAGTTAGCCGCGCACCTCCACCAGGAACTGAGGATGACTCATGGTGAAGGTTTTGTCCTCCACTGCAGATTAAAAGGGAGTTTTTGCACCTCTGAACTTGCTTCACTCACACACACCTACTGTCGTGTAAAAACTTCAAATACCACCAAAAATCAATTGAACTCACGTGTAACGAAAAGACCAACGGATGCAAAACAATGCCATTTGGCCGAGCAGCTACTTTACCTGCACGTGATGACTTATACATCCGTCTTTCCTCTTAAAGAAACTCAGGATGTTTTTTTCCCCACATGGACGATTACCAGCATTTTGAGTTTAATCGCTTTGACCACTATCTGGATAAGCTCTCGGCTTATTTTCGACTGCCTGAAAGGTTTGTTTTTCTTTTTCCTTCCTATATTCAAGTAATTCCTCTGATCAGGCATTAAGACACTTAATTACATAAGTGATTATACTAAACTGGAACTGTAAGCAGCTAATCGGAAATCTTAGCGACAATTGAGTGTGGACAGCCTGAGGGGAGCCAGTCACACCTGAAAGTTGGGCTTTAAAAACAACATAGAGGACGAGGAGTTATATTGGTTTAAGATTTGGCGTAGTCCTTGAGTGGACTTAAAGTATTCATGTGTACAGACACTCGCTGGCAGGCGGGGCTTGTAAAATAGCCGGAACTCTGCCACCGAGGACGCCGCCTTAATCACTCCGGAAGCTTCTTTACCTCAACGAGCGCTTTGTCATTCCAGGTGTGTGCGTCAGCTTCCCCGACAAAGCCGCAGCTTGACGCTCACGATTGCTTTTTGCCAAGTGATGCAGCAGAATCCCCGGGCCCCGCTGACATGTAATGACAAATGTGTGAACACTGGCCGGGGAACCAGCTGTGATTTCTGAAACATTGTCTGAAATGGTGGCGGCGGAGTGAGGGGGGGAGTGAGGGGGAGGGAGGGGGTGAGGGTGGGGGGGGCGCTAGAGAGTGCAAATTACAGCAGAGGCAATGGGCTGGAAAAAGAACAGCCTTGTTGATGACAACGCCGCGTGCTTCTGTGACAGAGACCCTCACTCCGGTATCCATCTTTTAACTCGTTTCGCGAAAAAAACACGGGCGGCCCCCGGAGGGGAAATGGCCCCCCCTCCCCTAAATGGTGCGACGCAGAACTGAAGATTTGAAGGGGGGTGGGGAGGCGTCTTGTAAATGTGTACGAGTGTCCCTTTTACCCAACAATCTCGTGCGGCAGCGGATCGGAATTGATGTAAATATTATCTCAAGGTGAACTGCGAGCTGTTGGCTCAGAGTGCGCGGCGCGCCTGTCCTGGCCAGTGAAGCTTCCCCGAACTTCCCGGGCCGCGCGCGCCTCGTTGTGCCGCATGCCGGGCGCGCAAACCTAAACAAGAAATCCATTCCTGACGCGTTAAAGTTGCTCGCCGGCATTTCTCACAAAATTAATGGGCCATGAGTGAATTATTGATGAGCGTTGATCAAGGAGAGAGCAGAAAATAGGTTACCTATAAGCTCACGCTCGCACAGTGACAAGCCTGAATATTTAATCAGAAGGGGTAAATAGGCATTTCATATGATGATTAGATTCCAGTCCTTTCCTGCTAATCGCTAATTTGAGAAATAAAATGAACTCCGTCGCTGCTATTGACTTGTGTTCCCTTCAATTCATGAGACCTCATTTGATTGCAGAGGCTCACTCAGCAGCGGCCTTATCTATCTTTCCTTTAACTCCTGCATCCCTCGCTCCCCTCCTCCCCCCCTCTTTGCTGTGGGCAGCGGTGGAGTAAGAGTGATGCGAGTGACCTTGGCCCAGTTCTGGAGGCTCCAGAGGAAGGCCGTGTCTCACAGCGATTCGTTCCTCCCCACCAATCCCGATTAGCAGGCGGGCAGCAGGCAAAGGACGGGAACTGTGAAGTGTCGCAGTGCAGAGAGGGCCATCAAGGAGGTGGAGCCGGATCCGTGGCCCAGGAGAGGCAGGGGGGGTGGAGGGGGGGGGGCGGGCTCTGGGGACGACAGCCTGCAGGGCCGAGCGTGTGCATGAAGAGGAGGAGGAGGAAGCTGGTTGATGAGGATAACGGTGGGATAGTTCAACAGCAGGTCAAGGAGGGCTGAACTAAACTCGGTGGGGAAGGAGATGAGAAGCCATAAAGGCCCCGGACGAGGTTACAATCCCGGCCGCGCCGCTGAAGGTTTTACTGCCCCTCAGAGCCGTCGCCGCTCACCGGGACGACACACCAACACATCCGCACTCATAAACTCATGCACACACTGTTGAGCAGCTCTCCAGCTAATACATACCGAGCATTTTTTTTTTTTGGTCCATTCAGGATATTTCCTGCACTCTGAAGGCCAGGACGTGCTCGAAAACTATCCAGCTCATAATAAATTTAGTTTCATCATGTAAAGTCATAAATGTTTATACCTCTTCTAATGGGCCACACATCCAAAGGGTGAAAAGCAGCACCTCGACGAGTGCTTGTGCCTGCTGAAGGGCCTCACTCAGCAGTACACATATTCAAAATAGGTGGAGAACTCAAAATCAAATAGCTCCTGAAAGTACGGCAACAGAATTTAGAAACACTGAAGTTGCACATTTGTGAAACAACTTTTGAGGACTGTGAAGTGACCATGAAATGTTCTGACTTGAAGGATGCAAAATACGCGTTAGCTGTCGCATCAAGCTAATAGCAAAGTTATGATTTTGATAAAACGACTGACCATCACGAGTCCTCTCCGAGCAAAATCAATCAACTTTTCCAGCGCTGTAAATTTGTTTATCTTTAATGCAAACACAAAGTTGCACAACCGCAGATTTGTGAGTTATCATCAAGCTGGAAACTGTTTAGTAGCTGCTAACTGCTAGCATGTAAGAAGCACTTGTCTTAGCTGATTAACCGTACAAAAAGCCCTAAAATCAATAAAACGGAAGAGGAAACAACTGAATAAAGGTCTGGCTGTGATCGGCGTGGATGCTGCAAAAAAAAATTAGTAAAGGTCTAGTTTGGAAAACGGACCAGATTTGTTTTTTCTGTCGACTTTTCATACCCAAGTTTATTTACCCTCCAAGTTTTTCCTTTGGAGAGTTAAAGTAAATAACTGCTTGTTGTTGTTCCAGCCTGAGGGGCAACATTATGCTCCGTCCTGCTCAACCTTCTCCACTCAGCCTTCCATCACGACACACACACACACGCACACACACACACACACATATATATATATATATATATATATATAAATATATATATATATATATATATAAACTGCATGTGTAATGTATACACACCAACACTCAGCAGATGGCTCACGCTATGACTGCCACCTTCCTCGGTGTCCTTGGCCTCCTCCTCACCCCCTCCCACCTCCTCTTCATAGAATCCATCCCTCTGCTGTAACTTCTTCCCTTTGATTCAAATCAATTTTGAGGCGCTTCATTTGCAAGACACACAGCCAGGTTTACCACACAGAAAGCTCTTCCAGTTCGCCCCCTCCACCTCCCTTCACCTCCCTCCCTCCACCTGCCTACCTGGAGCCCTGTCCGATTTGTTCTCCCACCTCCCCTTGCTCTCCCTCCCATTATACGCTCCTCTTACACGAGGCCCGGGCAATCGACCCCAGTGATAATCCAGTCTTTCATATTGGCAGATTAATATTGACTCAGAGCCCGGGCGCCGGCGCTCGGCCCGTCCTCCAGGTGCCGGAGCATGCAGAGTATGAGGGATGGAGCTTAATATACATTCTGCCGGCGCCTCCCGCCCCCGAAGAGCGGCGCGGGGAACGGCGTGGACGGAGAGGAAGTGGCTGTGGCTCCTCCATGCATGCATGCAACAACACACACCTTAAAAACAAGACGCCCCGCCCGGTATTAATGTATTCGCTTTTGCACAAAGCTGGACATACTTGTATTTCACGGCCCCGGGCTAAACTGCGTCCTGGGAAAAATGTAGCGGTGTAGCATAAACAAGGTCCGACTCGAATATTCTTTATCGCTTACTCACTTGGCCAAATATGTGCGCAGACTGCATCTACTTCCCAGCGAGGCAACCATGATGAACGCACACCGAGCCGTTCAGTTTCATGGTGATTAATGGAGAGCTGATGAGGGCTGAACCAATGATGTTCATTAAAAAGGAATCAGCGAGAGACGTGGAAATCAAACGCTCCCCAACACAAGATAAAGAAAAGAAGAAGAAGAAGAAGAAGAAGAGAAATAACAAGGGAATAGAGAATGAATGAAGAGTAAATGCTGTGACATTTGAATCCATAGGCATAGATTTATTGACTCACTCGCTAATGTAAAAGTGCTGATAAGAAAGAGCAACAATGGCGTGTCAAGATTAGCTGCCGGTGAATCTTCTGAAAGGGTAAGCTCATGACAAAGCCTTTTAATTCTCCGCCGCCAGCCGCCGGGAGCGTGACCTGCTCTTTTTTTTTCCGATAGACCGGCGACATCGGGAGAAACCGGCGCGTGACCCCGCCCTCCTTAGTTACTGTTGCTAGGACCAATGATCTCAGCATTCAAAGGTGTACAATGACCAGATCCTCATTCACGTCGTATCTTTTCCTCTCTTCATAACTTTAGTTAGACATAATGAAGACAGAGGTTGACTGTGGCTCTTCCTTATTCAGTGCTTGTGCGGAGTTTGCATGTTCTCTCATGGTTGTTCCTGTTTCTTCACGAGCTTTTTCACTCTAAACTTCTGCTTGACAACCTGCAGTGTAATTAACACACAGACTGGTTT
>JAUESE010000023.1:5277158-5289006 GCA_032274725.1 Malacoctenus triangulatus
AATTGGATTACAGAGCAGATGGAGGCAATAGGTGAATATTGTGCAGTTACGAGACGCTTGGAGCTGCTTCATGCGAGTTCTTTTCATGGTCTGTCTGTAAAACAGCCACTCACTACATCTGTAACTTCATTTTTGCACAAGCTTGAAATAAATTATGATAAAGTGCGACTGAAAGTTCAGGCAGTTACAGAGAGAAAATGGATCATTGTGGAGCTTCGAAGCTGCAAGAGTTAAAATCAGCCTGCAGATTTCTGGGTTTGTGAAGTGATGTTGAGTAACTGCGAAGCTACAAAGGTGAAGCCAAAACTTTATGACGAGACAAATCTACTTTTTGTTTTGTCAAAATCGTACAAAAGTTTTCAGATGAAAGTTAAATAATCAATTCGTTCTTGAGAGGAGAAACAAAGAAACACGCAGTGTGTGCGTGACGTCCAAAACTGGCAGTTTCTTATGTGTTACAGGTAATAAATATCTCGCATTCTCTCGCGTAGGAAGAGCTAAAATCTTAAATGTCACAGCACGTATCTAATTAGTGAGCACTGTGTGGCCTTTGTTCCTGCTGGCCTCTGCCTGACCCTCCTCCAACCACCCAGCGCGAGGGGAAAGCACAACGTGGAGCGTTTTACGACCTGACAATCACATTCCCCCACCTGTCCTCGGGATTTATCACCGGCGAGCCGAGGTGCAGGACGGTATAAATCTGACAGCAATGTGACCATAAAGCTCAAACAGAGTTGAGTTTACCAACCTCCCGGTCATTACACCTCTGCCACTCCGAAATAATACCAACAATAACACCGCGACAAGCATCAGAGACGGGGATGGGGGGGGGGTTAGACAGTGATGTGCGATTATGTTTGGCACCGTGTTATTTCGCCACTGAATGTACAGTTGCAGCTTTGAACCGTCGGTACTGTGGAGTCGCTGCTGGAGGATTTGTACAGTGGATAATGCGTCTGGATGGGCGACGCTGTGATTGTACACAGCTGCACGGCGACGTCTCCCCGTCAAAGGCTTCAGTTTCTTTCTCTTTTGGAAATTGTCACACCGATCCGCAGCGATGATTCATCGTCGGGAGAGAAAACGGCGTTCTGCTGTGACATGAGAGACGCGATCGGTGAGGAAAGACAACAACAAACAACGAGGGGGGGAAAAAAGATGGGCTGAAGAGACGTCTGACGACGGAGGGGCCGGTCGCGCCGACAGCCCAGATATCCCCCACATGAAGTTCAGCCTCCACGCTGAGGCGCGCTGGCTTTCTGCACGAGCGCTGCAGAGCATCATGAAATTATGAGCCTTCGCAGCTCCATCTGTATTTGGAGTGGCTTTTAGGCATCAAGCATTTTGGTTGATGCCTTTTTCACCCAGTGATGAGAGATGAGTGGCTGTTTTACTGCAGCTTAAAGACAGCCGAGGTGGAATCAGGCGTCTCATGAAATGAGGAGAGAAGAAAAAAAAAATTCTTGCAGCACAAACTAAAAAAAAAACCCCCACAGTTGCCACCCAAAACTTACCTAACGCACCATAACGGGGTAATTTACAGCCCTACTGTTATTTGTCGAAAGGAACAGCTGCAGCTATTAAAGCTGCTGGCTGCATATGAAGACATTTAACAACTTTGGGAGGAAAACTGAACTCAAATTATAAGGAGGAGCCAAAAAAGAATAAAAACAAACATCTGCCAATCTCCAAGCTGCTGAACAATTATTACATTAAAAGTTCGGTCTCTTCTCACTGGACTGTGTCTTGCTCTGAGAACTAAACCTGCAGGCTGACGTCTCCTGCACGCTGATGACTTGAACTTTGTGTGGCACTGCAGCACTCGGGGATCGCTGTTGCTCAATGTTCAGGCGCGAACAAGAACATACTTAAGGTAATGATCCATCGGCTGTGTGTTTCAAATGAAGAAGTAGATTATATGTGAAAGCTTGCCCACCACATTGACTTTGTAATGAGCATATTTGTTTGCATGCATGCGTGAATTCGAGCCAGCGCGCCGCTGCTGCTGGAGTGTGCGCGCCGCGTGTAATGCGGGGCAGCGTGCAGTGTCGCCAGCTTGTGGAGGAGGGGGGTTAATGAGCCAATCACACGGCTCCGGGGAAGCTATCAAGGGCTCAGATGAGGCCGCTGGTCATTCAGTCCTCCTGCTTCTCCCTTTTTAGTTCCCCCCCGCCCCCCCCACCCAAACTGGCGTCCACTCCTCGCCCGTGCCTCCCTTCTCCTCTCCCGCCTTTTTGAACGGACTCCATCCTTCGCCCCATCTCTCACACTCCCCACAGATTAGCGTTAACGAGGATATTAGCCACGGCAGTAAACACGGTCCCTTTTCTGCGATCCATTTGGCCCGCCCGGTTGCCGAGGCGAACACTGCGAGCCAGTTTACAAAGAGCAGAGTGTGTGTGTGTGTGTGTGAAGGAGTGACGAGCTGGAGGAGACAAAGGCGGAGGAGACAGTGCCACTGAGAGGAGTCAGATCACGCTGGCACCAGTTCGCGGTGGAGGTCATGTAATTTCAGCCATCTGACTGGAGGAAAGAAAGAGCCTCTAATCAAAGCCAGCACTCAGCTGCTTTGCCAGCCAGAGGAAATCTACTCCCGAGTTATTTGGGGCTCTTCCACCGTGACCCAACACTCTCCGCAATATCTCCTGACCTGAAACACGAAACCCTCATCTGAATTTTTTGTTTATTCCAAAAGTTCGCCGTTCTCCGGAGAAGAATCGACCAATTTCCGTACATTTCCCAGGCGACGAGCCGAGGTGGGGTTTTCGCGAGTCACCTTTGTACTTCCCACCTGGGAAGCTCACTCTCCTCCACTCACACACAGACGAGGGTGTTGTTGGTGTGCAGCTCAACCTCGAGGGGAGGTCGCTTTGATAGAGGGGTTTATGTCCCTCCCAAAGGAGCCTGAAGCGGCGCTCGGAAAACAACCACAAATCAATACCGCACACATCTGTCTGAGAGTGATTAAATTCTCCCCTGCTCCTGACATCACCGGGCCCGCAAACACCAGCACCTTTGAATGTACATGCGCACACAAATTCTTGCCTGGACGGTGTAAAAAATTTGGCAGAAGAACTTCCGAGGCTTTAGAAAAAAAAAAAAAAGGCGTCTAGGTATAAAAGTCTGTGAATGTGACCTCAAAACCAACAACTTCACACTGAAACAGAAACTCACGCCGCTCCTTTCACTCGGCACCCGGCGCGAGGCTTCGAGTGACGAGCGGGACCGTCGCTCCCTCCAGGTATGTGGAACTTGACTGCAATTTTAAAGGGGGACAAAGAGACAGAGACTGACCTAAATAGATGGAAGTGTGCGTTGCTCTTTTTTTTTTGGACACAATGGGCCTCGGCAGCAGCAGAGGCACCTGAGGACATGCGGCGAAGAGAGAATTCATCAAAAAGCAATCATCAGAGCTAGGTGGCGACTGATCTAGCGTGGCATCCATTCATTATGTAAATCTCGCAACCTAGCTTTCTTTATCATCAAAGACCCTCATTCTGAAAAATTAGCCATTCTCCATCTGTGGGAAAAACAACAGAACACTAAAACTGGACTGTTGCTATGGAAACTATGTGGGAGAAACCATTTTAGGGAGAGCAGGCGGCAGGGGTGCGTGTGTGTGTGTGTGTGAGTATATGTGTGTGTGCGCGCTGTCAGGCAGGTGCATGAAGAGAGGCGCTCCAGCTATCAACAGGTGTACTGGCAGCAGCAATAACCGGGCCCCGACTGGAAACCGGTAAATTAGATTTAGGATGCCGTGACATCGGACAGTGGATTAGTCTGGCAATATGATGCCGCGTGTGTCAACCAAGATTGAGCATCAAAGTGGAGGTGCTGCACTTATTGTCGGCGCCGCAGATGGACCTCATTATTAGCAGATTAGTCCGCGGCGGCGCCGAAATAAATCCCCGTCCATTGATGTCTATCGCCGCCGCCGCAGAGCTGCAGGAACTCGGTGTCATAAAAGGCAAATGAGGGATTCCTTCTCCAGTTATAGCTAAAATAATACAGCGCCGCATGAATATTGCAAAATATATGTCTAAAAAAAATACACCCCCCCCCCCCCACCCTAAAGCCAGAGCATCACGCATACTTTCAGCCAAGTGGAGCTAACATGGACTTGATAAAAGATTCAAAGGAGCGAAAAAGGGAGACTACCTTCAAGGGCACGTCTCACCCTGAACGATCATTTACATTCATGAATCAATAATCCTCGTCGGATGAAAGGGAGAGATAAAGGGGTTGTCTCATCTTTGGGGTCATTTCGGTGTTGGGGGACCTCATTTTCATTACTCGGGAGGAAAACGCTCCGAGAGCGCCGGAAACCTCCGCTCGCCCGAGCATTGGTCATCTGTGATGGCGCCCCGGCTGTTCATTTAGGGATTTATGAGAGCGCGTTATTCCCCCCCCCCGACTCCTCCTTCCTCCCCGTCACACATAACTTAACAAGGTCCGACAGCAAACAGTGTTTCTCATGCATCTAAGGTGTCCGCGTCTGGAATGTAAAATGCGATTTGCAACTCCGGCCTCTGTATTTTCATTATCTGTTAGGAAAGCGCGAAACGCAGCGAGTGGAGGGATCAAAGTCTGGCAAAGCAGTTTGTCTTCGGCTGTAAATTGGGTTAACGTAAGACGAGGTGAGAGGCAATCTCATCCTGGATTTCGTCTCCGGCAATGAGAGATGATCATAACAGGGAGTTCCTCTCATGTAAGCCGCGCGCTGACTGACAAGAACACATGCAGACGCCGGCATGGACGTGCATACATATCGCGAATTAGAACGAGAAATGATCACATTCAGCCTCGCAGACCGGATTTCTTTTTTCTCCATCATATACGGAGAAAAAAGGAGTGAAGCTAATGAGGCATTAATCCAAATGCACACGCACGGCTGTTATGGAGAACGTTTATCACAGTTGTGATCTCGTGGCACTTCATGATTCAATCCCAGCTGCGCGCCGGCAACAAAAGCAGCGCCGCAAAAGGGGGCGGGGCTTCAAACGTGGGCTCGCCGTCGTTCACCAGAACACAAAACTGCGAGCACGAAGGAATCAAACCTTCCAATCAAACTCCACTCGGCGTCTCACCTGAGCCGCAGGAGCCAAACCTTCACTTTTCTGAAGCGCCGTGCGTGTTCAATATTCTGCACAAGGACATTCGGTGATGAAATATTTACCAACATTTAGCCGCCCGCCATCGAGCGTGATAAAATTTTACCACCGTGATGAGTGGAGACGATTCCAGGTGTCTGAGTTTCCCCCTTTGTGAAAGTCAACGCCTGCGTCGTGTGGTTTCAAGCAGCTGCTACTCCAACATTTAAGATCTGATCAAGAGTTTGAGTGAGACTCGTCCCGTTCCCACGTCGGACACGCAATCAATCACAGAGAAAAAAAACGCACGGCCTTCAAAATAAAAGAGCTGGGTAGTGCAACTCCAGAGGATGGAAGAGCGAAAATATACAAACATCATGAATAAATGAAACAAAAACAAACAAGCATTTCATCAAAGCTCAATAAAAATCATGAATGAATGCTTAATTTATTCACGTCTGGCTGTATTGTTGCTGCAGGAGAGCGCAACCTGAGAGGAGAAATTATTTGGCCATCGGCGTGTGCTCAGATCAATTCAGCCAACGCGCCACAGTATTTTGTGAGCACTCGAAGCTGCTTCCCGCCTCCAGGAGGCATCTTCGCCATAGCAACAGATACGGAGGCTAATGGTTACCATAGCGTTCGGAGCAGTTTGCTCGAACAAACAGATGAAATAAAAATGCGACTTAAAATAAACATATTTGCGCCGGTCGTCGGAACGACTCTGCAGGTAGTTAAGCAGCGCTGGAAATGTTGCGACCGCTGTGCCGAGGAACGCGGTGGCATCATCAAAATACTCAGAAAAAACCCCCGATTAACAGAAGAGAACACAATCGCCTGTTTCCACTCGAACACGTCACGATGCCCTCAGCTACGAAGCTGCGGTTTATCTGTCAGTGTTCACACCTTCATTATAAATCACTCTGATGTGAAATTACTTCGAAGAACCTCCAGATTTTTTTATTTCAATATTCCTCCTGATTTACGTGCCACGCAGCAGCTTCGGGAGCGTAATCCAGCAACCACCTGGGAGCTCCGTTTGATCAGGAAGGATAAAGATGGAGGAAGGGAGGAAGGGGAGGGAGGGAGGCACCGTTTTGGGGGGGGCGGGGGAGTGCGGTGTACTTCAGATGATTGGGTGAAAAAGACAACGAAAAGGGGGCCCGTGTGCACATGCTTGTGTGTGTAAGTGGTACAGATGAGCAATTGATTGGGCGTCGTGCTCCCGTCACCTGCTGGAGCACCTGTCACACACAATGGACGGAAGGCAGCCGAGTGGAAGTACCTGCGCGCGTACCTGAGCACCGAACACTGCGGCCTTTCAACTCCGTGTGGGAGTTAACAGCTCGCTCCTCGCGGTCCCTCGCAGTCGCAGCGCCGTCGCCTCTCCTCGGACGCCTCCACGCGAGGGGGGGGGAGTGGCGCACCTGCGTGCGGAGGCGGCGACACAATCCGTCGACGTCCTGGTCAGTCCGGATGGATTCCCAGTGAGTTCACTGCACATTGTCTCTTTTTTAGTTCTGAAATAACAGCACAAAAATATCCGCCTAAGTGTTGCACTTAAAGCAGTCCTTGTGAAGAATGGCTCCCTTCTGAGTATTAAATAATTGCTCCCTTAATGTGTAAATGACAGATTAATTTTGCAGCTGCAGGTCCAAGTGGAGCTAAGCTTAAAGGCATAGAAAACCCATTTAGTTAATCAGCTAATATACCATAGGAGACCGAGTCCTACATGAACACGCGACCGTCAGCAGAACCAAACAGCTCCTTTCTCTGCTGCCGTTGTGTTTTTCTTTTGTTTGGGAAAAAAAGGGACCCAGGTGGATCAAAATGGACAGCTGAAGGACCACCCGGATCGATGAGAGAGACCCTGAGCAGGCCGACGGCCAATCACAGAACAACATCCGATTCTAACTCCTAAACTTCCTTCTTAAAAAGCGTTTTTCCCATTAAAATTTTTAGTCTCAGGTTTTCTTGTTTGGACTCATCCAAGAAACGAGAAATTCATCCCATCCTGTTTCGTTTAGTCTCGGATCCCTTTGGCTCCAACATCAGTCGTCGCTTAAAGTCCACCTAATTTTTACTGGCTTCAGTCGGTTTCGGATTTAAATCACCCGCGCTCGTCTTTAAACGTTTTCCCAATCGGGCGGCTTTTAGCCCTCGAATGTTTTATTTTGCTTGATGGTGTTTTCTTCTGATGGCTGCTTTGTGGCGTCCTATTCCGGTCCAGCCTCAGCCCGCAGCGCTGCCAGCACACTGTTCAGTGATCAGTGTGATCTGGTGGAGGATATCATGGCTGTGAGCACAGAGCTCCTGGTTGGATATCGAGCTGAGCCAGAACACATTGCGAACGTTTCCGTGGGATCTGTTGTGAAAAGACTCCGGCTTGCTCATATCGGCTTTGATGGCACTCCAACTCGCACTTTCATGCAGAGAAAAGAAAAAACAACCAATAAAGAATACAAGTGATGGATCTGAAATAATTACGGACGAATCACAGTCCGACACTCGTTAACAAGGCGTTTTTTTTAGATTTGCGACAATGTTTTTCTCTCAGTTTGAGGTCAGACACTTTCGCTGTATCCTCTTTCAAAGCTGCATCTGTTTGTCGAGCTTTCCAGGCTGCACACTGTCAAACTTTTCTTGAAGTTAACTGCTGTCTCAGCTACAAAGATGGCCTAAATATAAAAATACGCATGCGACGAGTTCACCAGGCAACATGTTTGGGTGAGATCACTTCCTGGTGCAACCTTGCATCTTCTCCCGAGCGTCCCAGGTGAGTGACAGTACAAGGGGGAGCGCGTGACGCGTACACTGATACCGACACGGCTCGCGTGGCCACGGAGCTCATAGGTTTAAACGACTCCTCCGACGTAAACAACCGCCCAGAAAAACACAACAACAAACTGCTGCGTAAAAGTTTCAGACAGGTGTGGGAAAATTTTGACTTTTTCTTCGAGCAGCGGCACCACGGAGGCGTCTGTCGGACTTCAGAGTGCAGCAGAAGAAAAAAACACCATCCAGAAAGAAGAACAAAGAGTCCTGGAAGTGATGATAGGGACCGAACGGAGCCGCGATCCCGAAAGTACACCGAGAAACACTCGAATCTCAGCCAGCACGTATCCACAGAAACCCCATTAGCTATTTTGAAGTGACACTTTTTGGCCTCTAAGTACAACAAAAAATAATAAAAACAAGAATAATAAATAGTTACCCTTTCGCCACAAGACAGAAAGTTTGGAAAATGTGCCTTAATTTGCATTCCCTCCGTCGTTGCCTCAACATTTTCTACCTGCGTTTATCCACAAGTAAGAGTTCGAGAATTAGAGGCAGAAAAATATGACGGAAACCCGATTGTGCCACTTTGTCTCATTGTGAAATGTCAAGAAAGACAAAGCTTAAAGAAGCACCTTTATTCTAACAACTGAGAGAATCTTCTGAAGGGGTCACGCTGGAGAAAAACAATGTTGGATATTAGTTTAAAACAGGGAGAATATTCAGTCGGAGGCTCACCATCCTCTCTGATGGGGAGGCCAGTCGGTCCGGTTTAATTGGATTTACTTTCACCGTCTGTGAAATGTGACAAACCCGTTAGATTTAGTTACGCCTGCCTGAGCCTAATAACATGGACTGAGCTCGTTTATAGAGACCTCGATCACCAAAGGACATCAGGAAAACGAGAGAGTAAAAAGACAAAAAAAAAACAAACAACATCTCTGATAAAATCAGTGGAAAATGTTAAAGAAAACTAATATCAAGGAGCTGAATTTGTTCAGAAGGTCTGAAAAGGTTAATATGGTTTAATGTAAAGATGAATCGATTTCTGGCAGGAAATGGTCAACAATCCTACATTTATATCAATAAAAAGCTACAATAAAATACCACAAACTGAAAACTTTTCTTCCTATCGACCTAAAAACCTCCCTAACTTTATTTTTTTTAATCTTTCTATACTTACTTTGGACTCTAGAAGGTCCTAGGAAAGTCAAACACTTATAGTGAGATATGTATCTTAACTCATTCACCTCCCCATAAAACAAAGGTGTGTGTTTTTTTAAAAGAACTGAAGAGACAATTGGATGAAGGAGTGAGGATGCGGCTCCAAGAATCAAATCAAATCTATTTATAAGACCGAGTTATACAATTATTATACATGAAGTGAAGCCACGCGGTGCACGTGAATTGTAACCAACCCTCGGCGCCTGCAGGTAAAATACATATCTGCAGCACCGCAGGCGAGCAACGGCGTCCGTATTCCGGCGTGATTAACAATAACCTGACCTCCGACCTCGCCGCGTTTATTACGATGCCGCGCACGGACGGAAAACGTGGCGGAGTCTTTAAAAATAAACCGCGCGCCTCCATTTTCCTCCCGCTTCGTGGGCCTCCTCGCGCTGGGGACGCGTCTTTAAAGCAGCCAAGCTACTTGTTATTCCTCAGCACCGTTTGCGTCGGTCTTTGAGTCGAGAGCAGGTAAAAAGTGACGCTTCCTCATCGGGTTTCTTTATTTCAGAGGCCTGCACATTCAGCAGCATAATAAAGAGAGAAAAGATATGAATTTTTTTCCCCTATCGAACCTTTTTGTTAATCAAAACCTTTGAAGCAGGTAAAATAATTCATCGTGTCACATGACAGACGGCTTCCTTTGTATATTTAGGGTTACCCTGCAGCTTGTACTCGGCACTCTGAGATATCGTCAAATACTTCCTCCGTTCGGAGAGAGAGGGCGAGAGAAATCGCAGGGAGACAGAAGTTTAGGTTGAACGGGGAGAAGCTGATGATTTAAGCCGAAGCAGAAAACACTGCAGCCGGATCGGAGGGTAGATTAAAGCCGCGCCAGCAGTGGGGAGATAATGCGTTTCATATCAGCCTCTCTAGATTAGTATTAATAATACATATTCTGGAAAATAACTTTTCATTTAATCTTTCATTGCCACCAGCATTTTCCTTCAGCCCAAATGTAATAGCCCGCCACTTCTGTGGGCAGCCAGTGAGGCAGAGCCCTGGTAATGCTATCACCTATATGGTCTACCCTAAAAAAGATCTATAATTCATACAACACTACAGCGGATAATCACACCTGTTCACATACTGGAGCCGTAATTGCTCTCAGAATTATTTATATCCATTCACTTTAGTGCTGACGCTTGTAGGTGTGAGCTAATGTACTGTACCAGTCTGCCATCAAGGGTGCTGCCGGTCACCCTCCCCCCCCCCTCCTTCTCCCCCCGTCAAAAAAAAATACATTCACACACACGCGCAGCTTCCTGTGTTGTGCATTTATTGATGTTTGCGTGTTTCCTTGCAGCTCTGAACTAAAATCTCATCCAGCTTGGAAACTCTTACAGAGACGCTCGCTATATATAAAGTTAGCTCTGGATGTTACTTTTTTCTTTCTATGCACATTTCCCAAGGCTTTATCTCACACTGTACTCGAGTAAATGGGATTATTCAGGCAGTGAATATTACACACAAACACAAGAGCAAGAGTTCGGCACCGGCTCTCGTTCATGACATGTCTGTTCGTGACCTTCACTTTACAGTAAGATAATTATCCTGATACACACTTGTACAGAACATTGGTCCTGCAAGTGTAATCAACTACCTGATGACCTTCATCTTTTGTCTGTATCACAGGACACAGAAAAGATTTTCTCACAATACGTCTTTATATTCATGGATTATGCAAAAATTTCACTGAATTCATTTCTTTTCTGCAAGAATATAGGCTTTTTTCTTTCTACTGTAAGTCTCATAAGATCTACTGTCTTCTGTTTCTCTGCCAAACAGCATCAAAATCCAACCAAGGAAACGTTGTTGGCTTGTTGACTTCCCTCCGACGTCCTCAGAGTCTCACCTCGCTTTCACACCGGAAGTTTCTGTCACCGCCTCCCCGGCTGACACTCTGAACCTGGAGTTACTTTCCTGTGAGCGTGCCGTGTGAAGCCACCACATCCTGCTGTGGATTCTCAATGTTTTTCTTCCTTTCCTTCCAGAAAGTGACCGCCACAGTGATGCTGGATACTAACTAGTTATCAAATTCTGCAGCTTATTTCCCCCCCGGCTTCTTAAATAGTGACTGATTTGAAAGAATCCTTTTGTAATCACAAAAAAGCGTAATTTTAAAGCGAGGAGTGATTTTTTTTTATTCATCACTTCACAGCTGCAGTCGACAAACCCATGAATAAGTCCTTTTATGGGTCCACTCACACTGGGAGACAAAAAGGTTCGGTCTAGATGACAGGAGGTCGGGCGTCACTTTGGGAGAAACCTTCACCTTCCAACAGCAGCGCGAGAATAACCGGCGCGCAATAAGCGTCCTGTAAAATTATTAGTTAACCTTGTGGACGCAGTTCTTGGCTCCGCGTTGGAGATAAATCTCTTCAGCACCACTTTGTATGAAGGCGTTTTGCCCCCGCAACATGATTTATATTTATACAGGTCCACACGTGCACCGAAGCACAACCCCTCGGGGGCCAGGACCCCCCCCCCAACCACCCCCCTCTCCTTACAGACGGACTCCCGAGTGTCCCCACTTCCAGGGGGGTCGCGCAGACGGCGAGCGGCTCTGTGAAGTCAGCAGTTTAGTGTCAGATCAAATAATTGGATTCTCTTTTGTCAGCAGAATACGCGGGTCCCCCACACTCAGCACATCCCAGAAGCCAGAGGAAGGGGACAGAGAAGGGGGGGTGGAGGGGGTGGGGGTGGGGGGTGGTGGGCGGCGGGGAGGGGGTGTGAATAAAATTTCTCTGTGCGCC
>JAUESE010000023.1:5326657-5337135 GCA_032274725.1 Malacoctenus triangulatus
CAATAGGTTTCCCTGACAGAAATACCCCCCACCCTCCCCCCTCCTCCCCCCTCCTCCCCTCCATCCCCCCATCACTGGAGCATAGACGCTGCAGCCCTCTCCGGGTCTATAAATGCTTCAAGTCTTGGGAGACATACTTAACGGAAAGTGGGATAACTAGGTGAGGATGCATGAGGAAATTGGAATGTGGATGGGCTGCGATATAACATGTCGGAAAAGTCAATTTCCCAATAAGCACAAAAGATACAATTCCTCCCCAGAAGCAGATCTACTCAGTCAGACCTTCCCTCCACGCGATCGGGATTAACCACCGAACGGTTCAGCCGGAAGTGGCATTAACAGTCTCCCCAGGACTCGGCCTTCCCCTGCAATCAAGGTATTCGGGCGTTCTGGCACCGCTGGTTTTGGAGAGATTGGTATTCAGTGCATTAGCGCGCCGTAATTGCACAGACATTGGCAAACATTCCAGCTAATTAGCGAGATATTCGATGTAAATGCACTTATTAATCCAAGGCGTTTCGCGTCCCTTTGTGGTCCGCTGCCCCAAGGACTCTCTCCTGCCTCCACTATTAACAACACAAGCATGACCGCGGGCGCCGCCAAGTATCCAACAGGCTTAGCCATGCCCAACTAGTTAGCTGGCTGCATCATCAGAGGCGACTGCCACTGCAATTTGCGGGATTTTGTGAGGACAACAGTTCAGAGAAGGGGAGGTGTCATTTGTAGTGAGCTGCCTGTAGGGTGTGGGCAGCCAGATGGCATATAGGGATCTATAGGAGGCTGTTTGTGAGGCAGACACCAGAGAAATACGTCAGATAGCGGAAAAGGACACATGAAAGGCAGGAGAATGAGAGAGGGAAGGCAGAGGGAGAGCAGGAGATAAGAGGGGGAGCGCCCAGGAGAGCATGACTCAAATGAAGCGATAGGAGAAAAATGAAGAGCTGAAAGGATGCAGCCAGGAGAACAAGAAAGCAATGAGGAAAGGAGTGATAGAGAAGGTGGCAGCCACAGTCTCACAGCTACAAAAAATAAAAACCTGCTGATCCTTATTTACAAATCCTTCCGTTTTGTCAGCTTACTGGAGGGAAACAAATGTATACCTGAAGACCGTCCATTAATCACGGTGGAATCACAATTTTCAATTCATGCTTGATCCGTCCGTACATGACTCTGTTAGCGGAGCATTACGAGGAAGATTCATGCCCTCCCAACAAGCCCATCAATCTTTGGTCTAATCCAGTATTTCCCTGTCCTGGTTGAGGGGGAACCGAGCGCGGCTCTGCATGATTTGAACGCGCGTGGCTCCTCCACTAAAAACCTCCACGAGCTAAAACGAGGCCTGGAGAAGTCGAGCGCAGCTGCTGGATTAGAATCAAGAGTACTGACGCAGAAAAACGTGTTAAAATGCAAGACAATGGCCTCCCTGTGACCAGGAACCAAAAAAGCTCCATCAGCTTCAACTTGTGACACTTGTGTGTTCACACTTGTCAGCTTTGTTTTGATTCGACTGAACCGCGGTGCCGTTTGTTGGAAAGTGTGAAGTGGGCCGAGGCCATTTAAAAACATGTCTCGCTGGGCTCCCAAAAAAAAACCAAAGTTTGACAGAGCCCTGAACGCAGCGCGAACCCACGACCTCTCGTCAGACCAAACGCGGGACGCGGCCAGCTTCAGACGATCGCGATTGTAACCGAAGAAAACAACACAATCAAAGGATTTCTGCCTCTGATTCAACATTTGATGAGCTCCTGGTGAGCTCTCAGCTGGTGGGAAAAAAAAGCCACCACAATAATCTATCATATACGTTCACGCATTAACATTCAGCACAGACCATTGTTATGGAAATGAGGTGGTAGAAGTCACCGCGCAGCAGCTTTGCAGTATGTTTTGTTTACATCTTTGAGTCTGATGTTAAAAATAACAGTAAGGGAAGGCAAACGGATGGGATAATACAAGTTTAAACTGAGCTTCTGAAGCGTTCGGGAGCACTATTTTTCACAACAATTCATCCAGCGGACGAAGAGTAAAGCTCAGTTGATGTAAGAGTTAAAGTTCTATTACACTAAAAAGCAGACGGACCTTTTCGGACCGATAAGGCCGCGCTGTGCAGGTGTTGCTCCGTCTACCAACCTCAATTCAAGACGCTCAGTTTTGAAAGTTGATTATATGAAAGAAAACTTGCTCAGATGCTTTTTTTTTTCTATCTGATTCCCCGTCTTGTAAACAGCGTCTCGTTAAAGAAAACAGATATCTGCGGCTCGATACGAGACATATTTTCTTGGCTGATTGTTTAGCATTTACACAGAACCTTGGCAACGCGACGCAGTTGCAGGAATTTTTTTTTATTTTTCGTGTCTTCTCTCACACATTTGTTTAGAAAATCACCACTCTCACATTCAACAGTAGATTAAATATTGATGTCAAGATGGATTCTTTTTGGCAGGGAAGTGTTTACGTTGCACGAGGAACGCTCTTAATGAGAAAATATAGGATGCCTCTGACAGCCTGCGCAACAGTTTGGAGCTGCAACAGAAAAATAGCTTGTTTTTTTTTTGTTTTTTTGGGGGGAATGATGTGTTTGTTAAAAAAATTCCCGTCTGTGGTGAAACATCCTGAGTGTGGAGACAGCGATGAGTCCGACTGTGTTCCTGACAAGTTTACACTCAACTCAGGTCAGAGGAGGAGCTTGTTTACAGACAGGAAGTCACTGGAGTTTTTTTTTTTTTTGGGAGCTATGAAATTTATAAACAGGAACCATGCTGCTGCCAAACCGGCAGCCAAGAAAGCTTTAAACGCAAATTGAAAAGTCAGCTGCTTAGCGAGGAAATTCACGCTTTGTTTTTTCCGATGAAGTCGTCTGGCAGTGTGTTTTTTAAGCCAGGATGGTCCAAAAAGAAAGAAAAAAATAAAACGGAGGGTTTTTCTAATCATTAAAGCAGCGTTCACAGTCATCAGCAGTGAGTGAGTGGGGGTGTGGGGGGGAGGGGGTGTCCTGGTGCACCTACCTGACCAGTGTCCAGTGGTGGCCCCGGAGCGGTCGGTGCAGGTGTTACTGATGGGCAGGAAGACGGTCTCCCAGCCACCGGGGGCGTAGCGCCAGTTGTGGGACTCCAGGATGAGCGTGCGCTGGGTGCCGTAGGCGATCATGAAGCAGTAGACGACATGGTGGAGCTGGCAGCCGTAACCGCAGCCCTTATTGATGTTACACACCAGCTTTCTCGCCTTACTGCAGTCTGGGGGGTTCTGGGGGGGGGAAGAGGAGGAGGAGAAGGAGGGAATGTTTCAACATTTTTTTTATTACTTGACCTTCGCCTGGTACCTCTCAAACAGCCGCTCTCGGACTTGTAATAACACATGGCTGATATTGTTCTCTTTGTTTTTCCTTTGCCTCCACTCCAATTTCATGTTGCCTGCTCACTCTTCTTCCACCGTTTGTTTGTTCTCTCGACGACTGCAATTTTTTTTTCAGGCTATTTTTGATCTTTTATTCTGTTTCCACATTTTGCTTAAAATTAGCCAGAAGAACGGACGATTTCGTGTTCAGTAATTACTTGGTGTTTTTTCCTTCATTCCTCACTCTTGATAAAAAATGTGAACAAGCCACATTGTTGAATTTTGTGTTATCTTTCTTTAAAGGCTGCTCAGGATAATGTGTTAAGTGGATGTATGCACAGGAGTGCACATTACTGTTTAGCTGAATACGTCCCTTAATGAGTGCTTGATAAAATATCGTCCACAAACTGCTGTTTCAGGAAGTTACTGAGTTCTGAGCAGAAACTATTAAGTGAAGGAGAAACTCGGGTCTTTTTTTGCTGAATGAAAAATACTCTGACTAATCCCTTAATATCTCCGTTCAATCTCTCTTGCTGCGACTGCTTTTAACCCTTTTTTCTCATGGTCACTCTCATGGTCCTCTTCTTATCTCTCTCTCTCTCTCCATCCTCTCTCTCTCCTGTTTTTTTCAGTTTTACACCTTCTCTCACGTTACCTCTCGACAAAACAATTTTGACACTCAGAGGAGAAAAAGAAACCCCATGAAAGGATGCTCGGAGGGTAAAAAAAAAAAAACACCAAACCAAAATCAGTATTTGTGTGTAACAGGAAAATAATATGACGTTTGAACTGACAGAGTGAAACACGCGGCGCCGGCGCCGAGTTGCCGGGCAGGTTGCAATTCGTTTGAGCGACCGTGCACCGCTCGTGCCAGCCAGCTTCCTAAACAGCAATTACTGGCTGATGGGAGTGTTTTCCTCATTAGACTGCTGCAGCTGTGGAGGGTTCACAGTAATCAGGGCGCCCGGCAGCCACCGGCTAACGCTGCCTATCACACAGGAGCAGGGGAGGAAGAGGAAGAGGAGAGGAAGGAGGAGGAGGAGGAGGAGGAAAGGCGAGGGACGCCAGAGAATGTGACAAGAGGATAAAGGAAAAAAAAAATTGAGAAGATAAAATGAAAAAAGAGGGCAAGCGGAAATGGAAATAAAAGCAAGGGGAAGGATTAAAAAACAATGGAGAGGAGAGGATGTTTAGGTGCAGGAATCTGATTACCACTCGGCACCACGGCTGTGTAACAGCAACAGCAGCAGCAGCGGTGCAGCCATCGAGCTGACAGCACGAGCCGCGCAGGTATTTCCTCTGAGTCACAGGCTGCCACTTCCTGCGCAGCCCCACAGGTGTAAGCTTCCCCCGCTGCACTAATAATCCACCGCAGCGCCCCCGACAAACACAGCCGACAAGAAAACCTTGTTTTCTCCTCGAAGGCTGGCGCCTGGGCGACAATATCAACTCGTACGCGGCGTGACGAGAAGGCCACCCGGAGGGGGGACGTTGGGTCGGTGACGCCGGTGAGGGACGGAGACAAAGACGCAGTTTGAGGATAACTGCGGCAGATGCGCGCACAAAGGCGGCTTCTGAGTGCCACTTCGCACCGGAGGTCAAGTGGCTGTTCGAATGGTGTTCTTTGTGAATGTAAAACAGAGGCGATGACGGAGCCATTCAGCTCAGGCGCAGCGCGGTGGCTGCAGCGGAAGAAAAATTAGAGACAGTAGGTAACTTAAGTGAGGTAATTACTCACCGCAAAAGTCCGCGTTCACTCATTTTTGGGTGTTTAACTGCTCCGGTAAATTGTTTTTGTCGGTATTGGTTCCCTCCGTTAGCAGATTTCCAGTAATATGTTCAATATTGTTCCAGCTCCGCGCCGCACTCGGCCTAATAAAGTTCCTCTCTTTCGCTCTCGGATGGCTTCTGGAGTGCGCCAGCAAAGTCACATATTACACGCGAGGATGCAACAGGGTGTCGTTTAAAGCTGCTGGTTAATAAGTGTGAGTGCTCACATAAAAGAGTAACTGAAGTGGGCCACAACACACTAAATTATTTTCAGAACATCCAAGCTGGAAAACATTTTTTTAATTTATTTTTTTAGGATCTCATTCAAATTTGTTATGATGTAAAAGCCCATTTAGTTCGACGCTTTTCCTTTTTTTTTTCTCTCTCTCCAACCAGCAATTTTTCACGGCAATTACAAGTTAATGTTTTTTCATTGTGTAATTGCTTTTCTATTGAGTAGCTTTCATTATGGCGGGAGGAGACTGCTTTGCCTGTGCAGGGTTGGGATCGTACTCTATGTAGGAGTAATACTTTTTGTTTGATACGTGTAATTATGACGTTAAAAAGTGGGAGACGACCTTTCAGAGGAGCAGAAAAGACAACATGTGCTCATGTTCACGATCAAAACACCGATGGGATTGATTGGCTGCTGTTGTCCTCGGGGTCACACTGCGCGGTGATAAATGCGCCCGATCTGCCTTCGTTCTCCTTCTGTGGCGTTTGACTCGGCAAAATATGTGTCCGCCGCTTCAAGTGGTCAATACACATTATTCCGAATGGATCTCTGGGCCTTGTGTTATTAAAACTAAACGAGTGACCTGCTGTTACGGAGAGAAACGGCAGCGCCAAATCAATAGGGACTAAAATATGCGAGCTGTGATAACCGAGCGGCTAAATGCTTTCCCTGTGATCGGCAGCTCCTGTGGATGCTGAGTGTCTGTCAGGTGGTCCGCTGACCACTTTCTGCAGATGGAGCCACTCCGTTTTGTTTCGTGTTTGAAGGGATGATAAAAAATTAGAATACAGGAACCCTGAGGTTAAAAAATCAACTGCCTACTGTGACACCGTAAACTGTGGCCTTATTGTTTTACTATTGGTACGATTCTCTGGGACTTGTTATCCAGTTTTGGCCGTTCCCTGGCCTATAACACAAAGCGGGGTCAGTGGAGAGCAGAGCAGGGGGCGGGGGGGGGGGTATCAGTGAAGACATGAGGCCAGTGGAGGTCAGAGCCAAGTGGTAACCAAGGAGACAAGAGGTCAGCGCACAGCGGAGTGGAGCGGCCCCTGAGGAGATGGTGAACGCTGACCAAGGTGAAGTGAAGGAAACTGGAAGATGATGGTGATAATTATGGTGATTACAGTGCAAAACAACCCCCCCCCCCACCCAAAACCCTTCATCAGCATGAAAGCAGAACTTCTGAAATGCACCTGCTGAATAAATACCCTGTTCTCTGCAGTCCATCACCGACAACTGCAATAATTTACACAAGAATGGTGCACTGCCATAGCAACCTGTTGAAAACCAGCTGCAATAAAGGCTTTTTATATCTACTCCACCTGATTTAGTTGGTTTGAAAAGAGGCAGATACAGAGAAAAAAGGTGGTTTTAGAGACTTAACTGGGATCAACTGCAGCTGACTCTATCTCACATAAACTGGGTGCAATAGAGGCATAAATGAAGTTTGATCAAATCCAGTAAAGATGCACTTATATGATTGTAACTTTGAAATTGAAGCATCAACCGAATGTTTGTCAATCAGTGGGAACTGGAGAGCAAAAACGGCCTCAATCAAAAGGCGATCTCGCTCGTTACCAACAATGACCAGGATACAAATACTCAGAGCGGAAAAAAATAGCTGACAAGCTTGTCCAACAGAGCTCCATCTGAAGGAGGCAGCCGTCGGTACCGAATGTTGTGAGTGGACAGATGGAGCAGACACAGAGATGGAGTTAGTTAAACCAGGAATGAAAGGAGAGGCTGGTGCGGGGAGCAGGGACAGCAGGATCGAGGGGAGGAGTCTGTCAGTCTGTGTGTGTGTGTGTGTGTACATATAGATGCCCGAGTGTGTGTGAGTGAGATAGCCGAGGACACACACAGGGACCTTTTTTGAGTATGAGCGCGAGCATCAATCTTCCACTTGTGTGTGGGCGCGCCGATTGCCCGCATAGGTGAATCCATCTGTGCACGACTGTGCATGCGCGTGCGTGCGTGTGTGTGTGATGAATTAGTGATGGCAGCTGGTAGAGCGGTGTGATCCCTCAGCGGTGGTGACAGCAGCTGTTAGTGGTGCTGTCTCCGCCCAGCCAGACTGACTGGGTCCTCTTCATCAAACACACCGGCTCATTAATGCTGCAGAGCCCGGTGCCGCACCGCACCGCCCCACCTGAGAACCCGGACGCTCCGGAGCTGCCGGAGAGGAGCGGCGCGGCTGGGGTGAACGGATGCGTCCTGAACTTCAGACTGTGTGTGCTCGCAACTCTGTGTGTGTGTGTGTGTGTGTGGGAGAGAGAGAGAGAGGCTGGAAGTATATAAGCACCTATCTAAGCCTCATTGAGTTTGTGCGTGTGTGTCTGACTCTTTGTACTGCATAGACAGTTTTATATTTCTGCATATGCGCGTCTGCTGAGCTGTCATTTTTTCCGTGTGTGTGTGTGTGTGTGTGTATGTGTGCGACACTAAACCGCTGACAAACAACAAGGACCCTCCTGTCAGATCCGACTGCTGCGACCGTCTGCTATCACACCGCTCACCTGCTACGCGGGGAAACTGATGCTGACAGTTATGGATGGTGCAAATGAGACGAGCAAGTGTGAAAGATGTCCTCAAAAACGCATACGTGCATTTATATGTGCGAGGGAAAACATTGGCGGCGATGACGTTCAGAAAAACACAGCTGAAATCTCCGTAGACGCGCGCGTGCGTGTGTACGTGCGTGGGCCAGTTGGCAGAGCGGCAGGTGTGTCTGCAGATACCTGTAGATAAGTGATTCTGTTCTGGACCAGATCCGACAGGTCTTTAGCCTCCTTCATTCTCCATTCGCCGACTCCATCCGCCTGGCTGAGGTAGTACAAGTCTGTCATGATGGACCTGCGCACACAACACAATCACAATCAGACACGCGAAACTTTATTCCTCTTCACATCTTACAAATTAACAACAAATGTTACTGCTGGGCATGTGTGTGCGTGTGTGTTTTGTATCATCTGTACAAAAAGAAACTACTTCTCTGGATATTGCCGGAACAAAAATAGCAAAGAGCAGAACCGCACACTTACTTTTCAGTGTTATCAGTAAAACCAGTCCCCCCCTCAGATCCATGAGCTTTGCTCTACCTGCCAAAGCCGCAGGGTTCACATTCAAGCCGCTCATACATCTCTGAGGGAACAGCAGCTAATAATATTTACCAGCTATCTCCCTAACAGACTAGAACCCTAAACATAACTCCTTTTTTATATTCTGAATGAATAATTTGTTTTTTATTAACAATGTCAAATGTTAAATTGCATGGTTTTAAATCTCATTAACACACAGTATAATGGGCATAATTTGGTGATGCGTGTGCAGTCTTAAAGATAACTAAAATTACTGCCTCGCAGTCGTGTGCGCTGCCAAAACAGCAAAGCTGCAACTGGCAGCGGTGTCGGAGGAAATTCAGAACATGAGCGGGAGCGAGGGGTGCGCAGAGGAAGGTATGAGAAGCAAGCTGCGCTGCCGTCACCAGAATTGGACACTTTAATGGCTGACAAGGATGTTTGACCCCTAAAACGCGCCGCAGCGCCGCCCTCAGATGGGAGCAGGGAGCAGTGCCGATAGCCGGCTAACGAGGAGACAGACAGATGGACGGCCGTAGGTGCATACGGACAAACAATCTGAAAACATAAAGCCCCCAGTCGTCCCCCAGTGGGGGCATGTTACAGCATATGGCCGCGTATCCTCAACATATCAACACCTCGGTCGCTCCTCTCGCTGTGCGAGCCGCTTCAATCCCACAACACCCGTTCTAAATCTGTACGATAGATCGACTTAATGTCCTTTTATTTGCACCGTGACCTGAACCAAACGTTGCTTTTTAGGAAGCAAAGCGATCCAAGCAGTGATGATGTGTGAAAGTAAAAAAAAAAAGTCCATCCACAGCTTGTTTGGGCCATATGTGAGACCACCCTGTTACAAACACTCCGGCACACGGCGGCACAGACGGACAAAAAAAAAAAACAACGCCACATTGGGAGCGCCGTGTTTGAATCCCTCCATCGGTTAACAGGTGGAGGATTTCAGGGGACGTTTTTTAACCCGTTTCAGTCGGCGTCAGTTGGCTTTGTCACACAACACATGAAGTCTCACCGATGGACAAGTTGTTTTTCCAAGTTTAACCGGACTCACTGCACAAAAGCTTCACCACCATAGTGGAGGTGAGAGGCAGCAGAGCCCCAGTGACTGTGTGGCCCCACTGAAGCGCCCCTCTGCCCCCTCTGAGGGACATGAATAGGAGCATCCCCAGGACAACACTTTACCGGCCCACTGAGTGAGGCTTTGAAATCCTTTCATAATAATTCCAGTGGGGAAAAAAAAGAAGTTGTTTCTGTGATTATGATTGACAACAACAGGAGCTTTCTGGTTGTTTTGCTGTTTTTTGGATTCGGTTCGCCATCCGCATGCGAGTGACAGCGAATTTGTGTAAGTGTCACACACTCGCCTAACATCGTGGCCATCCACTCGCAAACATGCCCGAGGGCCCCGATATCCAGCGCTGAGGGCAGATCCAAACACATCTTTCACGCACGCACTCACACACACACACTTATGCAAGCTTAATTTATTACTCACTTCTTTGACCCAAATCAGTCACATCCTGTGTGACTGAGGGTTCTTATACATATATTCAGCAGCGCAAGCGCACACACTCAGACTCACACACGCAGACTCACAAACACACAAACTTGGGCTTCACTATAATCGAATATTTATCATTAATTTCAAATTTGGACTGAATTCAGCCCATATGTCTGTCGGCTCCTAGTCGAGGATAATTTTTCTAAATTCAGAGCCCAGAGTGGATAAACAGGGTGACCATATTTTGATTAAACTCAGCGCGGCAGTGAGATACTGAACTGATACTCGAAGTTTACTCACAGACGCCTTATAATTTCATTACACTGAAGGTATGCCTCCTCTGTAGGGAGAGAAAATAGTGGCGTCACCAAATAATATCTATAAATCAAGAGTCAATTTGAATGGTAATTACAGCACACGGGTGTCATTACTCCTCGTAATATTTTCATTACATTTCAATCACGAAAGTGATTTGCAACACACACACACACACACACACACACACACACACACACACACACACACACACACACACACACACACACAC
>JAUESE010000023.1:5337235-5347331 GCA_032274725.1 Malacoctenus triangulatus
ACACACACACACACACACACACACACACACACACACACACACACACACACACACACACACACACACACACAGAAATTGAGTGTACCATGTCCCATTTCAAAAAGTGTGGCACGGTGTACAAAGCCTTTGTAAGCTAACTAAGTCAGTATCATTACTCATTGTCCCACTTCTGAGGTGAAACCGGAGTGTGTGTGTGTGTGTGTGTGTGTGAATGGATGTCAAGCTCCCCCCCCAGTAGCGCACATGGGAGCCATCAGCGGCACTCTGTGGGAAGGAAAAGCAAACCTGGCTGGCCGCAATACTTAACAAGGAAGAATCAACAGACGAGCCCTGAGGGATCTGGCAGCATGACAGGGAACCACACTGACATGGAGTCCTGCATATGTATTAAGGTGTGTGTGTGTGTGGGTAGGTGCGTGGTCATTTGCATTTGTGAAGCATATGGGCTTCCCCCCACAAAGCCTGCGATTGGCTCAGACGGGGATGTTGTATCTGCAGCTGCACAGCCTTCTCTCACTGCTGATGCTGCACTAATAGGGGAGCAATTACAAGGTTCCGGGGTCGTTTTACGGTGTGAATATCACAAGGTCAGGTGAGACGAAGGGAGCATAAAGGGAAGGAAAGACAAAAGGCCCCCGTCCCAAAGACTTGTAGAGCAGCTCAGCGTGACATAACACAAGCTGGACACATGACACACCCCATCAGACACACTATCCTGTCTCTCCGGTCGCTCTCTTGTAATATATTACATAACGAATTCCCTTTTCATTGCCAGCAAATCGATGAATGTTTTTAGACTCCACAGTCGGTCAGCAGGACGTTTCCTCCCCTCGTTTTTGACTCGTGGTTATATATAGTTCAGGTTACGCGTTGCATATGTTTCCCCGCGACTCGCAAATCTCTCACTCTCTCCGGCACGTAGTAATTATGTCAACAGTCGTCATAAAAACTGCCAGATGTGCTCTGCCCCGAAATTCATATTTCATTCTTTAACTGCTTCAAGTAAATCAGCGTCAGATCAGTGTCAGAGTTGGAAACACAGTCGTCGACTGGCGCTCCCGTTCAAAGCTTGTCAGCAGAAGCTGAAGTAAAAAAAAAAAAAAGCCTTTTTTTACCTGAACGGTTCACATAAATTATGATTTTCAGATGTTGAATTACTTTATTGTAGTTTCTATTCAGTCTGTATCAAGATAAGCCAGGATCTGCTGTATTTTGAGACTATTAGGAGTGAATCAGTGATACCGGTGCTGCAGTGTTTTAGATGCACAGGTATTTATCTGCTTTGCTTGACACCTGCACGTCTTGCTGCTGGTTTCAGGGAATAAAAACCAGCTGTGATCTTTCTCAGAGTACCTTTTTTCTTTCCGCTCTTAATCAAACTTTGTGAAAGCTCTTCATTATGCACCTCTCACTTTCGTTTCATTTCTCCATTCTTTTTAATGTGCTACATTTCTATTTCACTCGGAATATTTTTCCCCGACAAAGACCTCAACCTCTGCCTGAGCGGAATTTAAATGAAAGTACATTTATTTGAGTTTTAAACATTTCACTGCTCCTTATCTGGGGCCAAATTCGCCCGCTCTCTGCCTGCAGGCGAGTCTGTGAAGGGAAAGCGAATGCGTCTATACGTACGGCGTCTACGCGTGCTTGTGCGTACGGGGGCGAGGATTGCAGGCTTGGAAAGCTACTTAAGCAGCTCTGACTAAGACAATGGGCCCTGTAAGCCACTTCAGGGGGATTACAATAGAGCCACTTGCCTTGGTGACACCAGGCTCTGCTTTCACTCAGCTGTGCCGTCCAGACGATAGCGCAGGTGTGTCTGTGAACTCTGACCTTTGTTCCTCTGCGAGCACACAGTGCTGCTTTCAAGTCAAATCAGAATTTCGAGCTGTTTTGTGGACAAACAGCAACTCTCACAGTTTCCATTGAAAAACAGACAAAATGTAAATTTGTAAATTTGATTTTCCTTTGATGTGATTTTTTTTTTTTTACTTCTTTTGAAGTAAAAATGCTTTGAAAGTTACAGAACTGATTAATATCTTATCAAACAATTGTGAATGTTTACAAAAAAGTCTGTTCAGGATCTGAAAGACATTCAACAAACATTAAAGTTGTGACTTTTGATGTCGAGTCCTTCGCTGAAAAAAAATGCAGACAAACTTCATTAACTGAAGTTCTAAAACATGTGTACTTCTTACACATGTACATTTCCATTCCTCTATATTTTTACAAATCAAACTGTGCCAACGATATGATAAAGATGTATAGAAATCTCAGTTTCATTTAATTAATGAGTGAAATTTCCACTGAATTTGGATACTGAATACTCAATTTTATTAGTGTTTTTTATGCACCTGTGTACTGTATGTATATACAGTACACTGTATATACATCAGTGCTTGCCCACCTCTCCTGGTGTCCCAGGTCCTGCAGGAGCGTGTCTGCGTATTTCTGCCTCTCGCTGGCCTCCACGTTGGCCAACTTCTTCACCTCGCTGCGAACAAAGTACCAGAACTCCTTCACGCCGTTCTCCACCCTCCTCCGCATCTCCTCCTGAGTGGGCCCGGGGCCTGCGGGCGCAAAGCCGGGGAAAAGAGAAAAACAGCTGAAAACATCCAACAGCGAACAAAACATAACAAAAGATTTTCAGCCCGTGTGACATTTGAGGCACAGGTACGATCTGAAACAAAGAATCAATGACGCCAAGTTCAAAGCCGCTCCGTGGGAATACAGCCAGAGGAAACAAGGTGCAGAAGACTGTTTGTAGGTCTTGGAGGCTGTCTGAGCATCAGATTATGCCAGTGTAAATCACCTTCTGGCAGAGAGAATTCAGAGCAGAACCATAGAAATTTTTCCCCCTTCTTTCACACTCTGTCCCTGGGTGTTACTTTGACCTCATTAGCAACACTTGATCACTGGTTTTTATGGATTATGGCTCACTCTCGGGCTTTTCACAAACAGGAAGGAACTCCACACCCCGGCTGAACAATGTGGAGTGACCCACATGGATACTGCTGCTCTGGTTTCTGCAGAAACAACCCCCCCACCCCCTCCCAAAAAGCTGCACAGCCTCGAGCAGGGGAAGAAGTAGGAAAATCTCTCACCTCTGTATCGAGACTCTCTTTACTCCCTCCCGTATGGAAAAAAGCTGGAGGGTATTTTTAGTTTTTCTCCCCCTGCGGCGAGATGGAAAGGCTGACCCCGCGCCGCCCTCCACACTCGCATGTCCTTTTTTATTTTTCTCTCCATCTCACTCTTCTCTCTCCTCCTCTCAATCCAGCGTTCTGCCATCGGGGCATTCACAAAGCTGCGACTTCATTCACGCGTTTCCCACCGCGCCTGACAGCTTTCCTGGCCCCTCCGACCACCGCTTAGGGTGGCAAGCGCACACGTAACCCTGCCCGTGTGACAGCGGGGGGGGGCGCTGCCATCATCGCCGCTGATCCATGGCGGCTTTGGACTGAGGTTTTTGGCTGCGGGCAAAACGCTCAGAAGAGTCGCCGCCGTTTTATTCCACACGTAGTCGACCCCGAGCGCGGCTGAATTCTTATTTCGAAGCGCTGTGAGAACATTCGCCCGCGCAACCCTTTTTTGGGGCGGCCCCGCCCCTTGCTTACCGTCGCCGGTGAGCTTCTGGAAGCTGTGGATCTTCTGCTTGGCTCTGGTGAGCTGGTCCTCCAGCGAGCGCAGCCTCCCCGCTGCCAAGGAGCCGGCCTCCGCTTGACCTTCTGGTATCCTGGGACACAGCGAGAGGAGGGAGGGAAGAGTGTGTGAGCGCGGGCACTCAACAGGGTGCACCGCAAAATGTACTTACTTTGCAACTTTACTGTACCCTGCTGAAAGTGTGAAAAATTGTGTCCCAGTAAACATAAAAGTTTAAAGTGAAAAATCCACTGAAGGTGCAAAATTCACACTTTTTTTCATTGTGGCGAAAAAAGGTTTTGTTATAAATCTCGGTTGCTTTTCTGAGGATAAAAATCACAATAAAAAAATCAAATACTGAATAGAACACACTGATCTTGGTATAAATTGGCAGTGAAGATGGGACACAGTGCAAAAAACAATACTGTGTTGTAAAAAGTGTCTTTAATTTCAAGACTAAATGAGTATAAACTCAGCAAACGTTCCCAGAGTCAAACTCCATATTGTGTACTTGTGACGAATGACAAAAAAACAAGAGAAACAACTTCGAAAAAAAAAAGAAAAAGCATATTCGCCTTGAAGGAAATGAACATAATCAGTTGCCAAATTGCTAATTCGTGACTAGTGTGTGAAAATCAGTGTGAAACAAACACCTTCTTTCTTTTATGGAGACCACATTGGTTGCAGACACTACTATAACTTGGCTGTTTTTACTGTTTGCTCATTATTCTCAATGTGGAAAAAAAACCCATGATGGATGTTCTGCAAATACTGTGAAACTAATTTTACACCACTGCCTAAAATTGAATAAATTTGTCCAGATACGATCTCAGACACACTCGCTGGATTCGGCTGAAACACGCCCGCCAGCGGTCATTAGGGACGTCTGGAGAGTTTGACGAAGCAGCGAGGATGTTTATCATCCGGCAGTAACTAGTTAGTTAGCGCGCTCTGAACTGCATCTCGTTGGGGGTAACTCGAGTTTCATTTTTTTCCACCCACAAGTTGCGGGAAAACACTGAGACTTGAAGGCTGGCAAGTTTGTCGTGTTTACAGCTGAAAAAAATCGACTTAATTCGCTCAAAAAAACCACAGTGTGGCATCCCGGAGCCTCGCTGTGGTTTATTCATTCTGAGCTCAGGATTAAGCGAGAAAAAGACCAAATCTATTCTTGATTTCTTTTTTATTTTTGTGTCCAACCTTTGCTCTTTAAAATCTGTCCACAAGCTGCAGTCGGGCCAGCTGGTAAAAAAAGATTTTCCAGGTAAACTTTAATTATCGTTTTGTGATCTAAAATGAATAACAAAACACAAGATAGTTAAAAAAAAAACAAAACAACACAAACAACAACGCAACCATCTGGTCACATAATCTTTTTCGAGCTGGTGAAGCAGTAATGCGATTTTACATGGGAAAACATTGGAAGCCTATAATGGATATAAATTTGATTTCACGCAGTTCATAACATACTCCGATAAAATTAACTTACTACTGGAAAAAAATAACAACTACATAAAAGCTATTCATGTGCAGTGAACTGATTAGATATAATTTGTTACTGTGCTTTGACCATTTATCAGCAGCCATTGTGAAAAAGTCCCTCTGATTACAAAACATGTATGCTGTGTTACCGCTGCAGGGGTTATGGTGCCCTGTGAGGACTTTGATGTGGAAAATAGCACCAAATGGATCCACGGCCAAAAAAAAGAAGAAAAAACATGTAATTAGATGAGAAACAATGACTGGAAAATTATTTAACTATTGTGGCTTTTTAGGTTTAGCTTTGCTTTTTGTCTGCGTGGCTTTTTTTCCGACAAAATGTGGCAAAAATTCATCAAAAAATGTATAATTGCAAGTTGCACAGAAACCCGGAGCTCAATACAATTGTGATGATGTCTGAACAGCATCTAATCATTGCTATGTTCAGTAATCGAAGTGCATATATGTAAAGGAACCTGTGTGCTACGGCAGACTTTCAGCGTTTTTCTTAATTATCTCCAACTAATAAATGCAAAGCCATAAATTAGCATCTTCCCCAGCTCAGTGTCGGTGAACGATGAACAACTACATCATCATGCATGCAATAAAAACACAAATGAGCTCTCTGAAAGACTCAGAGCAACGAGTTCAGCCGAGGAAGAAAAAAAACAATTCCTCTCTGTTCATACAAATCAATCCCTCTACATTAAAGTATCAAAAATTTAATATGTTGGAATCCACGGGGGCATTAGCGAAGTGCTGCAAAGACCATGTTAATGAGTCATCAAGGCATGCAAACTCAATTTGCTCTCTGAGTAAGGAACATCAGTTGCTGGCAGGCATAAAGATGAGACTTTTAAAGTTGCAACAGCTTGTCTCGCTGCGCAACTCCCCCTCCAGTGTTCCAACCGTGGTCCCTGAGAAACCCCGGCCTCCCACTTCACTGAGCACTAACTGAGCATTGCGCTTCAAAGCTGCGGAAACGGAGCGGCGAAGGAGCGGATATCCTAATTTACACATTGTGTAATTCCGTGATGGACAGAGACGAAAACCTCTGGACATCTCGGAGACTTCTTGGATATTTATGAGCGCCTCTTGGTTTCAGGCTTCCCTCTTCTTGTGTAACCTGTGATGAGCCCATTACAGCTGCCTGACACAGATCTTTTGAAATGAGACCCATGTGAATTTCCCCCTCTAAGTAGCTACTTTATCTGTTCTCACAGCAAAAGTCTGTTCAAACTGCATTCAACACGCGTTCCCAGGAGGTCACACCTTAACTTGCTTGTTACACTATTGTACAAAAAGTAGGACTATAGGTGATTTCATTTCCCAGGAGATGTAAGTGTTGTTTAAACTCCCAACATAACACAGTATCTTCTTGGAGAAAGAAAAGAGGAAATAGGCCAAATAAGCACAGACTAATGAGAGGGAATGTGATACAAAGGTTAGTGAGCATGCTTAAATAAGACATAAACCGCGACTCGTTACATATAGAGCAGGTAAAATAGAGGGATTTTCAACCAAGATGTGCAAGTATTAAATATATCCAAACACTCTGCAGTACCAACACACACACACACACACGGAAGAGGCAAACACCGTACACAAACACAAATGATCCCCGATGATATCTCCGGAGGACCCGGAGCAGAGACGAGACGAGGCAGCTGGATTCAACAGCGTCTTAATCAAACGATACAGCAGAAGTAACAGATGAGCAAAACTCTGAGTCAGGGGGAGCCGGGGCGCAAAGGTGGGGTGGGGGGTGAGGGGGGATGGGAGAGGGGGGGGTAGCGACGAATGAAAGGCACGCTGGAAGAGCGAGGAGCGGTGATGAGCCCCACCGGCGCCGAGCGCTGAGCCGGAAAGCAGGTGAGGTTCAGTGTGCAACCCAGTTTCCAATGAAAAAGCGGCTGCCCCAGCTGTCGCTGTGCACGGCTGCCACCCATGCAGGAGGCAACCGTGGAGTTCACGGGGAGATCAGAGCCGGGCGGCGCAATTTCAACAGCGGGGACATGGGTGGCGCGGCGGGGCAAGCATTCTTTTCGGTGGGTACGAATTTTTTATACTCTGCCGGGCCGCAGGAGGAAACCTGTGTGCTGACCTGGAAAACCATACATATGGATGGAGATGTAAGGCGTTCTGGGAGGAATTAATCAGAGGGGGGGGGGGGGGGGGGGCGACGTACATTCAAGGACCGCTTTATTAGGTACACTCCTATAGTCTCATGTAATCCGGTCGAGCAGCTCTTTTATAAATTATTCATTGGAAAAGGTTATAATGTTCAGTTTCTATCAAGGATTTCAGAGGAGTTTAAATTTTCCTCCGGTGTAAGTTCACTGTGAGGTCATGTGGCTGAACAATGATATCTTGATGCTACTCGAATATTTCAGCTCCACCTGTGTGATAAATAAAAGCTGCGGAGGTATTTTAAACACCTTCCAACGCGGCGCTCAATAAAGCAGCTGGTAAACGAAGCAGCAGGTTCATAAGGAGCCTGTGTGAGTGTATGTTGCCGTCTATCTGCCACTTTTACAGCATTGTGACAATGTCCGTGTCTCCGACCACTTGACTCCAATGAGTCAAGCTAATAAACCACAAGAATGTAGCAGAACCAGAAGAGGAGTAAACATGACAAAGGAAATATAACCTTCAATAAAAATGGTTTAAAACCAATAAGGAAGTCTGAGATGATAGGAGTGATGAAAGAACTCTACAGTTGTTTGTTATCTGGGAGTTTTTGCTAAAAATCTACATTTAATCACTTCCTGTTCATGGGTTAATGTTTCCACCCCCTGCCTCTGCTGTGTCCGTGGGAAATCCTTCGCCTCCAACACCATAATTCCAAGTAAACTGATTCTGAACGGCGCATTCTTGCCTCGCACGCTCCGACGCTTCAGTGGACTCAGAGAGAGCCAGCTCGGCTCGGAGTTCTGCTTGACAGAGATGTCCCAATCGCAGGCAGCGCCAACAATAGGGCTCGTGTGTGTGTGTGGGGAAGCAGACCTGCGAGGCGGCTGGATCGATGCGAGTTCAGGTCTGTAAACCACACAGCGTCTGCTGGGTTGGGCTCACACCATCACCTTTGAAAGAAGCGCCCGTTGCCGTCTTCCTACACGACCGCGTCCCACCCAAACACTCGGCTGTCCGGTGTGAGGCCAGTGGGACGATGCAGGACACTTAGAGGGTGAACCGGTGAGGCCTAATGGTCATTGGCCGGGACCATTAAAAGGCAATTCCACTGGAGCTTCCACAGCCAATTTGTCTCAATCTCGCACTCTTCTCTATCTGTCCTCCGTCTGGGTCACATGGTGCAGCGTACGCAAAGAGTCGGTTTAACTTGCAATGTACATTGTAGGTCAGTGGATACAGTGCTGTGTCATCCAAGCACAGTCTCCCCCCCTCCCTCGCTGCCTTTTATCGCCTGTTTTTTTATGGTGCTGCTGGACGGCGAGCGTCTCGCCGCGTCCGCACTGAGGTGGGCTGAAATAACATATAAACCAGATTAAGGCAACCGCTGTGGTCCCTGCAACTCCTCTCATTCCCTTAGTCCTCATTTTTCATTTCCTTCTTGCTGCTCTTTACTTAGTGCGGGCCCGGCCTCATCCATCACGCTCCCATCCTCTCCGGCTCCTCTGCATCGTCCCCCACCCCCCCCATCCCACATCCCACCGCTGGCATGCCGGGGGGATCGATCAGGTCCTCATCGCTCAGCCCAGCTGTCACTCTCACCCCTCGCTCCCTCCGATGTCACACCGTCAGGCTGGCGCGTGCCATTGTCTCCACGGGAGCGGTGGCTCCACGCCCGAGGTGACTGACAGCTGCGGGGAGGGCGGAGCCAGACAGACTGAGCAGCGCGACCCCGTGCTCACCTCTCATTAATGCTGCTGGGTGATTGGTAGGTTGGCACGGCGCCTGTCAATCAAATCACTCAGGAGGGGCCGGCGTGAGCGAAACTCTGGACGAGATCTGCGGGCCAGCCAAGAAATAATGCTCTGACTTTAAAATTGATCGACTGATGCGATAATTTCACGTGACAACAACAATTATGGAGATTCTTTGAGTGAAATATGTCCATGAACCACAAAGCGAGTCGGTAACATCTCTTCTTTTATGGTCCGTGCAAATCTTCTGTCATTAGATCAATATCTTATGCAAACTGGGTCCACAACAGCCGTAACTCTCTGTCAAGGGAGGACAACGAGACCGAAACACCTTCAGGTATGAGATCAGTGCACCACCGTCCAACAACGCACAACTTATCTGTCTGGTGCTACTTGGGTGTGATGACACTAACCAAGTTAAAATCTCCTCAGAAGGATAGATGAGCTGCAGCACTGGGTGAGAAATCAACCCAATGTGCAGCATTGTCAGTTTTATTGGTTTAAATCTGTATGAGACCTCTTGTAAAATAAATGAATGCACCACTTTGATGTTAAGGCGCCTGCTCGTTTATCTAATCCGGGCACGGCGCTGGGAGCAAACTGGTTCTGCTCCTTGTACAACATTCGGGGTGGGGAGGAGGGGAGTCCTGTTCTCAGTCTACCTCTCCACAACGTGGGAGCCGGTGAATTGGGTGAGGCATGTGTTGAGCTAGTCGATCAGTGAGCTAGTGAGTTGTTCCATAGTCAGTCATCCCGAGACAACCTGCCGGCTGGAGCCTGGCTCTCTGCCGCGCCTGTGTCAGCAGTTTGGAATGAGGTGGAAGAGAAAGAGGAGGAGGAGGAGGTGAAGAAGGAGTGAAGGAGGAAAGGGGATGGGCAGAGAGAGAGGGGGGGGGGCTATGACAGGAGTGATGGGCACTTCACTTACAGCCAGTTTGCGTCTATTAGGGGTCTAATATAAGGATAAGAGACACGACAGGATGAGGTGCAACAAACCTTCTCTGGATCTGTATTGGATCATCTCACACACACACACACACACACACACACACACACACACACACACACACACACACACACACACACACACA